>BMAU01004913.1:0-600000 GCA_019973935.1 Trichonephila clavipes | reverse complement strand
AATGATTAATTTTATTAATTAATGCTAATTATTTATTCAAAAACTAGTTTTTTACTGTGTTTTGTTCCCAAAAATCGACAAAATCAAAAGGAGCATGATACAAGAATGGTGAACTTTCGACCCCGGATTCCCCTTGAAAAATTCCTGTGTGTGCTACTGATACTACCCATATATTTAAATATATTTATGACAATAGCTATATTTCAGATTCGCAAGAAAAAAAATTGGGGGCTTCAGAAGAAAAATTAAATTAAAAAAACATGTTCTATTAGTAATATAGAATATTATTTTAAAATTAGTTCTTGTTTTTACCATGTGTTATGTACGCTTTTATTTCTCTGGAGTGGGAGATGAGTGAGTGAATATTAACGTCGCACTGTTCAGCTACACGAGGGCTTTTGGCGACGGACCACGTAATTTTAAACCATGGTCAAGTGACGTGGACGACACCTGAGCTGGCACCCCCTCTCCTAACTACCGCACCACACCAAAGGGAGGACGTTTCAGCTCTCGAGAGATTTAGCGTGCATCGCTGCCCTACACGGCGGGTCTTTAGTGGTACTGGGCTCGAACTCATGACATGCCTGCCATGATCTGATACCTTGACCACTGGACTACCGCAGCCCTGGGAGGGGGCGGTATGGAAATATTCACTAGAAAAGGGGGCGCCAGTTCAAAAAAGGTTGGGAACTATGATTTACACTATGTACTGCAAAAAGAAAAAAAACACTGAAACTGTTTTATATTAAATTGTTATTTTGGAATGAGTTTTTATAATAAGAGCAAGAGATTCTCTCTCTCTCTCTCTGGGTTCAATCTATATAAGAATGAAATTTTATTTCACATCACAGTATATGTACGAAACACATGAAGCACATTTTACACAAAAATTGTAATTTGAGATTTTAAATTAAATCAATAGCATGCTAAAATATATTTCTATCTGCATATGAAGGTAATTCTGAAATTTTTGAGATAAGAGGCAGACGAGAAGCTATATATATATAAAATAAAATTAACGGTTTAATTTGAAAATGCAAAGCATTTTAACGAAGCAGACGACTTTTTACTGACTGATTTCAAGTTGTTTAGCGTTGAATAAATTTTAGACAGAAGAGAAAATGGAGTTGAGAGATACGAGAATATTATCGTGCTATATGGTTTTCAATGATTTCAAAGCGGAATTAAATCAAGACGAATGCGTTCAACGGCTGCAATTAGCATTTGGTGATGAACCTACATGTTATGCTACTGTATTTAGATGGTTTCAAGAATTTCGCAGTGGCCGCAGTGGTTTTTTGCATTCCTGCGTGTTTTTCAGGATGAAGAACACACAGGAAGGCTGCAGTCGGCAGTAATCCCGGATAAGTGTCTGCCACGCGAAAAATGTTAATGGGTGATAATCGCTGTATCCACCAAATAATACAGAAGGAAACATTGGATATGAAGCCATATACAAAATTACTCATGAAAAATTACATGTGAAAAAAGTAGTTTTTTTGCCGACGGGTTCCCCATAATCTGAGCAAGAATCAGTAAAAAAAAAAACTCTTAAATTGCTAAATGAGGGTGGTCATCGCATCATTTCTAAAATTGTAATGGGTGATGAAACGTGTGTGTCGGTTTCTGACGTTCCAAAACGTCAACAAAGCAAAGTATGGGTCTTCGAAGATGATTCCACGCCAACAATGCTGAAAAGACAACGAGCAGTGAAAAAAGTAACGTATTCTATTTTCTTCAGAAGTACGGGATTGGTCAAAGGTATCAAGTTGGAAGGACAGAAAACAGTAACAGCAAACTAGTATACCACTAAATGTCTTCCAGAAATTCTCCCAGAAGTTAATGTATGGAGACTAATGCTTCACCATAACAATGCATCTTCCAACACAGCCGGATTAACACAGTGGAGTTTCTTAAGCAAAAACAAATTAAAGTGATAGAGCACCCACCTTATTCTCCGTATCTAGCTATGTGTGACTTTTGGTAAACTTTTAATCTAAAAAGGAACTTACGTGGACGTCGTTTTCATTCAGAAGAAGAGATTGGCGTGTCTATAAATGCGTTTTTTTTCATCAAATTCAATAAATGAATGATTTGAGGTATTTAATATGTGGAAGATTCGTCTACAAAAGTGCATTGATGCTGGAGGAGACTACTTTCAACAATCCTAAAATTTTGTAAGTATAAATTTTAAAACCTAGGAGTATCTCAAAAATTTCAGAGTAACCCTCGTATTAGTGAAATAAAAGTATAAAAAAAAAAAAAAAAAAAAAGAAGCTGCAATATATATTTATTTCTATCGGAAGAAATATCCATTTAGATCTTCATTCTTTGTAATGGTCATAAAATATTATTAGGAATATATGCCAGTATTTAAGCATTAAATGCTATATATTTAGCTTTTTCTATTTCCTAAACGATTGTTATTCGAACCCTAGAACACAGGGGGTTCCTAAACAACAAGAGCCCGAATGTGTCATTATTACGCTCTCATATAGCATGCATAATGCATGGTAATTGCAAGTACACGGCCGAATCTCCTTCTCCAGACTCTGGGGAAGGAAACAAATGGCTGAATTTCTTCCAACCTACTGGTTCGAAATACACGTAACCGAGGGGTCATCAGGTATCGGGGAGGGGGACAGCCAGCAGACGTTCCTATTTTTGGCGTCAGGGATGAAAGGGGGGAAGGACTCAAAGTGTTGCAGACCGTTAGGCACGCGCGTCCAGTGACCGCGTGCATGACCCCCTGATTCCTTTGTTAGGGATGTCCGCCCCAGCTGTGGGGCTGCATCGACAGTTGCGGAGGTTTGGTGACCGAGTAAAAATTCTCGATTTTCTGCCTCTTTATATACGCTTTTGGGAAAGGTACACAAATTGGAGGAAGAGCCAACACAACGAATGGTCCATGTCATGATTATTGTTGTTTGCCAGGAGGAGGATGAACTGGACCGCGGTCAGTCTAAATTATGTGCTTATGACGAGGGTCATTTGGTCTGACCATTACAGTAATGATAGAGTGTATATTGGAATTTAATCGTGTATCCGAGAATAAACGTAATATATATATATATATATATATATATATATATATATATATATATATATATATAAGCAATATAAAAAATTTTTAAGTCAGTTCTCCTACTTTGAATGAATGAAAAGAAAGTATTTTATTAACGATTGAAACTTGGAATAGGAAATATATATATATATATATATATATATATAGGGAGTGTGAATATTAACGTCGCACTGTTCAGCTACACGAGAACTTGTGGCGACGGACCTCGCAATTTTGAGCCCTGGTCAAATGACGAGGACGAAACCTGAGCTGGCATCCCTTTTTCTACTACCACACCAACGGGAGGATGTTTAAGCTCTCGACAGATTTAACGTGCATCGCTTCCCTACACGGCGGGTCTTTAGTGGTACTGGGCTCGAGCTCATGACATGCCTGCCATGATCCGATACCTTGACCACTGGGCTACCGCAGCCCTTATATAGGGAGAGAGTGAACTAATAGTAGGAATTGAAAAAAGAACATGATTTGTCTGCTTTGTTGTAACCATGCACACCCACTCTGACTGAAAAACTGGTTTTCGACGCCAACTATTGTCTTTGTTTTAACAGTTACATTGTTACAACAATAGAGACAAATCTAAGTTGGCGTCGAAAACCAATAATTAATTAAATTAATTAATTAATAGTTGAAAAAACTGTATTAACATCAAACGTCATCCACTACAAGTTTAAAAAAAGTTATTTGAACTTGAATTGGATGAATAGAAAGTATTTTATTAACGATTGAAAATTTGTGTGTGAACAAGATAAATATAAAGAGTGTTTTTTTTCCAGGTATAGAAGTTTAAGTTGGCATTACTTTCCAAGATGGCGACCGATTTAACAGCTGTCAAGGGATTTATTCTCAGTTTGGTTTGGCAATTCATCAAAACGATCATCAAGCAAGGCGTAGATTCGTCGAATGGGCCCAAAACGAGATTGCCGTTGTTCCCGATTTTCATAAGCGAATTTTGTTTAGCGATGAATTGCACTTCTGGTTGAATGGCTACGTCAAGAAACAAAACTGCCGCATTTGATGGAAGCTAATCCACAAGTGTATGTCGAAACACCGTTACATCCAGAAAAACTGACTGTTTGGTGCGCTTTATGGGCTGGTGGAATCATTGGTCCGTACTTCTTCAAAAACGATGAAGGTCACAACGTTACAGTCAATGGTGATCTCGGTATAGAGCCATGATTACTAACTTTTTCATTCCTGAATTGAACAATCATGATGTCCAGGAGCTGTGGTTGCAACAAGACGGCGCAACATGTCACACAGCTCGTGCCACAATCGATTTATTGAAAGACACGTTTGGTGACCGCCTAATTTCACGTTTTGGACCTGTGAATTGGCCTCCAAGATCTTGTGATTTAACACCGCTAGACTATTTTCTGTGAGGCTATGTAAAGTCATTGGTCTATGCGGATAAGCCACAAACGCTTGACTATTTGGAAGACAACATTCGCCGTGTTATTGCTGATATACGGGCACAAATGTTGGAAAAAGTCACCGAAAATTGGACGTCCAGATTGGACTACATCCGAGCCAACCGTGGCAGTCCTATGCCAGAAATCCTATTTAAAATGTAATGCCACAAGATTATCTTTCGAATAAAAAAAATTCATGTTAATCGAATAATACATCGTTGTTTTATTGCAATTTAAAGTTCTATACCTCTAAAAAAAAAAACACCCTTTATAAATAAATAAATATATAGAGAGAGTAAGCTAATATATATATAATAGGAATTGGAAAAACAATTTGAATCTAGGTTATTAAGCTAGTCACTACATCTTGCGGTATAAAATGTAAGAGAAATACTTTTTATGCATGTTACAGGGAATATGTTGTATTTAAATAATAAGCAGTAATTATTGGATAGATATTTATATTAGTAGTCCTTTAGATCCAAAAAATACTAAAAGAGCAACTACACGAAATACCATTTAAGTAAAATAAAAATTAAATTAAGTCTTCCGATGTGTTTTATGATGGGTTTATATAATATATATATAAAAAAAGAGTGTGTGTGCTTATGACTACACGATAGAAGTGATAACTTCAAATTTTGTAATGTTATTTCAGGGATTAGTTAGGTGAATAAAAAACAAGGGGATATATTAGTATTATATAAAATTATTTATTCATATGTCTGTAGTCATAAAATAATATTTTTGTGCGAAATATACTATCATATTTCTGAGTTAATTGTATTCTAAGAAGGGGGAAACAATAGGTTAAAATGGAAGCTGAAATAGGTTATAAATATTTTAGATTCAAAATTATTTAAATATCTAAAAAAAACTCCACCAAGCGTTGTTCCGTACTTTATCGTGCTTTAATTTAGATAATTTGACATAATGAAATTGAATTTTGATTTTAAAAATCTACTAAAGGTTTTGATTTGTCTTTTGAAAAAAAAAAATCTACATTAAAATCCCCACTTAAGAGGACTTGGTACCCTTTGAGAAAATTTCTTTATTTACGTATTTAAAAATTATATTTTAGCATTTTCTACAATGTTTCTATTCAAGAAAATGATACCAGATGAAAATGTTCATATATTATTCACACAATTTTAAAAATTTAAATTTTTTGAAGAAAATTGGGAAAATTTTAAAATCCTACTCCTTTTGCAAAAATGAATTTTTTGACCTGAAATTTTTTATAATATTCTTACGGATGTTCTAAACAACTTTAGGGATCGATTTTAGAATAACTTCATGCGTTTTCGAGAAAAAAAATAAAATGTTGATACACAGGCTAAAAATCAACGAAAAAACCAACATGTCTTACATTTTATTTTTTTTTTAAAAAAGTATTCAGTTTATATTAAAACGGATCCCTAATTTTATTACATACATTATTTTTAACACGCAGGGAAAAAATGGAAGTGATTGGTAAATAATTGTCGAAGGAGTAGCATTTTTAATGCACTAAGGTTTCTAAAAGCACAAAATGAGAAAAACCACTTTAAAGTTTATAATTCTGAAAAAATAATTATTATAAGCTTAAGGTAACAGAACACCTTCGAAGAAAATTTTTTGAATTAACCTGAATTTTGCCTGTAAATGCATATTTTATGACCTTATGGGTCTCTAAAATTAGAAAAATACCCCAAAAAAGTTTTGTTAGTATACATTTTTAGTGTCAAAGGGGTATTTTATTAAAAAATAAGCAAAAATAAGGCTTTACGCAAAACATAACTGAAAATAAAATAAATATATTGACGTTTTGTAAATTGAATAACATAGCATATAACCTTATCTAGGGAATAGACTCTTATTTTGGTAATACAACTATTACGTGGGAAGTTATTGTGTTTCGAGCTTCAATACGTTGACATTTTCTTTAAAAGCTATTGTAATTTTTCATTTTATTGCTATATAAAAAATTTCTACTCAACACAAACTCTTAAGAAAGGTCTATTCCCTGTATAAGTATTTAAAAAACATACATATAAAATTTTTATTTCATTCAAGCATAATTTTTTGAGATATTGTGTTTTGCGGTAAGAAAAAATTGTGAAAAAAACTCATTTTGAGAAAACGACAAAAATAACATTAAACTCATATGATTACAAGAAAAACACTTACTTTTTCTTATTAAAATACACCAGATTTATAATCCTTTCCTTCTTTAACTTCTAAAACACTATTTTTTTTTCTTTTTAAGTGCCCTTAAAATTTTTCTGTGTTTCTTTGTTTTGGGGTCTGCGTTATGAATCGATTCACAGATTCTGCATCTATCTAAATGTTTATACACTTTTGAAGAAAATTTTTTAAATTAACCTGAATTTTGCCAGTAAATGCATATTTTATGACCTTATGGGTCTCTAAAATTAGAAAAACACCCAAGAAAGTTTTATTAGTGCACATTTTTACTGTCAAAGGGGTATTTTATAAAAAATAAGCAAAAATAAGATTTTACGCAAAACATGATAATTGAAAATAAAATAAATATATTGACATTTTGTAAATTGAATAATATAGCATATAACCTTATCTAGGGAATAGACTCTTATTTTGGTAATATGACCATTACGTGGGAAGTTATTGTGTTTCGAACTTCTATACGTTGAAATTTTCTTAAAAGCTATTGTAATTTTTACTTTATTGCTATATAAAAAATTTCTACTCAACACAAACTCTTAAGAAAGGTCTATTCCCTGTATAAGTATATAAAAAACATACATATAAAATTTTTATTTCATTCAAGCATAATTTTTTGAGATATTGTGTTTTGCGGTAAAAAAAATTTGAAAAAACTCATTTTGAGAAAACGACAAAAATAACATTAAACTCATATGATTACAAGAAAAACACTTACTTTCTTATTAAAAATATACCAGATTTATAATCCTTTCATTCTTTAACTTCTAAAACACTATTTTTTTCTTTTTAAGTGCCCTTAAAATTTTTCTGTGTTTCTTTGTTTTGGGGTCTGCATAATGAATTGATTCCCGGATTCTGAATTTATCTAAATGTTTATATCCCCGTAAGGTAAACATCCCAGGGTTTTCTATATTCATTTTATTAAAAACTTTTAGACACCCATTTAATCCTTCATTGAAGTGTATAATAGCATTATACGACCCAAATTTAATTGTTTTGAACGAAACAAAAACTTCCTTTGGTACTTTTTGCCAAACTATTCCATTAAAACACTCGTTGGCATTTTGCGTGCGTTCATGCAAGCACTTACTTAATATCTGTTTGTCGCATAGTTCTAAATATACTGGTTTAATTTTATTTAAAACATCATTTTATAAACCAGCATATTTTGTGGAACATTTTGTTCCATTTGCCATCCCCGCTGAAAATAACACCAGCTTTCACTCCCTATTGGGCATTGACCATGCATCAGTTTCTTATTACTTGATGCACAATGATATAACGCAGCAATTACATTTTGCTGCATGGCATTTAAGTTACCGACATTGCTGCGATTGCAATTCCGTAATAAATTGAAGTCTGTCAATAAAATTATCAGTTAATTGGCCTTTTCCAGACAGTCCTTTAGTTTTAGTTTTCACAGACGCTAACCAACTCTCTTTTGTACATGGCCAATGCACTCAAACTTGGTCACACTGTTTAATCCATAAGTGTCTTTCACACTCATGAAAGCTTTTGAGTCGCCATCCCCATAATATTGAGTGTAATGCAGTCTGCGGTTTTTTCAGATCGAAGAAATATTCGGGAAGCCCCCATAATTTCCATTTTTGATGAAGAGCCTGTGAAATTACACTGACATATGTGGTCGGCTTTGGACGACTCATATTCAAAGTTTCTTGGCATAGTCTGAAGTCTCTTACATGTTGGACAGTAGGACGACATAACTTCTATGTCTAACACCTTACCAGTATCAACTGATATAGCAGCAACACAGCCATTCATAGATGTATAGCCTCTTCGCTGCCATGTGCTTATCCACCGATATGCCACATTTTACAATATCGGATGATAGATTTTGTTTTTTGTCCACAATCTCAGTAGCAGCTTTTATCATGGATTCCTCAGCTACTTCCTTTAAAAACTTTGCATCCTGATTTTTGTAAGCAGATTTGGTTAGTCGAGGCAAATTTAATGTTGAGCATAATTTAAATGCCCCAGCAAAACCTTTGCCTATCTGCCGCATATCATATACTAGCCTGGTATTTATAACAGGTGCACTTACAACTTTTTTGATGAAGCAAATGCAAAAAAAAAGTCACAACACTTACATTTTAGTGTAAAATGGAAGCACAATCCATATCAGGAATCCTCGAATAGTTCTGCTTTTTCAGCAAAATATTTTGGGCAGCAAAGTTGAGCAAAAGCTTCCACAATAAGTTCAAGGTCAACGATTCTGTTACCAAACACAGGAACAAGCAATTATTTCTTCTGCAGTTGATAAAATCTCATTTCCCAACAGCTGACAGTACATTCAAGAACTGCTGAAGTGCTATTATTTTTCGAAGTGTTTGTGAATTTATTACCATAAAATTGCCGCTTGCGCTTTTTAGCAATACTTTTAACTATTTTTAAGTTAAAATAAAACTGAATAAAACAATCAAATAAACTTTTTACGCTGTCAATTCTTTCAGCATGAAAATCCAACGCATATGTAAATAAAGTCAAAACAACAAACTTGCGGCCAGGTTTTACACATAAAAGGAAAATGTATTTCCAAATACATTTATATTTATTCTTAAATGTTCTATTTTAATTTCTGACTAACTATTTGTATATTAATTATAATATTTCATGCCATATACTATGAAAGAGAAACGTAAACAAACAACTCGGCCACTTCCGGTTAGCAGAAATTATTTCGGGTCCGAGAAATTGATGATTAAGTAATATTGAAAAAGCTGTAACTCGGCTTCTAATTAAGATAGAAACAAAATTTAAACAGATTTACAAAGATAAAAGATTGAACTTTAATATAAGACCAAAAACGAAAAATCGATATTTAGACCAAAAATTAGTTTTAAAGGTGTTCTGTCACCTTAATTAAACTTAAAATACCACTTTAAGATATTAGTTATACATTTTTCTTTAAAATAATTGCATTTTCATATGTTTTCAACCCACACATTTTTATAAAGGATTAACTTTTAGAGAGTACTAATTGCACAAGAAAATTCAAGAAAAACGTTACAAAATTTTTTTTTTCTGTCACGACAGAAATTTGATTTGAAATTTAAACCCAAATAATTCAGTAGTATTGTTACCATTGTTACGAGCGTTACAAACCCCAGTGTAACAATGCTTGGCTTTTTAAAACGCATCATTCAAGTTCACTCTTCAGCAAAAGGCGCCTAAAAAAGTTATCACTCCAACACTTGGCGAACAAAGGCTCGCGAGTCGTATGTGGCTCCTTGCGTGTGACTCTGAGGTTTTTCAGACTCCTGCGTCACTTGTCCATAAATGCGATGTTAATATTCGCTCACTCACTTCAAACTTCTGCTTCTATAAATATTAAAAAAATTAATTTTCTGTTAAAAAT
Source organism: Trichonephila clavipes (assembly GCA_019973935.1). Taxonomy (NCBI): domain Eukaryota; kingdom Metazoa; phylum Arthropoda; class Arachnida; order Araneae; family Nephilidae; genus Trichonephila; species Trichonephila clavipes. Next base: position 589,943 of record BMAU01004913.1, on the reverse strand, counting down.
TGTTTCACAATTTATTTTTCATAATTATCTATTGGAAAAATGTATCTGTATTTGCATGCATATTTTTAAATTTAACCGTTTTAAAACAGTTATTTTTGTATTAAATTGTTTCCTTTTAACAAAGTTAATCGACATTCCGTGAAAGTATTAGAATTAGTTCTAAATCAGGAAAAGTTCAATTTATGGATTAAAATGCCGCCATGGGAGACACTCCTCAAAGTGATTCCCAACAACGTTTATTTATTTCCATGCACTAGTTCGAGAGTACGAATGGGTGCCCAAGAGATAAGAGAGACCTCCAACCAGTGTCGTAGCGTGGGTTTTTCGCCGCCTGGGGCCGACGGGAAATGTGTCACCTCTCTATTTTAATTATTAGTCAAGAAAATTAGTAAAAGTAAAAAACAAAAAAAGCAGCTTCAAATTATTTTTATTTATTAAAAATGCACTTTTCGTGTTTTTTCATACCAAAATCTTTTTTACAATTGTCAATTTCAAAATTTATGTCATGTTGAATTGCCAGAATAGCTAAATTTGTTAGCCTTAACGTAAACATAGTCGATCTGAGATCATTTTCGACTAATTTTAGCTTAGAGAAGCTTCTCTTGCAACTGCCATTACTGATAGCAGATGTTAAAAAAGTTCTCAACATTATGACAATGTTTGGTAAGCCACCTTCAAGTTTGGACGCAATAATATATTTTAATAAACTCAGAGAGCCGGACCTAATGAATTATCTTTTACAGCCTGGGTCTGTTGTAGCTATGAAAACTTGCAGGCGTACGCGCTCAAGTTGGAATATTCTTCTTTATTAATGTCTTGAGGAGCTTGATCTAAGTTAAGTTTGTCCATGCTCAATATCACTTTAGGCAGTAAAAAAGCATATTTTTGTGCCAGATTCTGCAACTATTGGAATCTTTCTCGAATTTTAGCAGTTACCGTCTATTGAAGAAAACATTGTTTGTCTCAAGTCATCTTCGTACGGTAACTGAACATCTTTACTTTCGTCGCCAAATATATGCTTCTTTCTGATTCGTCTTGGGGGTTCAAAAGAAATTTTAAGCTCGTCACAAAAACCTTTAGCTTACATTAAAACGTCATCCACGAATTCCTCTCGTTTTGCTTCTAATATGGTCTGTAAAGCACGTATTTTTTGAGCTCATTGATGGATATTTAGTCCCTCTGTTTGCAAATAATTTTGAACATCATTGACTTCACACAGTACAGGTTGCCAGAAGCCTAAGAAACATAAAAACGAATGCGATTGCATAGCGACTAATAAACTTCTTGCATCTGTGCGTGTATTAAAGCTTTCACTCGTTTCCGTCAGTTTCGTCACGCGGGCGTGATTCGGAGTTTGAAGTATTTTTTGAATTTAAATATCGCGGTGCTTGCCACCGCCCCTTTTCATATGTCCCCCGGGGTCATTGCCCCCTCGGCACCCCCTTGCTACACTACTGTATTGCATAACGAGATACTTATATATACATAAAAAAATTGTAAATCCTAAAATGCACTGAAGAATATACTGAGAAGTATTGACTTTCAGGATTAATGCTCGTTAAATCTGTTGTAGCTCAAAGTCTTTCCACTGGCGTGGTGTAATAGTTTGAAGACGGGTGCCAGCTCAAGTGGTCTTCGTCACTTAATTGAAATTCAAAATTTAAGTGCCCGTCGCCAATAGCCCTCGTACTGCTTTGTATCCCGTCGTTCACTTTCTCCGAAGTTGGAAAAAAAACAGAGATGTCAAAATAATAATACTGTTGTCTCTCTTACGTACAAATCTTTTCTATTTAAATCAATATTTTCTAGGAAAAGGCTTTTGGTACTTTCCTGCTAATCGGGCTCAAATCTCACCAAGTGGACACTTTGGTTTAAAAATTGAAGCTATTTTTAATAAGTAGTACAAAAAAAAAAAATTTCCGAAATGCTAATATTAATTCTAAAAATACTTTTTAAAATGCTAATTAAACTCACAATTTTTAGTTTTAATTATGCGAAACTTACATAAAAAAATAATTTTCTTTTATTTAGATAATATATAGTATTACAGTGGGTTTCCAATCTGGAAGCAATGTAACACACAAACTACAATGAAAAATTTACTACAATATTAAATCTAAAATAATGTATTTTTGCATAGTGGCGCACATAAGAGGAGTGTCCACGGGTCCGGACCCCTATCCCCATAGCCTTTGATTATTTTTTTTGACTGATGATAACCATCTATATATAGTACGTAAACTTTAATAAAGTCATTGTTATTAACAATTTATTTCAGTAATTAATGCTAAGTATTAATAAATATTATACTTTTTACTGTTTTTTGTTCTCCAAATTGACAAAATTAAAGGAATATGTTTGGCGGCGTGTTCGGGCAAGATTCGAGAATGGTGAATTTTCGAGCCCCCTCCTTTGAAAAATTCATGTGTGCGCCACTGGTGACACACATAAACATAAGTCACATACACATTATGGAGGCGACAAAAATTCGGAGACAGAATTTTCACAACGATACACTTTTCATTGTACCCTTCATCTCTTTCCTAATTTATTCCGAACAAATACTGACGATATGCCCGTATGTCAATTTGCTTATAAAATCTCCTGTGCCACTCACTCCTTTCACCTCCTGGCGCATCTCCCTCCCCTTTGGGTTCATCCAATCTCCCATCCCTCCAGATGTTGCAAACGTTCTAGTCCACACCACTTTTCCCACAAGGTACAGTGTCCATCCACTGAAAAGTAAAATTTGGGGAGCTCAAATAATAATACGAGCATTGTGGGATTGGACAAATGATCCCGAAATGCGAAATGAGTTTCGAAATGATTGGAGTTAATGGTTACGATTGAGTGATCAAGTATCAATAGGAAAACCCATGCGTAGCGTCCTCCTCTGTCGTAGCATCGGTTATGGGATATTTTAACCGTTTTCCATACATGTGGGCAGCTCAATTTTCTTGTGGGAATTCTACTGTGAGTAATTTAATTATAGATTGTATGTAACAGTGACCACATCCAGTTGTTTTGTTTGAACATTTCCTGATGTATGTGTTCTCCACGTTCATTATTTTTCATGTTCATTCTTGTTTATTTACTGATAAAACGTTCCTTAACCTTTTAACGGGCATAAAGCTAAAATACACTTTTCTGTGATAAAGTACTTGATAAATGTAATGTTCTTATATATCCTCTTTAAACATAATTTAGTCACAAAAAATATCTGATCAAGGGCTTTTTTCCTGGGTGGTGGCTAGACGTTACAGCCATTGCCACTTAAGATATTTAACTCACTTTTCAGGACAGAAATAATGAATCATGTTACAATAAACTTTTTATGAAAAGCTAACATTTATGTAATAACTATCTCAATAATAATTAAATACAAAATATAAGTGTAATTAAATAATAATAGAATAATTGTACAACATGAATACTTAGAATATACATTGAAGTTGGTATATATCCACATTTTATATTTTATTTAGAAATAAAGTAATATTTTTGAGAATTTAAACTAGTTATTTCACAAATTTGATGAGCTATTTACTGTGGAATTTTAAAATATGCAAAAGTTTTCTCCGAGCAGAAAATATGTAATAATAGGTTTTCGAGTCCGAGAATGTGGTCCCACATGTTTTAAACAAAGTTTGTTTATATTTCCGACCCCCAACATTTTCATATGATTCTAAATGCTCTCTCTCGAGTGGAGGAAAAGTGAAAATTTCTAGGTCATTTTTCTGTTATATGTGGGCTGTGGATAGAGCCTCTATCCCCGTATTAAATGTTTCCAAAAACCTAAATAAAACCTTTTTTTTTAATTGTACAATTGCTTAATTCATTCAGATGAGAGAAAAGTATACTTAAGACAAGTAGAATTTTTTTTTCAAACATCAGAAATTTTATTTATAGTAATCAAAATACAACTTGTATATTTACACAGAGAAAAACTGCTTTTAACTACCCATCAGAGGACATGAAATGCAAAAAAAAGTATCGTTCTGCCATCTGTATTGATTTTTATGCGTTTTAGCTTCAATTAACGTATGTGGATATTCTAAATATCCACTCCCCGCTTGGAGAAAAAAATTTTAATATGTGGCTAGACTTATTAGCCACTGCCCGCGAAAGGGTTAAAAGTGAATTATTTTTATATTTAAAAAACCCCCCCACACACACAAATAACAAAAATATCCACTCATAAAAAAATAATTTTTTTGTGGTGTATTCGGTTGAGAATCTTGATTCCAAATCTTAGATATAGCATACAATTAGTTTTAAAAATATTTAATGTTTTTCCTGAGTTTTATCCGAATCGAAACCTATGCCTGAACAAACATTAAATGAGCTCTCACTCAGAGTTTTGTTTTTGTTGATTCAAGTGTTTCTTATTTCTCAAAGGTCTTTTTTTCCCCTTTTGAATAGTCTTGAAAATTTTGTACGCACTTCCATATACAGTAATAGCCTGATTTTATGGGATAGGTGAGAAACAGTGCTAACCACGTGAGTTGAATTCTCGTAAGTCGCGCGATGTATAATTTCGCATATAAATACATATAAATTATTTTTAGTTGGGTCGGAGATGAAAGAAAATAATTTAGAAAAAATTATGTTTAGTAAAAACTTAGGTAACAAATACAAAATCGCAAACTGAAATTATTTTGACATAGAAGATTTCATAAAATCTAACAAAAAGGTCTGCTGGCTCAAAGATTTTTTTTTCTCCCACGAAATTTCCTTAGAACTGCTAGTAATTTTTTATTCCTTACTTTGTTGAAAAAAATGCGCTCTTAGTAGGAGTCTATATTTTCTGAAATTTTTAACTCTTTTTCAATGAAACTAAGACCTTTTGTTAAATTCGCTGCCGTTCTTCGATCTTCCGATTGAATTTCAATATCTTGCTCTTGCTGATGCCTTTCTGTGAGCCTATCAATTGTCAACTGTGCTGATTGTTGGAAATCCAGCAGTTCTTGAACGTCATCATTATTCATTTCTAAATTTATTTGCATGGTAAGATCGACAGCTTCCTCAATAACTAAACTCACTAAACAGGAAGCGAGGAGTGAGTAATCGAGTTGTGTAGCTCTCAAGCAAAAGACGAATCGACGATATTTGAATATCGCTTAACTCCGGGTTCACGTAAGTAGGGGAAGCAAAAGAGTCGAGGATTGTTTTTCGAACTATAAATTAATATAAAATTAAATGTGAGAATTTTAGTTTTTTTTTAATGTGAAAGTTAAAATTTTTTTTTAGAATTTTAGTTTTGTTCGGTTTAGGAAATGAAAATAGTTATTTAATCAATAAAGGGTAATATTTTCAGTTTCATCCTAACTTGTGTTCCAATATTCCGAGAAATGTAAATATATGTGTGTGTGTGTAAAATTTGAAATCAATGAAAAAGATTAAAGCTCGAGCGTTTTATAAAAGTTTTTAAAAATTTTAAGAATCTAAATTTACTTTTCTAAATTTTAAAATAATGCATCACTAAAAAAAAGTGGCATTTTTCAGAATTAATTGAATAAAGCCTGAAAAAAATTAATTAATTATTATTTATACAACTATCTTCAAATTAATTTGTTTATTGAAATGAGTATTGCGTAGCCTTAAATGGTAAATTTAGTTCAATTTATAGAATTATTTCTTACTTTTTTTTTTTGCACTTTTTGAACTTTTTGTGTGTGTGTGTGTGATTCAAAACTATAATTAAACGACGAGAACGGCATTTGAGCTGATATCCCATTTTATGAGCTTCTATATCCTCACCATGTGAAGTCTCTTTGAGGCATAATTCCGTATAGTACTGAAGGTACCACATTATTTCATGTTGTTTTTCAATCCCTGCAATGGGCTCAGGACAGCAATGCACGTTAAATTTGTCGAGAGCTCAAACGTCTCCCCGTTGGTGTGGTGTGGTCCACGTCACTTGACCATGGTTCAAAATTACGTGGTCCGTTGCCAAAAGCCCTCGTGTAGCTGAACAGTGTGACGTTAATATTCACTCATTGTCCTATGTATATACATATTTATATGAATTGTAACTGTTTAATAAATAGTAACTAAAATAAAAAATTTCTTTGTTGACCTAGTGGGAATTAAGTATTACTTGTTTTGGTTAGCAGTTAATTTGAATTAAAATTATTATAAAACTATATGAGAGGTATTAAGCTATCTCAAAGATCTCATAATTTTGAAGTGGTTCTGTTTCACTCTTCTCACTTTCATTGGGAAATCTTTGATGCCCAGATTTATTAAATGTACCTTAATCCCCAGTATTCTGCTAATCAGGTCTTTGAAATCACAACTTGTTCCTAGTGCTACCGATAGGGAAATTCTTGACCACGATTAGTGGTCTATTAGAGTCCCGTATTAGATAGATCCTTTAATAAATTCCATAATGCCAGACTAGGAAAGCCGCATTGTCATGGCTACGAATTCGTCACCAAATCTTAGGTTTAAATCTTGATGCCCAAAATATTATCAGCAACAGCTAATGTACGTTAAATCTATAGAGGTTTGAAGCCCTCTCGTTGGTATGATGTGGAAGTTTGGAGAGTGAGTTCCCCAGCTTAGGAGTCACTTAGTCGTGGAACAAAATTACGACATCCATCATCACTCGTATTCAGTGGCGGACACAAGAATTTTTCCAAGGGTCGAAAGTTCACCATTCTCGTATCATACCCCAATACGCTGCTTAACATGTTCTTTTAATTTCGCCGATTGTCGGGAACAAAAAACAGTAAAAAATAAATTCTTTTATAAAGAATTAGCATTAATTAATAAAACTAGTTATTAATTATAAATATTTATTTGAATTTTACGTACTGTACACATAGGATTATAATCAATCGGGAAAAAAAATCAAGGGACATGTGAGAGGTCTGGACTCGCCCCTTATTATGTACACCACTAATCGTGTTGCTTGTAAGTGTGACGTCAATAAACAATAACTATCAAAGTATTAAGATGAGAAATCTCCTGGTCCCCTAATTTCCACGTCGCTCTTCGTGAAACTTGGGGGAATTATAGTTTCATTTCACGTGCAGAAAATTCCAATTACTCTCCATGATGGGTCTTGGGTGGAATCGGAGCGATCACGAACTCATGGTTGAGTCTTGGATTCGAGTCCTGATGACCAGTGGCGTACTCAGACCACTCTTATAACTTTTACAAGAGGGAGAGGGGGGTACAGCATAAAAATACATTGACAAAGACACCAAGGTGAAAAAACTATGGTAAAAAATTAAAAGTTTGTTGGTTGGGGTGGGGGGGCAGGTGGTGCCTGTCCCCCTTGTGTACGCCACTGCTGATGCCATTTACTTCTAAGGACTTATCGTGTAAATCAAGTGTGGGTGGACAAACCCGCGGCATGCATGCCACAGTGTAGTACGTCGGAGTGGTAATAGTAGCATGCGAAGACTTATTGAGGAATCTTAGAAAATTTGTTAAATAATAATAAATATCAATTTTTTCTTCTTTTTATAATTTTGTTAAAATGCAATTGTGACTTAGACAAAAAAAAAAGAGCCGTGAATTTTATTTCAAATACACTCAATTAATTGAATTACAATAGAAAATTGTCATGAAGAAAATGCTTTTCATTCTAGTACGCGCCGGGTTTCTATAGGAAGTCCTCTCGCGAGAGATTTTGAAATTTGAGAGAGCGTGTTTTAAAATATCTGGAGGAAAACAATGAAATGACTAATGAGTGCTTGCTCAAGAATAAAGATTGGCTACGGAATTTAACTTTTCTTACCGATATAACGGGGCATTTAAATAATTTAAATTTAAGGTTACAGAGGAAAAATTTTATTTTTCCTACTCTACTTTAATTTGCCTAAAAAATGTGCTATTTGCGTAACATTCCTATAAAAAGCCTATAAGTAACATTTTTTCACTGTATATTTTTTGTTGGAAAAGTTGGATGTGGCACCAGTGGCGCACACAAGGGGGAGGAGGTCCTGGGGGTCCGAACCCCCCAAAGCCCTTGATTTTTTTTCCGATTGATTATAATTCCAAGTATATAGTACGTTTAATTAATTACTTGTTATTAATGATTAATTTTATTAATTAATGCTAATTATTTATTCAATAATTAGTTTTTTACTGTGTTTTGTTCCCGAAAACCGACAAAACCAAAAGGATCATGATACAAGAATGGTGAACTTTCAACCCCGGACCCCCCTTTGAAAAATTCCTGTGGGAGCCACTGTGTGGCACGTATAGTTTTTTTAAATCAGCTAATGGCATCTTTCCAAAACGGTTGACCATTCTGGCTTAGGGGGATTAATATACCTGAAATATGTGGATTGTTGGAAGTCCTCTCGTTGACATAGCGTAAAAATTTGGAGAGTGGTGTTCAATCTCAGAGGTCAACTTTGTCATTTGATTATGGAGAAAATTTAGGACGATCGACAACAAAAGACTCCAAGACTTGTGTTGCTTTTTAAGCAATTACGTCTTTACTCTTCTTGCGGTCTTGGGTCCCTGTGCAAAAGTAGGTTCAACCTGCAATCCTTTTAAGTAAACAGAATGCAAGCATATGTTCTTAAATAGTCGCATAAACAGCAACCCGTAACAAATAAATTTTCACATATTCACAATCTCCTAAATCTAGGCACACAAACCGACTATCACCTTTCGACTTAAATGGGTAATGATGAAATATGGTGCCAGGCCTAGGCTAGACGAAGACGATGGATATAATATTGTGATGACGTGAGAGCCCAGTAAGATTACTTCTTTATTGGGTAACGTGAGGGCTCACTGTTATTTGCAAAATGGCATTTTATTTCAGATTAAATAAGCATAATAGTGTATTCATTAGTAAGTTAATAATGTTCACAACCTTTTCTTCCTTCCTCAGTGGCACGATAGCCCAGAATGGGCCTTGGCCTTCTCAGGAAATCTTTCCCAGGCCAGCCTTCTTCTGCCAGTGTTCTCCAAATTCTAGTTCTCAAAACTAAGAGATCTTTTTCTAGGCCATCAATCCATCTGAGATTTGGCCTACCCCTTCTACGTGTGCCGATTGGTTGAGCATTGAAGACTTATTGAGGTTCACACCCTATCGCGGTAGAAAAGTTTTAGTTCAAAGTCGGTTCAGTCCAGCCATTGCTCCACCGACTCCGGCACTGTAGTGTTCATCTCCCTTGGTCCTTGAGGTGCGGCTGCCCCCACAACATCTATCGAGCATCTTCGAGGTAGAAAAAAACTGAATTAGAAGATATGCCAAAAATTGAAGATCGAGAAAGTCTTCGTCAACTTGCGAGCCGACACTTTAAACTCCTCGGGCGGAGTTTCCCCCAATCATCTCTGATTAGCCAAGGCAAAAGATCTGCACACGATTCTCCTCACTTAAGTCCCACTCCATTGGTGCTCGGAGACAATAGGCTGGCGCGTCTGAACGCAACTCGCACGCTGTCATCTTGAGAGTTATAAATCGCCCTGTCACATTGACACGGAAGGTTTGTCTTTATCAGGACAGGCCGACATTCCTCTTCATTTAAATCGTTCGCGGCCCATATGTGTGCGGGTGAGCCAACAAAGGAGACGATTCACAGAAACGTTCATTCATTAGATTGCTGAGACTAAAATCGTCTGGATGTCGGAGGAAGAAAAGGTGTGGTGAGATCAAATCAGTTTTCCGAATCGGTTCACATCTGTTACCCCCTTCCCTCCCCAGGCATGAGAGAGGAAAACCCAGTCTTTTTTGGAAGATACAATGTTCCATCTGAATACTTGGTCACCATGTACGTCAATCTTGACAAGTGTTATCGGGGAGTGTTCTACTAATGAGCTGACGTCACAACATAATGATGCAGTCTTGGCCTCTGTTGGCCAGTAGGCATATACTTCGAAATTCGCAGTTTTTCAGGAAATATATGAGGGAAAAGTATTTGACTATTATAATTACTTGGATCACGCTCCCACTGAGGCCCCCATCCAAGGAGTCAGTCCTGGACTCTGGTCTGGTTGATCCATGCCTTAAAATGCCCCTGCTTCTAAGTGCCATTGAATTGTTCCAGAGCAGACAAGAAAAATTTTTTTTTACTTCTAATGGGCTGCCGATTGGAGTTTACCCATTGCAGATCTAGTACACTCCCCGAAAGCTGGTATCTCTTTTTAGTGTGGCGCCCTATAGGCGGATACTAATCGCCGCAGGTAATTTTGACGCTCAGTTTCCTCCCTAGAGGGAGGCACCTGAGCTCTGACGATGTGAACCAGTACTAGGATTTAATTTTGCATAGAGTACCTAAGCCAAACAGACACTTTAGAGATCTTTTATATGCCGTATAATCATACGACATGGTCGCTGTCGATTTTCTGCATCATGAAAATTCACCGACTTGGGCCGAGGTCGCACTCGCAACCTTAGGTACAGAAGGCCAGCGACAAACCAACCCCTCAACCCAGCCAGCCACAGACAAGAACATTAATCCTTGGATATTACGAGGCATTTATGTTTTAAGGAAATAATTTGTAAGAATTACGACAGCGTTTCTCAAACTGTGGGGTGCGCCCCCTAGGGGGCATGATAACCTTCCATTAAGGGGCGCGAGCATATCGAAAAAAATCGAAAATAAAAGATTATTAATTTACTAAAAGGAAACAAACAAAATACATTCTGACATAACAAAAAATAAAATACACATTGACATAAATGTATCAGTACTGCACAATGTATTTATATATATACTAATTAATTTATCAATACTAAGAAAAAAAGTTTAATAATTATTAGTGACCCCCATGGGCTTGTCATACACACAAAATTTAATACTTATCTTGATACTTTGTATGGTTTATAATAAAGGTTGTATTGTAAATTTTGTGTCAATGTACATTATTAATGAATTCAATACATTAGTATTGTATGAAGATGGGTGAGATGTGAAAATTATGATTGAAAATTGGGTCACAAACATTGAAAGTTTAAGACGCACTGAATTACGAGCATTTTACTTGCCTAAATAAAAATTATATTTACGATTTAAAACTTATTTTAAAGGTCTTAGGATACTGTAATAGAAAATAAAATAATGCAGTAAGTAGAGGAAGTTCCGAAATTAAAAAGGGGGGGGAGAGAAAAAGGAAGGACAATTTTCCATATATAATTCAACGAATATTTTAAAATAAAATATCTTATTAACTCTTATAGGTAGTTTAAAGATAGCATTCTTTGATATTTCTCCGAACAATTTTATTTTAAAGAAGATTCGGATCAAATATGAAATTGAAATGTAGGATTACACGTTCTATTTTTGAATTTTTTTTTTCTTATTTGTATAATCGTAAAAATTATTTTGAAATAACGAATAACTGGATCGGGAAACTTAAAAAAAAATGTTTTACATTTTACAAGACTAGTTTTCATTTATTTCCTGAAATTTCCGAGAATGTATTAGATTGTCACAATTTCAATTCGAAATCTTCCATCTCCACCCCCTCTTTCCTTGAGCATTTACTCTACTTTCAGATAGAGATTTTCATATCTATTTTTACAGTTCTAATTTATTTCATCTTTAAGCTTTATACAGATTTTCTTGGAAGGCGGCAAAAAATGCAATGTTACTCATCACAGTAAAAAAGAAAATTTTTAAAAAAATTACAAGTAAATTTTAAACCTGACACCATCGTCAGATACAATATCATTTTCTCTTACACATAATGATTTTTTTTTCGAAGACGCCTTTTAAAAAAATCGTACTTGACAACTTTTTCCATTTGAAATTCGTCTCAATTCTTATATGCAGTTGCACAATACGACCTCCGGACGAATATTCTCTCTCTCTATCTATATATACATATATGTATAAATGTATTCTCCCATTTCTTTCTTTTTCCCTACGCACACTTTAAAAAAATTAATAACTTTTTCCTTTCGTTCGGATTATTCTTCCGCACCGTTTTTTAGCGCCGTAATATCTTTTCCCATGCCACCATAAAAATCTCTCCCTTCCCCCTTTTTCTTTTTTCACCCCCCTTCTCATTCCGAAGACCCCCCTCCCCATTGCTTTCCATCTCCAGTCATAATTTCATCCGCCAGTCCTCCCCCCATTTTTTAACTCTACGAAATGTTTTTTATCAATCACTGCCTCCCCCCTCTATCCCCCAGACCATCCTTTTTTTTATTATTGTTTCAGTGTTATTTTTTTTTTAAAAAAAAGAAATGATTTTTTTCTTCCTGTGTACTAAAGCGTTTTCAGTCTGCAGCATACCGCATTATTTTATGCGACATTATATATCTATATCTATATTTATATATATATTATATTTTTTTGCGCCCCTATACTTTTTCTCAAACGAAATAAATAACTGTATAAAAACAGCACGGAGGGATGAAGGGGGGGGACGAATGGAATGAAAAAAAGAACGTTCGGGAGGGGGAGAGACTCGAAAAGATGAGGGGGTGGAAGTCTGGAGAGAGAAACAGAAGAGAAATATACAATAAAACATAGAATGATAAAAAAGTAAGTTATGAGAAGGGTGGGAGGGGGGTGCACAAGCGAAAAAGAAATGAGCGCAGACACAACCTCACGCTGCAACTTTCCCTCCCACCCCTGCCCCTATTCCGACTCGATTCTACGCAACAGAGAAAAAAAATTATTGATTTTTATATTGAAAACTTTATAGCCTTTATAGATTTTCATTTTGCAGTCTGCGTAAAAAGGGAAGGGAAGTAGTAAGTAAAAAAAAAGAGTGTAAGCATAAAAAAACAAGGGGGTACCCGAGTTTGCTTTGGGACGCAGCGCACCCTAAACCACGCCGGGTAGCAGGTTTAGGGCGCAATCGACCACACAATAAAGCCCTTAGAGTAAAGCTATAAAACTTGATTAAGCCGCATGCAGCGTCTTGTGGCTATTGGGCTATGTGGTCGGACTTATAACCCTGAAGGCAAGAGCGAGTACAGCTGGCAATCTTTTCCGAACGGGTAGTTCTTTCTTTCCATTTTACACCCCGCCCCTTCATGATGTTTTTCGAGTTTTTTTGAAAATGAATCCTTCCCCTCTTTTGACCATAGATCTATCAGAGCATTGATGACCCGAATGCAATATAGTGATCGGTATGTGTATGATGAAATCGAAGGACCACCAAAAAGTTCCAATTGTTTTTTTGTTGTTTTTGGTATCTTAATAGGGATAAAGTTTCAATTTTTCCCTTATTAACTAATTAAAATATCAATTAAGCGCAGTTTTAGATGGAGCCCAAACATCGTTATGAATTCCTGAATGCACATACAGTTGAGATGCACCAGCAGTGTTAAGGAATACAAAAAAGGTATGAAAAATTTTCAGTCTCATTACCAACAAATTAAAACAAACGTAAAGAATGGTTTTCTGTCGTCTGCCATTTAGTAGAAGTCTTAAAAAGAATAATTTTTTACTATAATTCCAATAGAGAAAATCTTTCAATCCTATTGCAATCAAATCAAGACAAACGTAAAGAATATTTTTCTGTTGTTCGTCATTTAGTAGAAACTATAAATAATGATTTTTTAATGTAATTCCAATAGGTATACATATTAGAAGAAAAAAAATTTCAATCCTATTGGCATCAAATTAAAACAAATTTAAAGAATAGTTTTCTGTCGTGTGTGTGTGCGTCATTTAGTAGAAACAATATAAGGAATAATTCTTTAATTTATAATTCCATTCGGTAGATGTTAAAAAAAAAACGTTCAGTATCCTATTGGCAAAAAATTCTGAAAAACTTAAAAAATAGTTTAATATCATCCGTCATTTAGTAGAAAGCATAAAGAATAATTCTTTAATTTTAGTCGGTAGATATTAGAAAAAAAATTTCGATCCAATTGTTATCAAATTAAGAAAGGCTTACAGAATAGCTTTCTGTCGTCTTTGTCATTTAGTAGAATCCATAAAGAATAATTCCAGTAGGTAGATATTAAAGATGTACTTCATTATTGATCGTAAGTAATTTTTAATGATATATGGTCGTATTTCAAAGATGACATAGTATTTAAAAAATGCGATATGAATAAAACTTAATCATTTTAGTAATACAAAGAATTTCCTACTTGCATGCTAACGAGTTATTTCCATTAAAAGGAGTTAGCGAAAAGTAGTGATGATAGCTATCACGTGATCTTTTAGGCGTGTCTCATCTGCTTTACTTGGTAATTACTTATATTATTTGGGTAACCGAATGTCTGTCTTTTCATATAACAGTTGGTTCCTCTCGTGCATAATAGTGAAAGTTTTAGATCCTAAAGTATCATTTTGATTAGTGAATATCGTTTAAATTTGATTAAAGGTATATTTTTTTTATATTTCTGAGAATCATACAATGGTTATAAATTTTGTAGCTTAGTGCGGTTATTTTTGAATAATCTGAGATAGAATAAACGTTTCTATGTGCTACAGTGCTAATGGATTTGGATTCAGTGGAACAAGAAATGGAATTTATTGGAATTCAATAATCAAGGAATTGGGACCTCATATTGAAGTCTTGTTAATGAAACCTCTGAAAAGGTATGGATTAAAATACTTTTTGTCATTTTTATTTCATTTCTCATTCGTCTTATTTTGAATATTTTGCTCTATTCTATATAATGTATCCTTGGTAAATTTTATTAAATTAAATTAATCAATTCACTGATGTGATTCACTGAAACACAATGAAAAATATTTCAAACTTTTCTGGCTCTTATGTGTTAATCCTATTCCAGCTATTTATCACCAAAAATTAAATCATGCCATTGATTAATCGCTTAAAATTTTATGAGTTACGGCAACCTATTTGTCGCCAAAGATCGCTAACGGCAGGAAGTCGTACCTTTTTCTTTTAAAATAAAGTAATTATTTTATATCGTAATTATTTACTGCATGATATTTTTTTAAAACATTAATTAAATAACCAAAAAAAAATTCTGTATAATTTTTAATAAAATTCCCAATAACATTATTCGGTACTTATGTACTATCGCAATAATGCCTACGTTCAAGATAACTCGACAAGTTGGCAAACCCGAATTCGTATGTGTCGTACGCGCTGAATCGACAACCATGTGCTTCGTATGTACATAATGTCGCCAATAAGGTTGCGATAACACGTAAGTACCCATTACTCTTTTTAAAGCTGGTTCATTTCTTGTTCTGTGAAAAAACTGAAACCTTTTATTACATGTTATGCAATTTTTGGAGATGAAGTTTTAGTATAAACATTTTAAACATATTCAACCAATAAAATACGTAAAAGGCGTTTTATTCTAATTGTGTCAATTTGTGTGGCACACACAAGGAGAGTGTCCTAGGGGTCCAGACCCCCCATAGTCCTTGATTTTTTTTCGATTGGTTAAATTCTATGTATATATTACGAAAATTTAATTACGTATTTGTTATTAATATAATTACATTTATTAATTAATGCTAATTATTTATTCAGTAATTAATTTGGTATTGTTTTTATTCCCGAAAATCAACAAAATCAAAAGAATATGTTGGGCGGCGTATTGGAGCATGGTACCAAAATGGTGGACTTTCGACCCTGGACCTCCCTCCCCCCCTTTGAAAAATGTTTGTGTGCGCTACTGGTGTCAATTGAAGAAGAAACATAGAATCTAAGCAAACATTTTTTTTGTCACAGCTTTTGTAGGCTTAAACTGATTTATAAGCAATATTTTCAGTACTCCAGTATTATATGTTCCAATCTAAAGACGTTGCCAAATGCCTCGATATACAGCCAAGTATGGAAACATTTCTAGCTTATTTCAGGCATAACAACAATAACAATGACAGTTTTGGGCGAAATTTTTAAAATGGGCTATCGGCTTTGATTTGGCAAAATTGGTCGACGGTATAATACAATAGCATCATATTTTCTTACAAATTTGAGATCAAAAAATTATTTTTAAACTCTAGCTTTTTTTCTAATTTATGTGACCAAAAAAAATCATTATAGTAAAAATTTTATTTCATTTAACATTGCTCTACGACGCTATACCCCAGGGGTAGGCAAACTTTTTCAGGATACGGGCTGCTTCTAATTTTTTCAGGGTGTTGTGGTCTACCCAGTGGCGTGGGTGTGGTGAGATAAGAAAAAGGTCTACAATATTTATTATAACTTGATAATAAATACGGGGAATATGCACTTATACCTACAACAAAAAACACTTTTAAGACGGTGTTTAAAGCAAAATGCAAGATACAAACATAATAATAGCCACAAATGTAATAATATCAAGAGATGCATTTATTATCAAACAATTCACAATACATTAAAAACTAGAACATTTTTATTTAAAGGTAGTTCTCGTAGCTATAGTCACTAGAAGCAGTGGCGCACACAGGAATTTTTCAAGGGGGTCCGGGGTCAAAAGTTCACCATTCTTGTATCATGCTCCTTTTGATTTTGTCGATTTTCGGGAACAAAACACAGTAAAAAAACTAGTTTTTGAATAAATAATTAGCATTAATTTATAAAATTAATCATTAATAGCAAGTAATTAATTAAATTTTACGTACTATATACTTAGAATTATAATCAATCTGAAAAAAAATCAAGTGCTTTGGGGGGTCCGGACCCCAGCACCCCCACCCCCTTGTGTGCGCCACAGACTAGAAGACTTAGTCTGCATATTGTCAGCCAATCTTGAATATTTCAGTATATAATTACTAACTGCTAAACTTTAGACCCGAAAATGCCTTGGCGATCCACCGGTCAATCGCGATCGACTTAATTACCTCCCCCCCCCCGGCTATACGCTACGACGAGCAACACTTTAGGCTACAATGACAGCAAATCACAATTTATAAGCCAAATTACGAAGATGACCCTTCGAGATGATATCCCTGAACACATTAAGTAGCCTTTTCTTTCAGATTCTGGAACTTTTCTTAGTCATGGATTGCATAAATGCGGTCTCATTTGTCCAAAAATAATAAACAAAGCTGTTATAATCATTAACCATATAAATATTCATTTGATTTTTAAGCTTTTTAAACTTTTTAATGAAGGCATTCCAGACTATATATCCCCCCTTGTATAACTGAAATTCGACTTTATAAAGGGTGTTTTTTTAGAGGTATAGAACTTTAAATTACAATAAAACAACGATGTATTATTCGATTGACATGAATTTTTTTTATTCGAAAGATAATCTTGTGGCATTACATTTTAAATATGATTTCTGGCATAGGACTGCCACGGCTGGCTCGGATGTAGTCCAATCTGGACGTCCCATTTTCGATGACTTTTTCCAACATTTGTAGCCGTATATCGGCAATAACACGGCGAATGTTGTCTTCCAAATGGTCAAGCGTTTGTGGCTTATCCGCATAGACCAATGACTTTACATAGCCCCACAGAAAATAGTCTAGCGGTGTTAAATCACAAGATCTTGGAGGCCAATTCACAGGTCCAAAACGTGAAATGAGGCGGTCACCAAACGTGTCTTTCAATAAATCGATTGTGGCACGAGCTGCGTGACATGTTGCGCCGTCTTGTTGGAATCACAGCTCCTGGACATCATGATTGTTCAATTCAGGAATGAAAAAGTTAGTAATCATGGTTCTATACCGATCACCATTGACTGTAACGTTGTGGCCTTCGTCGTTTTTTAAGAAGGATTCCATCAGCCCATAAAGCGCACCAAACAGTCAGTTTTTCTGGATGTAACGGTGTTTCGAGATACACTTGTGGATTAGCTTCACTCCAAATGCGGCAGTTTTGTTTCTTGATGTAGCCATTCAACCAGAAGTGCGCTTCATCGCTAAACAAAATTCGCTTATGAAAATCGGGAACAACGGCAATCTCGTTTTGGGCCCATTCGACGAATCTACGCCTTGCTTGATGATCGTTTTGATGAATTGCCAAACCAAACTGAAAATAAATCACTTGACAGCTGTTAAATCGGTCGCCATCTTGGAAAGTAATGCCAACTTAAACTTCTATACCTGGAAAAAAAAACTCTTTATAAATGTAGAATATTTCTCATAATTTTTTTTTATTCTATTGTTTGAAAAAAAAAACAATAATTTAGAATTCTGATTTTTGAATAATTAGCATTGCTTTTTTTAAAAAAATAAATAATATAGGAGCGGCGAAAAAAAATAACACGCGAGAAAAGAAAGAAAAAGAAAATCAAAACAAACATCAAAACTGAGACACGTGAAAAAAAGGTGTTGAGTTTCTGTTGTCTTCTACACACACACACACACCACTCATCTTCTTTCACTCCATAGTATGGATGAAAACCTGAAGAACCAATCAGAGACTTACCTTCGTGGTGACGTCAGAGGTCACCGCGCATTCTTCCGATTTTCGCGTTTTCTTAGCGGGGGAAATGTTTTCTTTCGTTTTCGTTTTGATAAAATTTTAATTCCGGACCATTTGAGAGGTTGACAGATTCGCGGTTACACAGCAACTCATGTCTCCCATTCAAGCATTTTTCAGGTAAGGATTTTAAAGTTTCTTTTTATCCTTTATGGGTTTGTTTTACTAAGGGTATATCGTTGGGTTAGATTGTTTTGATTCCTTGTTGAAAATTCACTTTTTTTTCTTTTTTTTTCATTTTCTCTTTTACTCTTTCTTTAAAGTCGCAGTTTCAAAATGAATTAAAGAGTTATATAAACTTTAAACAAAGGAATAATGTATTATTTTTAGAAAAATAAATCAAAAGGGAAAATTTTAACGCGGAATACTCATTTTCGAATTTTCTTTCGCAAAATAACAAGCTTCAAGTTAGAGTAAAGTAGAGTTGTTTGTATTGAAAAATAAGTATTTTTGAGGACGAGAGCCAGAATTTTTTATTTCAAGTTCAGTTTTTACTCCTCGTACAAGTTTATCACAATAGAACAACATATTATTTCGTTCTAAATAATTTACATTATAGATTTTTTTTTATATAAATATAGAAATTGTATAAAATCAAATGCAGCAATTTTACAAAATTAAAAGACAATTGCGTGATAAATATAACATAGCCTCAAAGTATTAGCAACATAGGAAAAATAGACTTTCACGGGGGGGCAGTTCAGGTGTAACTTTTGTTATTTTACCGAGACCTAAAGTTCCTTACCAATCATTCATGACACTTTTCTTTTATAATATATTTATTTTAAAAGCATAAATATATTCTTTATTTTTAAATATATTTTACAAACATTCAATAATTCCTAGTTTTCCAATATTAAAGGCTTTCTTTTAAAGTTTTCAATCGAAATTTAACACAAATTCCGCGTATTCTGTTTCTTCGGAGAGGGGTATTTTTTCCCCTGTCCTCGTGATAAATTACATTAATTTCAATAATTTTTCCTACTCTTTTTTAAAATATATTTGTTAAAATCATAATGAAAAAATTACACTGAACTTATTGTGTATGAAAAATTAATGGTTTGTTTTTAAAAATATTCTTAAATTAACAATTAAAAAAAAACTTGAGAGTAACAAGATTTTCAATTGCAGTAATGTTGTTTTTTATCTGTTTTATTTAGCATTTTCTTTCTATTTTTGAATATATTTATTTATGCAGATAAGACATTCTTCTGCTTGGATAAAAAACTTTATATTGCTCAGAAGTTTCACACAATTTGCCTCAGGATAAAAATTATTTTTTTCGAAATAAAATTAAATTTATTATAATAAATAGCAAATCTGAATTACTATTTTTAAATGTAATTTGTTTGTTTTCTCAAAAATATCGAGTATAGTGCATCGCGCTAAAGTAGATTGAATTGATCTTTATTGAAGGTTTATTGATAAAGAGAAATATTTTCAGAATTTGGGAACTTAGGGAGGACAACGAACTGAACTGTATTGATGAATATAAAAAAAACTCCAAGTTTCTGTGTTCTTTTAGAATTAAAAGTAAAACTAACGTTTAATTTCCATATTCTTTTTAATTCTCAAAAACATACACTCAATATATCTCTAGGAACATAAAAATGTTAGAAGACAGTCGTGCTTATTTTTGAAGTAAATCATGTACGGATATTTATTTATTATATAATTATGAATCGAACATTTTTTCCATAGTTAAAAAACCATTCTATTCTACGAATACAAACTACTTCTACTTTGGAAATTGGCTTATGTTCTGATACTCCAAACTTGCTTTTTGTTTCACAAAGAACTTTTTTTCTATATATATATAGTTTATATTATTCATCAACATTTATTCGCCCTTAAGCTTTATTAAATATAATTTCTACTCGAATTATGATCCACGCAACTTACGACCCTTCGCAGTCACGATCACAAAAACAAATTAACAAGAAATAGTAAAAAAAGATCGCAGCACTACTAGGTCAATGAT
Organism: Trichonephila clavipes; assembly: GCA_019973935.1. NCBI lineage: Eukaryota > Metazoa > Arthropoda > Arachnida > Araneae > Nephilidae > Trichonephila > Trichonephila clavipes. The sequence goes on along the minus strand of BMAU01004913.1, from coordinate 569,677 downwards.
ACACGAATAACAGAGCACAAACTATTTATTTTTCATTTACACTTACTTATGTGATATTATGTACACAGGTAGAACTTTTGTGTTTTATGGATTATTTTTTATAAACTTTTTATATGAATATAGTGCCACCCATCCGCGGTATAGTGGGTAGTGACGCTGATTGCTGTGCCGTAAGGCTTGGGTTCGAATCCCAGAGAAGGCATGGATGTTTGTGAATGTATATAGCAGGGGTACTCAACCTTTTTTTTCTTCTGCAGGGTTGCACACTTATGTTAGCTATTTCACGTGGGCCGCAACATGAGGAATAATAGAGGGGGGAGAAATGCTTTAAGACCAAGATAACATAGAAACTTTAAAATGTGGAAATAATTGATCAAAATAGGAAAATTATTTTGCTTTTTTTAGTTGTTTTTTCTAACTTTATTTCTGTCACTGAATTTTTGTATATTGGAAGTATTTAAGAATCTTTCCTTCACAATTTTTGCATCAGTAAACGGTTTCATACAATTACCAATAATATAACAAATTTCATAGGGTGCCTTTGTTACTGCTGTGACATTGCCACTGACGAAACATTTTTTTTGCTGTTGTAAAGATTATTCAAGAAAGCCTGTTTATTACATCTTGAAAGAGATCTTCGAGGAAAAGTGTCATCGAACGATTCCTGCTTATTAGTACTTTTTAAATACAACACTTTCGTGACAACAATTACTGATCCATGCTTGTTTTTCACTACAAAATAGTCAACTTGCCAATCGTCTTGAAACAATCTATTTTCTTTGAATATTTTTTGCTTGCAGGATATGAAAGATAATTAAAAATTAGTTCCATTCATAAAATGGTCGCTATTCCACTGCAGTCTATTATCACTAATCAGAAAAAAAAATCTATTCGCACCCATACGACATCGCCAGAAAAAAGCAAAATTAATATATTTGATTTCTTAACAAAGAATTTTCCGCCACAATTTTATAAATAAATAAATTTCCCAGAGCAATGGGCTATGACCGGGCCACTTAAAAAGGCCCGGTGGGCCGCAGGTTATCACTGGTATAGAGCCTAAATAGCCGTTGAGCCGCAAATCCTCTCGTGAGGTTGGTGGAAGAGAAAAAGAAGTGGGAGGTCCCTGACCACCCCCAGGGTGTTCTCCCTCAAAATTGAGGGAGAACCGAGCCAAATTGTACTGTCACATGTATGGTGCTCAAAACTGCAGCTGACGACAGGCGTACAACTAACCCTTTGACACGATGAATTTTCGCGTGCCTCGATCTGACACCGTCAGACAGGTGGCATTAGCAACAACAGCACAACAACTTGAATATAGTGTGGAAAAATATAACTCTGACAAAAGATCAATCCATTTATGAATTGTTAAGAGGAGTGAAAATTCAGTCGAAAGAGTCGATGTGACCTTTGTTTAATATATATAATAAAAACATTCATTTCTAACCATCTTATACGTTCTCTTTGGCATTCTGTATGATTTTCGACTGATTCGTTATCGTTTGTTTTCTTTATTTGTAGTGGAGAACGTTCGATCGAGATCAAACATGCTCTATTTTCCCCTGAAATATACATTTTGAAATCATAAGGGAAATGTTTTCTTCAATCGTATGCGAAATTGACTGAAGTTTAAGTTATAACTTAAATGCTATAATAAGTGCGATGGATCACATCCTGAATATGCGCGTACTGTCAGGTGTGGTATTCTGGTCAGCTGTTCTCTTTCTGATGATGTTGCATGTTAAATCTACCGAAGCTTTAACTCCTTACTTTGGCGTGATGTGTCAGTTTGGAGAATGGAAAGCTAGCTTGGGTGTCATCCTCGATATTTAACAGCTAAAAATTTTGAGTTCTGTTATCGCTAAAGAGGCTTGGTGCCCGAGTGGTTTCGCACTTCTGCATCACAGGTCTGGGGTTCTATCCATGGGCTGGGCAAGTTGACTCAGCCTTTCATCCTTTCAGTGGGTCGGTAAATGAGTACCAAGCTTGCTTGGGGTCTAAACACTGGGGACTTTTGCTTCGGACTGACCACCTGATCGAGACGTGTGCTTATGCACCTCAGCACCCAAGGTCACGTATACTGAGGTGGGCACGTAAGGCCTTGATCCTCATAAATTGTAGCGCCACTGAGTTTAGTTTAATTATCACTAAATTTAATTTTGATTTAAAGAGTTTCGTTAATGAAGAATCAATAAGTTAGATAGAATTTGAGATGAAGGTATTTTTGGGATATTTTACTTGTGTATGTTTATTTATATTATATTTGCATAGGTCATTGTACCGGTACCGGTCTATGTACCGAATTTGTACATAGATAGTCTCTCTCTTGTGAATCGTTATTATATAGATCACTAAAAGTAAGCGAAACATTTTTTTTATTCATAATAAATCTTTTCGCCCTGCATCATCGAGATTGTTGCCAGATTTTTAACGTACTAATTAGGGATCATAAGAATATTAAGTACGTTTAATAGAACAACTTTAAATTATTTACAATGATCCTCGCAAAATTGGCGAATGATGCAATCATGTCTTAAGCGGATTTCTTAAGTTATTTTTTTTAAAATTATGTTTATAATTTTTTGTTACGGGGCTTTTTTTTATGTGCAAAGCTTAATTATCTGCTTCAAGTCAATTAATATATTTGCGAATTTCTTAAAAATTCACCAAACATTAGGACCTACAATGTGTTATATAAGAGCGGTATTAAAAAATAGCCAAATTTGCCTGCACTTTATGTAATAATGTCAGAGGATAACATTGCTTATTATTCTTGATTGAAATTAGTGATATATATATATATAAAGACAGAAACTTTTTGAGATTCAGTTTCTTTTTAGTTGTAATTTTAAATTATATTTATTTATTATAAATACAATAACTTTTATTTAATAACCTTCTGACTCGTTTGGTACATCAAATTTCAAAAAAAAATAATTTTTATACTTTGTACAATAGTTCTTTATTCAACTACAGACCACTTGTGATATAAAAAAAACCCTCAAAAATTTAAATCCTTTTTCGGTTTTATACGAAATTATTCTCAACATTTCATTAATTTCTAGTGATAAAATATTAGCGACATCATAATTATTAATACACCTAAGTAGTTAATGCAATATTTAACGCAAAGGAAATTTATCATGACATAACAATCAGTGATCGTAAAGCAAATATACTACAAGTACCGGTTGATTAAAAAATGTGACCATTTTCAGAGCATCTTAAATTTTTATTGAATAAAGTTATTTACTTGCAATTTTCAGTGTGGCTTCCTTTAGCAAATAAACGTTTAGCCAAGCCAAAAGAATTTCCTCGAACATTTTGGGGGAATTTTTCTAACTTCCTCATTGATTGCTTTTTGAAGCCCTTGAAGTGTTCTTACTTCACATCCATATAATTGTTTTTTTATGTATTCCCATAAAAAAATATTCGCAAGGAGCACAGTCAGGATGATGATAGCTATATCTCAAAAGGAAGGAAATTTATTTATTTTTATTTTTTAAACATTCTATAGTTGATTTTGCGGGATAACATGGAGCAGAATCTTGGTGAAAAAAAAACTTTCCTCGAAGGTAGAGATGTTTACTTTCTTTGATCATGTGCTTTAAAACCTTTTGCTGATAGTATGTAGCATCAATTTTAGCCTTTAGTTTCTACACAAAAAAATGGTTTTGAGAGGACATTTTCATCCATACCGTAAAACCTGACGGCCAACTTGCATTTTTCAAAACAGCTACGTCTTTGCGAGATTTTTTGCTGGAAATATATTGAATCTTCATTTTGCCAGCTGTGAAAGACAGATGAAGCAGTGCTTCATTAGAAGTTATCCACGCTTTGTATCTACCTTTGCGTAACATTAAATACAGAGGCCAAGACGGTTTTCTTCGTTTTTCTACAGTCTTAACAAACATTTGACAACAGACTGGAAAATTTACTTTTTTATAGCCAATTTTCCTTAACTGATGATAAATTGTCGATTGCTGTATCTACAGTTTCTTTGCCATAGGTTTTTGAAGCAAAGAATTTTCTACACAACGAAAATACTTTTCAAATTCTTTTTTTTCTCTTTCATTAAGGACTTCCTTTCGTTCATATTTTTTCCCTGGAGCTTTTGATTGTGTGGAAAATTTTATTTCTTTTTTAAGTTTTTAAATAGTAATACAACAGAAAAATGTTTTTTTATTTTTAAATGCTTTATTATTAACAAAATTTGAAGAACCATCTTTCAAAAGTGGTAAAATTTCATTCCGGGTTTTCAAAATTCTAATGGATCTAATTTCAGTACTGTAATTTACTCCCACTAATAAAAATGGTTGGATTGGTATAGTTTAAATCTTTCGTTTTTAAAATAAAACCATTAATAAAACGATAGAAATTCACCATAAATAGTTATATACTTTTAAAATTTGTCACGCTAATTTTGAATCAACCGGTATTATTCATATAATGTTATTCATTATAATTTATTCATTTCAGTTACGAAAGCTATTCGTGTTGTTAAATGATCACTGCGAACATTTATCAGAACAATTTAAAAACTTATGAATCACTTACAAACAAAAATGATTCATTTCCATTCTTAATTTAAGAATTTAATGATTTTTTTTTCAAAGGTAAAAAAGTTCCCCCTTCCATCTCCATAGAGAGATCTTTCATAAAAGTTAATTTTTTTAAAATTATAAAAATATTTAATAGCACAAAAAGCAAAATTAAAAATAAGTATTAGTTAGCTAAAAAATGTTATTTTTATGTCATAATTGATTTATTGTCATTTGCATAGCATAAATTTTATGCTATTCTTATTGTCTTTTTAAATATTTTTTTTGTATAAGTTTTCAAAAAGCAATAAATTCCCGATCGAGACCTTATATTATTTTTTAAAAAGGAACAAGATTTTTTGGAGATATTGCTATATTGTGTTAAATTTGGAAAACTTATTGGAAAATTCTTATTGTCTAAAATATTTCCTTTGCACATTTTTGAAAACAATACATTTCCAATTGAGACCCTATATTTTTAAGGAAAAAAAACTCTGATTCTTGAGAAACTATATAGTATATTGATAAAATATTGAAAAAACTGGACTGAGAAATAAGATGCTGGAAAGAATACTTTATTTCTTCGAACTGTTCTTTAAAAAAGGAAAAAAGGCATAGGTACAGTTCGAAAGCTAAATATTTTGTCGTAACTCACTTGATATTAAAGATTAAGTAAATTAAAAATATTCTTACACAATACTAAATTTACTTCCACATTTCATATGTAAAGGCTTAATTTACTCTGCTGATGAGAAATTCTTTTGAAAATAAAATTTTTGGCAGAAATATTCTGAACTCGTGGCAACAAAAAGAAATGCTCTTTTCCTTCAATTACAAATAAATTATAGAAAATAAATGTTCTAGACATCATAAAAAGTAACATGAAAATAACTTAATGGTTGACAAATGTACAGTTAAATTACAGCACAGTTAAAATGAAGCAAAATTTTGAAGATACATGGGAAAAAAATGATAACTCCCATTTTCAAGGTTTTGTTTATAAAATATTTGATTAATTTTCATTTTTAATTTATTTTCATACCCAATAATTTTTCAACATTTTTAGCATACAAATGGAATTAACTTATTTGAACGTAGCTGCATTTTTTATTTTATTTTTATTAACACTTAAACGGGCACACAGCTAAAATACATTTTTCTGTGATAAAGTACTTAGTATAAATGTAATGTTCTTATCCTCTATAAACATTATTTAGTCACAAAAAAAAAATCTAATCGTGGGGGTATTTTCCTGGGTGGTTGCTAGACGTTATAGCCACTGCGCATTTAGGACATTTAACTTACTTTTCAGGACAGAAATAATGAATCATATTACAATAAACTTTTTTTGAAAAATTAACATTTATGTAATAGCTATTTCAATAACAATTAAATACAAAGTGTAAGTGTAATTAAATAATAATAGAATAATTGTACAACATAGAATATATATATACTTACTTAGAAAATATATAGAACACTTAGAATTGAACTTGGTATATATCCACATTTTATATTTTATTTAATTTTAGTATGAAAAGTTAGAAATAAAGTAATATTTTTGAGAATTTAAATTAGTTATTTCCCAAATTTGATGAGCTATTTACTATGAAACTTAATTATATGCAAACGTTTTCTCCGAGCAGGAAAGCTGTAATGAAAGATTTTTGAACCCGAGAATCTCGTACCACATATTGTAAACAAAGTTTGTTTATATTTCCCACCACCCAACATTCTCACGTGATTCTAAATGCTCTCTCTCGAGTACAGGAAAAGCGAAAATTTCTAGGTCATTTTTCTGTTCTAGGTGGGCAGTGGCTAGAGTCTATCCACGTATTAAATGTTTCCAAAAACCTAAATAAAACCTTTTTTTTTTAATTGTACAATTGCTTAATTCATTCAGATGAGAGAAAGGTATACTTAAGACAAATAGAATTTTTTTTTCAAACATCAGAAATTTTATTTATAGTAATCAAAATACAATTTGTAGATTTACACCGAGAAAAAATGTTTTCAACTCCCCATTAGAGGACATGAAATGCAAAATGCATATAGATAGACTAAATATCTCCCACCCGCTTTGAGAAATTTTTTTTTAATATGTGGCTAGACGTATTAGCCACTGCCCGCTAAAGGGTGAATTAGTATCAATATATCAAGATATAAACCTTATGTTACTATAAGGTTTACTGAGTATATATATATACACTGGTGTGCAAAAATTAAGAACGAGACGGTTTTTTCAATATAACTTTGTACAAAAGCTTTCCAAATCAACACATTTAATACCGTAAGATCCCCAAAACGTAAAGACATGTGTAATGTAAGCAACACTTACTAAAAGAGAAATCAGAGGGATAAAAAGAAGCTTGATTGAAAAAATAAGCATGGAGCGCAATGCGACTGAAGGCCGAAACATCCCTGTGATGGGTGTCCAGCAAGAAACATCCGGTCTTTAGTAGGGGATATGATCTCCCCTGACTGCTAGGCAGGTTTCACAGCGCTGCCAATGCTGAGAATGAGGGTGTCAATGAGTTGTTGAGGCATTGCTGCCCATTCGTTTTGCAGCGCCAATCGAAGCTCCCGAATCGTTACTGGTGGTAAGGTACGAGCTGCCAAGCGTCTGCCTAGAAAATCCCATACATGCTCGGTGGGATTGAGATCCGGAGATCGTGCCGGCCAATCCATACGTTCAATATCCTCACTCTCTAAGAGCTGTTCGGCAGCTACTGTGCGATGACATGGTGCATTGTCGCCCATGAAAAGGAACTGCAGACCCATAGCGCCTCTAAAAAGACGCACATATGGAAGAAGAATCTCGTTACAATAACGAGTCCCGTTGACTGAACCTGCGTCGAAGATGTGAAGGTCTGTACGACTACCAAGCATGATGCTTCCCCAAACGAGAACACCGCGACCTCCATACCTGTCCCTTTCAATGATATTCGAGGGATGATTGCGGCTTCCCCGCCCTCTCCAGATGAGTATGCGATGAGAATCGCTACTCAAACTGAATCTGCTCTCATCTGTAAAGAGTACTCGTCCCCATTCATTGTCTCTCCAATTCCGGTGTTCCCGGCACCACAGAGAACGCCTTCTCCGATGGGCAGGCGTTAAAGGTACACACCGTACAGGGCGTCGTGCAAACAGACCACCACCGTGCAGTCTTCTGGCCACGGTAAAACGTGATATCGGTCGTCCAGTCACCTGTGTCGTGTGTCTAGCGATTTCTCCCGCTGTCCGCCGCCTGTTTCTTCTGGCCTGTAAGACAATGTACCGGTCATCTGCGGGTGTGGTTCCTCGTGGACGACCACTACTGAACCCCCGGATAGCTGTTCCTGTAGTTTGAAATTGTCTCCAAAGTCGTCAAACGATGCTGTGAGCAATTCTGAACTCTGCAGCTACACTTGTCACACTGCGGCCTTCCTCCAACTTCTCCCAATGATTCGACCTCGGGTAAAAACATCCAGATGTCATCTAACAGATTGATTATTCGCCATTTCTCGCTGAGGCAGCAACTCGGTGTGATTTTAACTGCTATACGGTGTGCAATCTCTTTGCCAGAAATACTGATCTTACACCGACAACATGCTTTATACTACTCAGACACTCCCCCATTACGTCTACCTGCATATCTGCGCATGTGCTACCGTACATCACCTTACTTAATCTCCTGATTGGTCTTTCTGTCCGCTCTGCCTCTTCGTTCAGCTGATATGCTAATTTTTCGACTTCGTCCTTTATTTTTGCACACCAGTGTATAATTACGTGTTCTCCATATTTTTATTTTAAAAAAATTAGCGGGCCCTACACACACTTAGAGGTCAATTCACAAAAAATTAAATTTTGTTAAACTGGAAATTGTATACCCGGCAGCGTGGATCGAAATTTTTTTTTCAGAATTTTAAAACCTATCTAAGAGGAAAATGTATTTTCTGGTGCATAGATAGAAGGAAAAATAAAATAAAAATAATTAATTTTAAAGTTAAGTAATACCAAAAGGCATTTACAAGAAAAAACTCTCATCAGGTGTATTTAACAGCCTCTTTAGAATTAAATTTTTATAAAACCTATTGCCGAAGTTTCTATGTACTATAAAGCAGAAAAAGGGAAAGTTTGGATTGGATTGATTCGATGGAGTCTAGAGAGAGAGCTGAGGCTATGAAATGTTGCAATATATGCATAGTACTATTCACTACTCGGTAATCACAGTTATCAGTAACCTTCGCTTCTGGTTATTCATTATAGAAAAATAATTTTAACCCTTTATCTACCGCATTATGATTTACTGCAGTTATTTTCATGCAATATGCTCTTTTTTTAATCACATTGAAAATTAAGGAATATACATAAAAATATTCAACTTTAAAAAAACTAACTCGTTAGAGCTAATTAATTAAAGATAATCAACTGTAAAATTAATTATATATACTGTTCATTTAAAATAAATAGTCAAATCGTTTTCTAAGGTCTTCATTTACATAAAAAGAAATAAGACACTTGCATTTCGACATTAACTATTTTTTAGGAACAAAAATGACAATCTTCACAATCCGCTGAAAACGCCGTCAGAGGAAAACGAAATTTCTGCTATAAAACTATTCGCCTTCCCCGCTAAAATAGTCCTCATATAACCCGTGCTGCCATGTATCTTGGAAGAGTGGATTTGAAAGAATATTCCTGCTAAGTATCGTCAGAGTATTCGTAAAAATTGTTATTCTATGTAATTTTAAAGTGAGTGGTACTTATATGTACCGTCGTTAGATAAAGGGTTAACTTGAGCCTAAACTGATCAAACCAGAATTAATTTTTCTCCAATTTTTAGAAACTGCAACGCCTTTGTGTCCGTATTAAAAAAAATTTAGAAACTTTCATTTTTATTTATTTTTTTTTCTAATCTCTATACCATAGAACATCTTTTCCGCATAGGTAGGCTGTGAGGGTGTTCCCAGAAGCAGCAGCAGCAGCAAAAAAAAAAAAAAAAAGGTTTTTTCCCAAACATAATCTCTTTTCAGCTCTATACACTTTTCCCAGTTATGTTCAATAAGTTCAATACCATTTTTATAATAAAAACTGTCTTGCGCTTCAAAATAGCCGTTAACTGCCGACATCATTTCGTCATCGTTGGAAAATCTTTTATCACTGAGCCATTTTTTCAAGTTTGGGAATAGAAAATAATCCGTGGGAGCTAAATTTGGAGAGGGTGCATGAGGTAGCAATTCAAACATTAATTCATTAATTTGGGCCATTGCGATAACGGATTTGTGAGGGGGTGCATTGACTTGATGAAACAACACTTTCTTCTTAGCCAAATGCGGCCGTTTTTGCTTGATTTCGTCGCTCAAACGTTGCAATTAGTTCGCGCAATACTCACCGTTAATAGTTTTTCCTTTTTCAAGATTTTTTTTTTTTAATTTCTAATGAGCCGCCGATTGGAGTTTTTCCATTGCAGAAGTTCATTCCCCGAAAGCTGGTATCTCTTTTTTTGTGCGGCGCCATATAGGCGGCCTTTTTCAAGATAGTCAATTAAAAATGTTCCCACGCGCATCCTAAAAAACCGACGCCATGCTCTTGGCTACCTATGGATGGGTCTTCGCCTTCTTTGGAACCGGTTCACCTTTTTCAGTCCATTATTTTGATTGTTGTTTTGTCTCGGGTGTGAAGTGATGGACCCACGTTTCATCCATGGTTATGAAACGGCGCAAAAATTCTGCTTTGTTGCTGTGAAACTTCGCTAAACACTCAATTAAAACATCTTCACGACACTGTTTTTGCTCGAGTGTGAGCAAACGCGGCATCCCTCTTACACACAGCTTTCTCATGTCCGAATTTTCAGGAAATATGCTATGCACTGCACTTTTTGAAATGCCTACTATGTCTGCTAGCTCGCGCACTTTCAGTCAGGGATCATCCAGTATAGTTTTGCGGATTTTCTTCACCCTTTCTGGAGTCGTCACCTCATTTGATCAACTACTGCGATGCTCGTCTTGGCAGCTCGTACGACCTCGTTTAAACTCTGCTACCCAATGTTTTACAGCTGTAAAAGAAGGAACAGACTCACCCCACAGTAGAATCTAGTCCAGCTTTTATATTGGTTGGGCTGAGGCCTTTCAAATAAAAGTATTGTAACACATAACAATGACCAATTTTCTCCATTTTTGCAAATTCACTGAAAACGTTCACTCTATTGATGGCCACCAAATAAATACTAAACAACGAGGCGTCTTTATACTTGAAACATATGCTTTATAGTCGTACATACGGTATAGGGTGGTTAGCGACGTTGACTGCTGTGCCGTAGGGCCTGGGTCTGAATTTCGGAGAAGGCATGGATGTTAGTAAATGCGTAGTGCCTTCGCGGCATGGGGGTACTTTAAATAGCCGTCGAGCCGCCTCTCGAGAAGTTGGTGGAAGGGGAAGAGAAGTGGGAGGCCCCTGACCACTTCCAGGTTGTTCTCCCTCAATATTGGGATGAAACCGAACTAAATCATTCTGTCACCTGTATGGTGCTTACAGCTACGGTTAACGACAGGCGTCACTTAGCCCTTTGTCATGATGAATTTCGTGTTTCTCGATCTGGCCTTTGCCGATCAGGTGGCATTAGTAACAACAAGAACAACAACATATGCTTTATAGATTGCGTACTTTACTACCGCCATCTCTAGGTCAGTCCGGGTACTTTTGGAACAACCTTCATACAATTAATAATAATAAACTTTTCTTCATATAACTATGATTCACCCTAATACCTAATGTTGTATTTTTATAGATTCAAATATGATTTTAATCTCAAATATGAGGATAAGCTAAGATGTTGGCAACTCTACACTAGGATGGTAATTCTAATTCTAAAAATGGGAGTCAAAAAATCAATATATTGTTAATGTATGGGGGGCAGTAACGCACACAGGCATTTTTCAGGAGGGGGTAGATCCACTAATCTCGTCTCATGCTCCTAGACGCCACCCAACATATTCTTTTGATTTTGTCAATTTTCGGCAACAAAAAACGGTAAAAAAAAATTAATTATTGTATAAATATAATTAGCATTACTTATAATAAAACTAATTATTAAAAACAAATATATAATTAAATTTTACGTATTATATACATACAATTATAATGAATTGAAAAAAAATCAGGACTATGGGTGAGGTCCCCCCTCCCTTCTTCCATTGAGTGGGGGTATTGAAAATTGTGTCTCAAATATTGAAAATGGGAGAAGCCCTGATTTACAGGGTTAAAGCAAATTCCCTTTGAAGGGTCCCTGCCGCACCCGATTGGTATGCTGGAAATCGTCTTTTTTAATCCGTCGCTAAAGTCAGTAGATGCAGAAACCCTACAGACTGCCTTGGCCAGGCTGCGTAGTGATCACATCAGGAGCTTGGAATTCGTCGACAAGGAAAAGACTTCTACATCTAGTGCTTGTCCTGCTTCTCTTACTCATGACATTTACTGTATTGGTGTCTCTGTAAGGCAGCTGGGGAGTGAAGGGGAGAATGGATCTGTGGAATTATACTAGAGCTACTTAGTATCATGGAACTGGTCTAGGTTTTAGGACCAGGACAACGTGAAACATCAAATAACAGATATTTTAGAAGCAACATCAGTCTTTTAAAAGAAAGATCAACATATCATCAGAGACGTCTTAAGGTAGAGATCAACTGGGCTCGGGCCCAGGGCCTTGACTTCCGCGTGATCCTTGTCTTTTTCTCAACTCATCCTCAATAAGATTGGGATCTGAATAACTTTAGTGATCAAATGCTATCCTCATACATATTCTCTGGGAATTTCAAAATTTATAAGCCAATGGGCAAGACGGCACTAGGCTTAGGCCAACTACTATACACAATCATTACTCAGTTAGTCGAAAGACTGTAATCGGTCGAGCCAGTTTATGCCTAGGTCGTGAGATTATGAGCCCCGGACATTTCTTTCGGGTTAATGTTTGTATGAGTATTTAATAATGCAAGCTATATACTTACTGTCTAATTTAAGGCCTACAGGCAGGGACGTCTTAAAGCATGGGCCAACTGGGCCCAGGCCCCCAGCCTCGACCTTGGTGTGGGCTACGTTTTATTATCTGCTCCATCTTAATAAAATTATGATCTGGATAATTTTAATGGTCAAATATTATTCCTGAACATATTCTCCGAAAAACAGGAAATTTCAAACTGCTTGTCAACTGGTAAAAGTGGTAAGACTATTATGTGATGACCGTTGTCCATGTCTAGGCCTAATACCATAAACCAGGGGTGTCCAACACACGGTCCGCGACTACGTAAGTTGTGGCCCGCCGATTCTTTTCAAAAAAAATTTTAAATATAAGATTTTTTAAATTTTTTCATTTTGAAATTTATTTGAGGGGAAATTTATACATATATATCTATCTACAATGTATTTGCCTGTTACCTGTTCTTGTTTTAAAATAAATCCTTTTTGATAATAGAAGCGTCCTTTAGATTAAAATAGATTTGTATTTTATCAAACAGTTACATTGGATTTTACTATAATAAATTCCGAATTGCATTATGCATATCCTTTATTATGGATGGTACATGATTCTCTGTGTGTGCGACTTTCGTTTTTCCTCCTCCTCTTGTGTTTGGAGTGCCCAAAAAGCAAGAGGCAGTCAGAGACGTTTTTTAAAGTTTAAAAAAGATATTCAGAATGGTTAAGATAAAGGACAATGTATATTTAATCGTTTGCGAATGACAGAACTATCAAATTTCAACAATGAGTAACGAAAGATCAATTCAATAGAAACACCGTACTTTTCAAGAAAATGACAACTGTAATATTTCAAACATTATTTGATAATTGCATTATTATATAATGTAAACATTATTATATTATCTATGTGTCTGTATACATGAAAAATAATGAAATCAATAATAATAATTCTTTCTGTTTTAAGTTTTTACTACAATAAATGTTTTTTTGTTTCCAAATCTGATATAAAGGTACACATTTTTATGTGCGGCCCGCGATATTATAGTGTTTTTTCGAAGTGTCCCGCAAGGTCATTTGGGTTAGACACCCCTGCCATAAGCAATCACTCAACTCGTTTAGTCGAAATGCGTGAGTTGTGCTCATTTTTTTGTTCCAAATTACCATTTGGACGAGTACTTGACAATGCATGCTATATACTGTCTACTTTTAAAGATCTGAGGTAGGGCCTATATATATATTTTTACATAGGGGCCCTGGGCCTAAGAAAATCTTAAGATTTCTCTGGGCCCAGGGCCTCAAAGTGTCTCAAGACTTCCCTGGTCACAGGTGGGAACTACTTTCGCAAAGGGCACAGGGCATATCACTTCGAGTCTTTTTTTTTATCTCCCTCAGTTCCTCTTTTTCTGAAATTTATGTGTCTGTTAGCTAAGTTCCTTATGTTATTTGAGCCTGTTGTTATGTTTTTTTTAAATTGCTGTTAAGTTTAAACCAAAATTTCAAACAGCACTAATACTGCAGATTCTTTATTATACTAAATATTCGGTCATACTTTAAGTACGAAATGTATCGATAGCTAAGAAATAAGATAAATGATCCGTATAACATGAGAAGATCATAGAACATAAATTTGGAATGAACGAATTTAATCCATGTAATAATCTAGGCATCATCTTTACGCAGTGACGTCATTATCTGAAATATCTGCTTCGTTTTCTAAACGACATGAAATATTTTAAACATCTCCAATATTTTATTTTTAAGCCAATAAAAAAAAATAACATTTCTATGAACTTTAATTTGAAATTCTACTATTTTTTTTCTTTTCTCAAAGATGTTTTTCTTTCTCGACCTTGTTTTTATAAATAAGCTACATCTCTTCAAATATTTCCTCGAATGTTCTGTACGTACATCTTCTACACACAACATCATCCTTCTCAGAAGACTTCATTAATTTTTATTTTTTGCCCCCTCTTTCCTTTTATTCTAAGAAAACGGGATTTGATATTTTCTGTTCCGATAAACCTAATAGGTTACGGTTATAATCTCTGCGTTCACAAATATTTTCCATCTTCCTTGCTTTTTACATTGCAATGTCGCTCATCTTTTCTCTCTTTTTTTTTCAAAGTGTGGATCTAATTGGACTACTTTTCCTTCAACCAACTTTATACATATTTTTCTTCTTCTTTTTTGTGTATGGAAAAAGAAGGAAAGAGAAAGAAAGAAAGAAAAAACGGATAACGATAAATTCCTTGAAACGGAGCTTATTTCATTTCAATTCAACTATGCGACATTTTGTTTCGGAAAAATATTTATAAAAAAAATAATAATAAATAAATAAATAAAGTAGGAAACATACAAAAAAATCGACGCAGATTCGACTTTATCGACATAAAGTTGAATTTTGACGAAGCTCTCTTGCTTTTATTTATTTATTTAGCCGGAGTGGAAGGGGGTTTGAAAAACAAATTGCATTTTTTTCCCTTCTTACTCCTCCCTTCCTACCTCGTATATGTATATATATGCGAACGCACGAATGCAAAATGGGAAATCATTTCGAAATAAATAAATGCTAAAAAAACAGAATAAGAATATTAAAAAATTCGACGTCGTCCTATGTACTTCGTCATCAATTTCGAATTTGTATTTTGTTATGCAAGTGTGTTTTTTTACTATTATTATTTATTTTGTTCTTTTATAGAAGGGACTTTGCAATGGGAATGATTGTTTTTTAGCCCCCTCATTTCGAATCTGCCCCCCTCACCATCCCTCAAGCCCCTTGTCTCCAAGTTTGTGACGGGGTTACTCTACTGGTAAAAATGCATGTCGCCAAAAACATCGCGCCAAACCAAACAGAGAGGGTTGTTTGGTCATGTTTGTTGGCATGATTGCTTTTATAGGTTTTCAATTTAAGCTATATAAGAACAACAATTAAATACTTAAACTTTATTTTGTTTATATATTTTTTTCCTCAAAAAAGAATATATGTTACTGCCTTCGGATGATGTAAAACGGGATTCAAGTTCGGCACAGTTTTTCAGGTAAAAAACTTTTACACTTCTGACTACATTATCGTATGGAGCAGTGGTGTGCAAACCCTGGGTAACGACTCTCTGGGGGTGGCGAGAAAATTTTTTGTGGGTGAATAGAAATTTTAGCAATTTGTTTTATTAAACTGTCAAAGATATGATTATTTTTCAGCAAGTAGCATGTGCTAGTAAAATGGTAAAATGAGATGTTATTAGTAAAAGAACTGCATTTTTTATGAAAAGAATTATTGTCCCTTTTTAATTGTTCTTAATTTATGAGTGACGATGACGATTAAGAAAACTATACTGTCTATCTAGGGAACATATGTAGAATTCTGGTAGTTTTGAAAGGGAGGCAGGTAAAGAAAGCAGTTCGGGCACCACTAGTGTAGAGTATTTTGAGATATTACTATTTTTCGTTTGATTCAATTCATTTTTTTCTATATTTGATATTCGTCTCATATATTTTATTAGAATGTGGATTCTTCACTTTATGTTTTACATTGAAAAATAAGTGCTTTTCTAGAATGGTTAAAATTTTCAAATACCAGTTCGCTAAGCGGGTATGCGAATTATAATTGCAACACCATATATAAAAAAGGAAAATCGTTCGTTGTACCCCTGTAGCGCAATGGATAGCGCGTTGGATTCATAATCCAAAGGTCGTGGATTCGAATCCCACCTGGGATGGCCTAATTTCTGAGAATGTTATTTCTTTTTAATATACTATTTTATTGAGATAATTCAATTTAATGAATGAATAAATAGTAGCAAACAAAAATAAGAGTCCAACACCCTATATAGAAAGGGAAATGGAAAAATGCAAGGAAAATCGCTTTCTATTTTGCCACTTAATATTGTGATTCTGTCATATGTATATACATATTTATATATTAATTGTACTTAATAAAAAAGTAACTAAAATAAAACTTTACTTTGCTGACCTAAGTAGGGGAATTAACTTAAAATTTTTTTTACATTATTTGTTTTAATTAATTTCTGATTATATCATTAAACATAAAATTAATAGTTGTTAAGAAAATTTAATAATGATTTATCATTTTTTCGTATTCAAATTCTGTCTAAAGTAATAAAATGGGAGCTATGAATGGATTCTGTAATGTTAAATAGAGCGCTGTGAGAATAGCATCGCACCTGTTGCTTATCTCTTTTAATTTCTATACAACATTATTTGATAACGTGTCCAAGAAGAAGTGTCCTAGTGCAACTGTGAAGATTCACCGCGTAGAGGGGCTGATGTAGGTTGAATTTGCTGAAGGGCTTCAAGTCCTCTCGTTGACGGGGTGGGTAAATTAGAGGAGGGAAATATCAACTTAGTTCTCATCCTCGACACATGATCGAAATTTAAAATTACAGGGTCCGTCACCAATAACCCTCTTATAGGCTCAGAGTACTACGTTAAGGTATCCGACTGCGTTCGGAACCGTGATTTTTCAAAAGCGTATAAAAGGATAATATTTATGATTTTAAGTGTCACTTAGATTAGGATACATATATAAAATTGTTTTAAGAATGTTATTACAGTAAAAAATTATTTAAGTGAAATATTTTGACAAAAAATGAACATAGAATGACCCATTTTCAAAATGTTCTCCTTTTGCGAAAAATGCTTCTATTATAATAATATTTTACCTGCATATAGCTCACACCTTTGTATAGAGGCTCAACTAGAAATTTTGAAATATATAACTTAGAAGTGAGTTTATCCCTGTTTTACGACAACAGAGGGGAAAATTTTTAAGAAAAAAACGCCGATAATTATTTTAATGGGTTGTAACTCTGAAAATAATGTGAATTTTTCAAAAAAAAAAAAATAGTTAAGACTTTGGAGAAGTCTTTACTTTATATAAGCAAAATTTTATTATTTTAGAAGCATTGTTTATAAAAGGAGAACATTTTGAAGAAAGGTTATTCTAAGTTAATTTTTTGCCACAATATTGTATTTAAATCATTTCTTTTTCGTCAAAATGTTCTTAAAATATTTTTATACATGTGTTCTAATCTAAGTGACTCTAAATATTATGAAAATTATCTACTTACTAGCTGTTATACCCGTTCTTCGCACGGGTGGACTGAAAAATTAAACAACACAGATTGAAAGATAAAGAAGTTTTTAATGAGTTAATTTTACGTGAATTGCAAATTAAACAAAAAAAGCTTTTTGCATATATCAGCTAAACAAAAAAAACACCTTTGTTAAATTTTAAGTATGTAGATCTAACAGCTGATAAAAAGGATTTTTTTATTTATAATTCCCCTTAACACTCTTGAGGGTCGATTTTTGAAAATACCTCCCAAAGCTGATCTCTGCTCAGTAAAAGTAACACATTGTTAAAAGTTTTGCGTAATGAACGCTTAAAATAGTGTAAATAATTTATATCTGAAAGTATAATATTACTTTCTGTTGTATTTATTTTATGTTAAAATTGTAATATTCGCAAGCAACGCCGTTTCTTAAATTATAATGGCGATTCAATGAAAAACATAACGAAATGTTAACGATAGAGTCAAGTTGGCAAATGCCTAGCTACTTTCATAGCTCGAGCTTTATTAGAGCTTTGTAAGACCCGCCGTGTAGGGGCGCAATGTACGTTAATACTTTACCCAACCGCATTATGATTTACTGTAGTTTTTTTTCATACAATATTTTTTTTAGATCACTACATTTAAAATTAAGGGTTATATACATAAACAAAATACTCCACTTTGGAAAATTTAATTTGTTAGAGCTAATAAATTAATTAAAGATATTCCACTGTAAAATTAATTATATACACCGTTCACTTAAAATAAATAGTCAAATCGTTTTCTATAGTCTTCATTAACATACAAAAACATAAGACACTTAAATTTTGGCATGAACTATTTTTTCGCGACAAAAATAATAATCTTTGCAATCCGCTGAAAACGCAATTTATGCTATGAAACTATTCTCCTTCCCCGCTAAAATACTCATCATAGAACCCGTGTTGCCATATATCTTGGAAGAGTGGATTTCAAAGAATATTCCTGCTAAGTATTGGTAGAATATTCCTTCTAAGTTGGTGTGGTGTGGTAGTTAGGAGAAGGGGGTGTCAGCTCAGCTGTCGTCCACGTCACTTGACCATGGTTCAAAATTACATGGTCTGTTGCCAAAAGCCCTCGTGTAGCTGAACAGTGCGACGTTAATATTCACTCACTCCAAAAAATACAGTACAGTAGTTATAATTATTTTTATACTTAAAAACGCAATATCCACCTACTCAATTAAAATTATAGCGTTATAATTAACTACTAACCACAAACAAACTATGCAAATATGTTCAAACGATGTAGTGTGAAAAAGACAAATTTTATCTACTGTAAGTACCAGTAGCAATAAAAGTATTTATTTTCAAAAAAAGACCAATTTCTTACCACCAAATGTGCATAATAAAATCATTAAAAAAACATTCATATAAAGAGAGATTTATAACAACCTCTCCCTTCAAAACTTAGTTTGATTCTGAAATAAAAAAAATTAGGGATTATGCTGTTCACAGGAATTAATTAGAAGCGAGCGCCTTGCGTAGCCAAAATAAAAAGGTTTCTTTCACAAACGAAACATAGATATATGCTGACGTGGACTTTTTTGCAGCGCACGCCAGAATTGCTTGTAAATGGCAGAATTTTTTCCTACTTACTTGACAAATATCGTTATATTTTGGACACTTCTCACAATACCTTTATGAATTATAGCCTATGCTATAAATTATAGCCTATGTCTTGTTCTGATGTATAAGCTATATTACTGTAAATTTTCATTAAAATTTATTCAGTTGTTTTTGCGTGAAAGACTCCCAAACATCCTCACAAACTTTCGCATTTATAATATATATCTAGATATGCTTTCTTAAAATCATGGTTCCGAACGTAGTCGGAAACCTTAAGGGAAATTAAATCAAATCAAAGGACTGAAAAAGAAATAATTAAAAATGAGAATAATTTTAACTATACTTTTTTCGTATGTTGTTTAACATAGAACAAGTAGTTATAAAAAAAAATTAAGTCAAACTCCTACTTGGTTCAACAAAGAAAATTTTTATTTTAGTTGCTTTTTATTAAATAATTACAATTAATATAAATATGCATATACATAGGACAGAATCACACTATGAAGTGGCAGCATAGAAAGCAATTTTCCATTCTCATTTCTAAATAGGGTGTTGAACTATTATTTTTGTTTTTATTACTATTTATTCATTCATTAAATTTAATTCTTCCAATAAAATAAAATAGTGAAAAGAAATCGCATTCTTAGATATTAGGTCATCCCAAGCGGGATTCGAACCCACGACCTTTGGATTAGGAAGTCAACGCGCTATCCATTGCGCTATAGGGACACAATGAGTGATTTCCCTTTTTTTTATTATTTCACTATTATTTTTTTACTATTTATTCATTAATTAAATAGAATTAATGAATTAATATTAGAAAAACTGTATTAACATCAAGTGCCATCCACTCATTTAAAGTTTAAAAAAATGTATTTGAATTTGAGTGAATGAATAAAAAATGTTTTATTAACGATTGAAAATATGAATAAGATATATATATTATATACATATATATATACATACATATATATTTATATACATATATATATATTATATACATATATTTATATATATACATATATATATATACATACATATATATATGTATATATACATATATACACATATATATATACATACATATATATATATATATGTATATATACATATATACACATATATATATACATACATATATATATGTATATATACATATATATATATATATATATATATATATATATATATATATATATATATATATATATATATATATATATATATATATATATATAGGGAGAGTGTGAATTAATAGTAGAAATAGAAAAAGAAATTTTCATGTCAAGTTTCTACACGTGGGGGTTTTCCGGTTTTAGATTGTTATTTAGCATGCCGAAATATTTTACTATCATTATTTTATTTTATGTTCATATTATAAAAAAAGGGTTATAGAAAAATTGATTGGATACTAACTCAAAGTTTTTTGCTGAGGAATCTGTGCTCCACTGAAATGATTTTTTTTAGTAAAAAAAATCCATTTAATATTTTTTTTTCTTTCATTTTAACCACTGATATTTTGTTCGTTCTTTGTTAATTTAAAATGTAATCCAATGAGCACCAGAAAACTCATCGAAAAATAATTCGAAGATACTGAAATGAAATAGAATTGAAATTTGATTCATCAGTCTCTTTATTTTGTATTTTTTTTTAAAAAAATATGTTTTTTGAAGATGAGAGAGATGAAAACACAAGGGAGGGGTATAATAAATGGAGAAATGCATATTCTCATACCCCATGATAACGGAATTTTTTTTAAGGAAAACTATCGAGCATTATCATCAAAATAAATCGTTATTTTATGTAAGCTTCATTACTTTAAAAAATATATATACAGGATATCTGCATAGAATACATTTATCCTAATGCAATGTACAGCTAAGGAAATTTAAAAAATAGTTTTTGAGACTTTTATTATTGATTTCACACACAATTTTAAAATTACTAATCATTTATTTTTCTGTTTCTGTGTCCTTCCACGATTTGAATAATATCTTCGTTTATTTTTTTCTTCATATTGTTACGAATTTTGTGCAAAGAATACTTAAAATAGTGTAAATAGCATATCTGGATGTGTAATACTCTATGTAGTATTTATTTTATGTTAAAATTGTAATATTCACAAGCAATGCCGCTCCTTACATTACAATGGTGATTGAATGGAAACGTGGCGAAATATTGGCGATAGAGCCAAGTTGGCATCCTTTTTGGCGATCAAATTTGGTGAATTGGCAACCATATGGATGCATCTGGAAATTACTGGAAAAATATATTTCATCACGATCTATGATGTAAGCGGATATTTGTCGGAAGATCATTGAGACGTAAAAATAAGGAGTCGCTCGCCTTTTGTTTCGACCGTTGAAGAGTTAGTCTTATTTTGACCGTTGAAAAGGAGTATTGATTTGACCGTGAAGAGTCGACCAGCGATTAGCTATTACTTCGGCTGTTGTGTAGGTCGAGCAAGTGCTTGTGAATAGTCTTTTACCTTCTTGTATTTTAGACACTCATAGTTGTGTGTCTGAGCGCGGTAGGCCTTCTGAGACAAATTTGAGCACTTTATCCTGTATTTCAAGGATTGTTTTTCGACAGTAAATTTACATCACTCCTGAAGAACTATCTTATTCTTTGAGACTGATAGCATGAAATCCTCGAACCCCAATCAACATAATATATTTGAATTAGTTTGTTATTGCAAAAAGCAATTCAAGAGTTGTGTATATCTATTGGTAAAACTTGCAGTTTTATTCAATTTATTTTAGTAATGAGGGCCTAGTGATCATGGCCATCCGTAATCTCTAGTGGCAGATTCGAGTCCTGATGCCACTGAAGACCCGTTACGTAGAGGGGCAGTTGCACATTAATTTTGTTTAAGGTATCCGACAGCATTCGGAACCGTGATTTTAAAAAAACACATAAATGGATAATTTTCGTGATATTTAGTGTCACTTAGATTAGAATACATGCATAAAATTGTTTTAAGGACATTTTGACAAAAAAAAATTATTTAAATACAATATTATGACAAAAAATTAGAATAACCTTTTTTCAAAATGGTCTCCTTTTGTGAAAAATGCTTCTATTATAATAATATTTTGCCTGTATATAGCTCAGACCTCTGTATAGAGGCTCAACTAGGATTTTTGAAAAATTCACATTACTTTCAGAGTTACAACCCATTAAAATCATTATCGGCGTTTTTTTCTTAAAATTTCTCCTCTTCGTTGTCGCAAAACACACATGGATATATATAAACCCACTTTTAAGTTATATATTTCAAAAATTTTAGTTGGACCTCTGTACAGAGGTCTGAGCTATAGACAGGCAAAATATTATTATAATCGAAGCATTTTTCACAAAAAGAGAGTATTGTGAAAATGGGTCATTCGATGTTCATTTTTTTGTCAAAATAGTGTACTTAAATAATTTTTTATTCTAAAGCTATTCATAAAACACAATTTTATATACATTTTCTAATCTAAGTGACACTAAATATAAATATTATCCATTTATGCGCTTTTTTAAAATCACGGTTCCGAACGTAGTCGGATACCTTAAGCTGAAAGCAGCAACGCACACAGGAATTTTTCAAGGAGGGGGGTCCAAGGTCGAAAGTCCACTATTGTCGTATCATGCTCCAATACGTCGCCCAACGTATTCTTTTGATTTTGTTGATTTTCGGGAACAAAACATAGTAAAAATTAACTATTGAATGAATAATTAACGTTAATTAATAAAATTAATTATTAACAAATACTTAATTAAGTTTTACATACTATATACATAAGATTATAATCAATCGAAAAAAAGGCTTTTGGGTGGTGTCCGGACCCCCCCTCCCTCCCACCGTTGTGTGCGCCACAGGCTGAAAGTCTTCCTGCTGGCATGGTGTGGAAGTTTGGGGCGGGAGAGAAGCCATCTTAACCACGATTGAAAATGTGAACGTCTGTCGCCCATAGTCCATGGAGTTCTAAGCAGCGATCGCCAAAATTTTTGATCTCACGTACCAGTAAATTCATAATTTAAATCCCACGGACCTCTAATAGGATTTTGTGAATGTTAAGAATATCTATAAAAAATAATTGTGATCTAAGAATTCAATCAATGCATCTAAAACCTCCGACTGGAACATCTGTCTCTCAGACGGGGATGACTTGCTTTCTGTGCCGTGATTTTTGGGGTGGCCTGCCTTGACATCTTCAGTTGGACTCTACCCAGTGAGAGGATCACGTGGTAGTACATGACGATTTTTTTCAACTCATGATATGTGCAGTTTTTCTTATCTATCACCGTCTATCACACGGATCTTCCTATAGTTTTTTCGCGTTTGGTATTACTTATTTTAATTACTTTGGCATCAATATAAATTATTTTTAACCAGTTTTTATAAAAAAAAGTCTAGTCACAATGCTAGTGATAAAAATATATTGTTGTGCTTGATTTAACCCTACACATTTTATTTGAGCCACGCTCAATTTCATGGGCTATAAGGACATTTAAAACAGTCCTTAAGGTAATAAAATTCAAAAAAAATTACGTACCCGTCTGTCAGACAGACGGGTTTCTCAGCGCGACAAAAATATTGATGCTCCCGCCAGAGGGTTAAAACATAACTTAAAGTGATAAGTGAGTATATTCACATTTTTCTGGAGACCAGCGAAATTTTCTCGCGGACCACCACTTTGGTGACCTCTGCTTCAACACTAGATTGCCCAAGGAAGTCATCTTAGATAACAAAAAATAATTTCTGATTTAACAGGATGTTACAAATTTTCATCTTAATATAAGTATAAAATGATGAAAATAATTTTTCTGCATTTATTTATGTATACCAGTGGTTCCCAAAATGGTCTATATCGACCCCCAGGGGTCTATGACAATCTAAAAATGTTTACGTCAATGAAAAAATAATTTGGAGGCCCATGAGGTGTAAATGGGGGGGGTCTACGATAGTGACTCTAATTAACCTAGATCATGACTTTGATTTCAAAAGAAAATTTTATCAAGTAAAAACCAGATTTATATACGTATATAACAGATTTATTTACTAAATTTAATGAGGTTAGTTTGTAGTTACAAGGACCATCATTTCGGTGTTTCCTGCCACAATTAAACTAAGGAGTATAGTATTGTATATCCTGAATTTTTTCCCATTTTCACGATTTTCCCCCGACAATCTGCCTGGAAAATGGCGTTTTAACCTATGTTCATCATTTAAATGCCCTTTAATCAGATTTTGAAAATAGATTTGAGAAGGCTATGATTATGGTATTACCTCCGTAGGCAATGAAAAAAAAAGTCAGATTATAAGAGGTACTGATCGGAATAGGCAGTTACAAAGATCTTAGAGTAAAGTTTAGAAACGGATGTCAGCAATTTTGGAAGCATCAGAAAGGAGGAAGCAGAAATAATTACTTATACCGTCCTTTAAGCCCCAGCAACGCCACTTAAGAAGCGCTTTCCACAAAACCCATCTTATAACGAATCTACTCCATGAATGGAATCCGCTTACCAAATTTCAAGACTGCGCATCTAATAGTTTAAAAATGGAAATAATTACATAAAACGCCCCGTGGGGTCCATTTTCGTAAAAACTATTTTGTAGCGGACCTCTACTCCAGGAAAGGAATCTGCATACTAAATTTAGAGACTATACGTCTAATAGTTTAAAAATGGAAATAAGTATCTGTAACGCCCCTTAAGTCCCCGTAAGGCCACTTGAGATTCGATTTTCACAAAACTCATTTTGTAGCGGATCTCTATGAAAGAAATCTGCTTACCAAATTTCATGACTGTACGTCTAATAGTTTAAAAATGAAAATAATTATTTAAAACGCCGCTTTGGCCCCCACAACGCCACTTGGGATTCGATTTTCAAAACCCCATTTTGTAGCGAAACTCTACTCCATGAAAGATATCTGCGGTATCATATTTCAAGACTGTACATCTAATAGTTTAATAATGGAACTAATTATCTATAACGCCCCTTAGGGTTCGATCTTTGTGAAATCCATTCTTAGTGGATGTCTACTCCATGAAAGGAACCTGCCTACCAAATTTCAAGTCTGTAGGTTTAATACTTCCGGAGATATAGTGATTAGTCAGCGAGTCGCTTTTCTCCTTTATATATAGATTAAGTTTTAATTTAATTAACATGTGTTTCTTACGTTTTAAACATTATCTCACTACAGTTAGAATTTTAAATCTTGAAAAGTAAGCAACTCTACATATACCAGAAAAAGGTAACATACTGTCAAAAAGGCATTTAATAAATAAAATTACAAAATTAATTTGCAAAAATTCAATATTAGTAGGGGTCAACCCTAAACTGAAAAACAGGGCAAGAGAGGTCTAGGAGACAAAACAATTCGGGAATTTTTGATTTACTCCATTGACAATGTATTAAATAAGACATGTTTGTGTTACATTAATATCTCTTATCAATAATAAATTGATATTCTGTGATTTTATAAATTCTTAATGAAGGATACATTATGTTAAATGCATAATGAAATTAAATTTAGAGTAATTTTTTTAAATATTATAGGGTCGAATGCTTTGCTAATGTAACTAAAAAAACATTGTTAAATTATTTCTGATTTCGTAAATTTATTTATTTTTAACTTATCTGAGTACAAACATATATATTACTCTTATTTTGAAACCTCAAAATTTACAGTGCTCTTTAATAGAATTATATGTTTCATAAAAAAATTAATCAAAGCTTTATTAGCTTTAGAAGACAGTATTTTAAATGTATTATAATTTTACCAAGTTTATGCACATAATAAAGAGATTTTATCTACTTTAAGATTTAGTTATTTTATAGTTCAGTTATAAAAAGAATTCATGAATGAAATTTACATTTATATGTGTTGAAGGCATCTAAAACTTTTAAGGGAAAGGTTTGCCAGTTTATTTACCAATTATTGTGTTTTATGCAATTATTTTTGAATTATAAATAAAATCGTACTCTCTCTAATACGAAATTACTAAATTTATTTAAAGTTACATAATGTATAAAATCGAATGAAATCCCACAAAGCTAATGTTAATGATTTTTAATGCGAGATTAAATTATATGTGTTTATCGTAATATACCAACATTCTATTTTAAAATTATTATAAAATGTTTATTTTTGATTTAAAAAATAGATTTTAGCATTGTTAGAAATTAACTAATAAAAAATTTGAATTTCTTTTGTCTGAAAGTTTCCTCTCTTTCAGATAAATTACTTTCGGTAAGATAGAGAAGGTAAATTATATCATTGTGTGTGTGTGTGTGTGTTGCAGAAATTTTCTGTAAGAAAAAATATTTTCGATTAATTTAACATAATTTTGGTTCTATTTTTAAAATTTAATACAGTTTTAAATTTTATTTTAAAAATTTAAATATTAAAACAAAAAGTATATTTTAATAATTTTGTGCATATTTATATTAACACGAGTTCCATTTTTTGTATAAGCAGCACAAGTTTTGAATCAAAATCTGTACAAATTCCTCTTTGCATAGTCTAGAAATGTTCAAATTACAACAGAAATTCGTTCATATGCAAAAAATGAAAAACGTCCTTAAATTATTTTTTAACAATTGTGTAGAAAATGTTGATGCAATTTCTTAAAAATCTCCTGCAAGCCGTATGACCACAGTTTTCCTTCTCTACATCAGAAATCGTCTTCAAATTTTGTTTTCCGCTCTCTCTCTACGTTGCTTTAAAATTCAACTAATTCCATTTTTAAATTATCGATACCTAACCTAATTTCGGTTAACTCCTTTATTTCAAATCCTGTTTTGTATGGATATAAAAAAAAGTGAAATGTATTCTCCAAACTTTTAAATCGATTGAATCTCTCCTAAAAAGCTTGTTTTATTTCCTGCATAATCACTAAATATTTTTTAATTGCATTTTCTTGAATGTCAACGGAGTTTTCAAAAATTATTGTGTTTTGAAAATGGTTTTGTAATTAAGGAAAATATTTTAGGATTTCCATTTCCAAATCCTTAGTAAGGATGTAAAGTTTCGTCATAAATATTTTAATATTTTCAAACATCATTAAAACAATTGGGCCATGCCCTTCAAGTTTTTTATTCAGTTCATTAAAATGCTGTGTGATGTCGCATAAAAACATTAAATCATTTAGCCAATGTATATTGGATAATTCATTGAAACTATTGTCTTTTTCAATTTAAAAAAAAAGAGCTTTTCTTCAAATAACGTTACAAAACGATTAAGGACGACCGAAAGTAAGTCATTGCTCGTAGCTGTAAGTCAAAATCCCTAAATATTGCAATTCAATTTCCTCTAAGAATTGTGCAAATTACCGTTTATAAAGAGCTCTTGCGTTTGTAAATTTGATTATTTTTATTACAATGACATATTACACTGGAAAATGTTTTTTAAACCATGCTTCGCATATAAAACTTGCTGGTGTATTATACAATGAAATTCAATCAGAGAATGTGAAATATTTTACTTAAAATACTGAATAAATCCAATGTTTTCCCCTACCATACTAGATGCACCGTTTGTTGGTTAGGAGAAAGGGGTGCCAGCTCAGGTGTCGTCCATGTCACTTGACCATGGTTCAAAATTACGTGGTCCGTCGCCATAAGCCCTCGTGTAGTTGAACAGTGCGACGTTAATATTCACTCACTCACGCACCGTCTGTTGTTACAGAAATTATTTTCTGAAGGCCCACTGTCTATTTCTTTAAATGCAATATCAAATTCTTTAAAAATATCAAGACCTGTACACTTCTTTCAACGTTATTAGTTTTATTATTAACTCTTCTTTCATTATATTTCCATACTTATACAGAGCAAAAACTGCTGATTCTGCATAACCATTTATATCATTACTCTCATCTAAAACAGTTGAATACATTTCTGCATAATTTAAGCAGTTATGTATTTGCGAAAAATATTTTTTTCTAATTTTATTACTCGATCTTTAACTATATTGCGACTAATAGGTAACTCATTTATACGCTTTATAATTAAGTCTTTTTCTTTAAAATCAGCAAACAATGTAGGACTACATTCTAAAAACGAGAAGAAAGTTAAATATGGTTATTTGCTTTGGCTTGTCGATTTTTTTTTCAACAAACAAAATGTGAGCAAACTTGTATACTTTATTTGATACTTTATAAACACTTTTTGCTTTATTTCAAATACTACATACTTTCATATACATTTGTTATCATTTGCGTAACTTAGGAGCTGTAATGATCAAACTGACAGCATTTAAATTGCTTTTGTATCAATGCGGTGCTTGGAAAAATACAAATCTATATATATATAATGAATGTGTGTGTGTCTGCACTCGATAGATTCAAAAACCATACATCCAATCGCCGTGAAAATTTGGGAAATTATTAGGTATATCCTCGGGAAGGATTTTAAAATTTTTTTTAAAATCAGAGTTGGGGTTCTAGGTGCTCCCGGGCAAATATCCCCAAAATATAAAAATAACATTTAATCTATATATATAAAGGAGAAAAGCAACTCATTCACTGACTAATCACGATATCTCCGGAACTATTAAACCTACAGACTTGAAATTTTGTAGGCTGGTTCCTTTCATGGAGTAGACATCAGCTAAGAACGAATTTTGCAAAGATCGAACCCCAAGAGGCGTTACAGGGGTTTAAGGGGCGTTATAAATAATTAGTTCCATTATTAAACTATTAGATGTACATTCTTGAAACTTGGTACACAGATTCTCCTTCCATACAGCATAGATCCCCTACAAAATGATCTTTACAAAAATCGAACTCCAAGGGCGTTGAGAGTGCTTAAGGGGCGTTATGCATAATTGTTTCCTTTTTGTAAACTATTGGACGTACAGTCTTGAAATTTCATTAACAGATTCCTTTAATGGAGTAGAGATCCACTACAAAATAGGTTTGGGGAAAATGGACCCCCGAGGGGCACTGAGGGGGATTAAGGGGCGTAATAGATAAATATTTCCGTTTTTCAACTATTAGACACATCTTCTTGAAAATTTGATGGTAAGTTCCTTTCATGGAATAGAGTTCCTCTAACAAAGAGTTTTGCGAAAACCGACCCCCAAAGGAGTAGGGTTGCGAGGGGTTAAGGAGAGTTATAGAAAAATTCCTGTTTTTCAATTTAACTCATTTACTTGAAATTTGTTGAGCACGTCTCTTTAGTTGAATAGAGTTCCACTAAGAATGAATTTTGCGGAAATCAACTTCAGGGGAAACGGGGAGTTATTGGGGCGTATTGATAGACAAAATTCCCGTTTTCGAGCTATTAGGACTATAATAATAAAATTTGGTTTGCATGTTTCTTTTGTTGAATTGAAATCCGCTAAAAATGCTCTCAACGGGGTTACGGGGCGTATTGTTGATAAAAATTCCGTTTTTGCTCAATTAGATTTTGACCTGAAATTTAGCACGCATGTTTATTTTATGGGGTAGAGATCCACTGAAAGTTTCTTTGGCGGAAATCCACGTGATTATTGGGTTGTGAGCGCAAGAAAACCTTTTCTACTTCTATTTTAGATATTAATAGAAATTATAATTTTTATATCAACAGGCGAGAGCTACAGCTATAAATATATTTTTCAATACAATCGAACTCTTAACGCTAGATATCAATAATTTATGTATATGTAAGCAGTATACACTCACACAACATCGTGAAATACCCAGTGAAGCGGGTGGGTAACGGCTAGTAAAATATAAATAATCCACACAAATTAAAAAATCTAAATCAACCCGTGTAAACAAACACGTGGTTACCTAGCAATCGTGGGTTAGTTAAAAAGCTTGCATGGGTCAGTGTCTGACCCACAGGTCATTGGTTCGCCATCACTGGCCTAGAAAATGAAAGTTTCAGTGGGGTTGATTAGAATTAAAATATTGTTAAATGCGGTAGGACCGCGAATGTCCGAGTGGTCATGCCTACGAATTCGTGGCTGGTGTTGTTCCAGTCGAGTTCTACTTTTGATTCTACGTATAAGGGGCTAATGCACGTTAAAACTGTCGAAAGTAATATTCCTTGCATTGAAAGGTGGTGTGGAAGTTTGTGGAATGAAATGGTATCCCAAGTGTCACATGACCGAAGTTCAAAATGTCAAGGTCTGCCGACAATAGCTTTTGCGCGGCCTTAGAGTGCGATATGTTAATAAAATAAAAATTTAAGTCAATTCCTACTGAGATCAACAAAGAAAATTTTTTATTTTAGCTACTTTTTATTAAATAGTTACAATTAATAAAGAATCACAACATTGAGTGGTAATTTATTTTTATTCATTATCATTGAAGTATCGTATTGTCATCCAAAACAATCGTGTATATAAAATTTCAGTTCAACTGAATGCTTTAAAACGTGAGAAAAAAAAACCTTTTTACGTTTTAACACAAGTCGCTAAAAATGAGGCCAACGTGGCTGTATCTGTAATTCTTTATTTTGTTTCAGTCAATTAATTATAATTAAAGTATCGTATTTTTATCCAAAGCAATAGTGTATAGAAAATTTCAGCTCAAATGAATGCTTTAAAATGTTAGAAAAAAACCTTTTCAAGTTTTGACACAAGTCGCCAAAAATGATGCCAACATGGCTGTATTTGTAATTCTTTGAATACTTAGTTTTAATCAATTAATTTTTATTAATTATAATTAAATTAGTGTATTGCCATCCAAAAGAATCATGTATATAAAATTTCAGCACAATGGAAAGCTTTAAAGTGTATGTTATTAACGATTGAAAACTCCACCATGATAAATACATAGAGAGTGTGAGCTAATAGTAGGAATTGAATAAAATCGAAACATCTTATCTGGTGTCTCATTCTCTAGATAAGGGTTGCTAAACTCGTGGCCCACATGTTGCCCACAGCAAACATTTTTGCAACCCAACCAGAGTATCGGGGCACAATAATATGTAATAAAATATCAAAATTTCTCCTGAAATAGGAAAGATAGCGGCAGAGAAGAGATGTCAAGTGTCAGGACATAAATTTTAAATTGTTTTTGTTCCCTTACATATGTTTATTATACACCATTATTCGAAATAAACCTACGTTTCTATGAATATTGATTTTTTTTGCGGCCCACCTAAAGTTAAACCTTGTTTGCTTGACCCAAGTTAGTTCAGGAGTTTGACACGCCTGCTCTAGATTTTCATATCATACAAAATCTTTAGAACTTTTAAGTACAATGAAAATCATTTAACACGAAACTGAGGAGACTGAAATAATTTTTCGGGTTAAAAGATATTGAAAAAAAAAAGGATATATATATTTAACACAGACACAAAATTAAGTTTATTAGAGAACATTTTATTTACATGCATATTTATATTTGCATGTATGTCATGAAAATAAATGAAACTAAAGCATTCCCAAGAACTTTATGGAACTTTAATACAAAATTTTCAAGTTTTTTGAAAAAAGAAACATTTATTGAGTTTTTGGAAAATAATCTGATATATTTTTCTTTGCGTTGTTTTTTATTTTGTTTGGTCTCAAATAGTCAACAAATTATTCGATATCATCCATTTTGTTATTCATTTAAACATTGGAATGTGCTTAATAACTGCGCTTACTTTTCATCATGTTCCTCATTTCGTATAAGGGAACATGAGCTCCTTTATTCATTTCATTTTCGTAACCAGAATCTGATCAATGATATGTGTTGAGCTTTTGAACAAACTCCAAAATGTCGTCTGCATAATTGGGTCTGTTCACGTGTTGTCATCATCCACTGCAACGAATTGTTTTGATGATACGGTAGGACAGTACAATAATACAGGAGAAACTTTCCCAAACACCCCTCTTAAATCTCGCCTGCGCGGGTAGTGTGTTTTCGGTATTTTATTCATTTTCAGGACAATCTTTTTGTGTCAAGCGATTTTCGTTCCGTGTTAAGAGGGGGAGGGGAGGGGGATGCCTGAAAATCCATAGTAGTTTGTCGGGACTGTTGTATTATTTCGCGTTAACCGATATTTCGTCTAAAGCGTTTTCAATTTAAACGTTTTTCACTGTATTGTTAACTATTCTTTGAATGTGTTTCAACTTTTATTAGTGTGGAAACGTCAAAAACGGATAAAAAAGGAAAACAACTTTTAACAAATAAACGTGGGATCAGACCCTAACTCTAAGCAACCTTTATAAATTTGAAACAAGTCCTAATATCTTGATTGAACATTTTAACGAAGGGCAAGAGTCATAATCAGTGGGCCACCCAAGGGGGGGGAGGGGTGTCCTAGGGGTCCGGACCCCCCAAAGCCCTTGATCTTTTTTTCCGATTGATTATAATTCTAAGTATATAGTACGTAAAATTTAATTAGATATTTGTTAGTGATGATTAATTTTATTAATTAATGCTAATTATTTATTCAATAATTAGTTTTTAACTGTTTTTTGTTCCTGAAAATCAACAAAATTAAAAGGAACGCGATACAAGAATGGTGGACTTTCGGCCCTGCACCCCCTCTGAAAAATTCTTGTGTGCGCTACTGGTCATAACATTACAGTCACTCAAAATCCTAATGATAAAAGGTTAAAGCTCGACAGAGCTAGGCACTCTGGTCATCCACCCAACGATATTGATTGTACATTTGCATAAGTGAAAAAAAAAATTGCCATATTCTAATATTAACCACATTGTTTCTCACGATATTCATAGACACAAGAACGCGCAAACCAGCTTTTCTTTCCCGGCTCTATTGACAACTTGGAGAAATATTTTTCAGCAGTTATTAATATTTTTTCAAAATGACAGACCAATTTGCATTCCTGCAATATAGTTCCGCAATAGTCACGATGATTACGTCGGAAATATTAAGCTTTATTCCCCGTACCTTACACGGAGATAAAAGACATATTCAAAAATGAACCCGTAGACATACAAGGGATGGCGATCTGAGATCGATTAATCGAATAATCGATTAATCGGGCCAAAAAACTCGATTTTTTTTAAATCGATACGTAGCACTGAGTCGATTCAGTGAATCGATATTTCATCCTAGAAAATCGAGATTCAATTTTTTCTGTTTTGGTAAAAACCATAAAATTATTTACAGCTAGTTGAATGTACTATCTTTAAAACCCGTAATATTACGGTGTTGGTAGTTAAAGGGTTAATTTACTGGCAAGAACAAAAAAAAACTGTTTATCATCACGTTCCCTCAATAGCCATGGTGTATATGAGTATCGTTGGATCATCTGAGCGCCTTTTTTCGGTTGCCGGCAACATCGCAAGTGATGAGTGGAACCGCTTGGATCACAGTAGACTTGACAGACTGTTGTTTTTAAAAAGCTTATATATTAAGCATTGGGAACTATAAGCTATATGATCTATTTTCTAAACTTTTTAATGCAACAAATACATTTAGATAATAAATGTCTTCTTTTATACCTGATACTTTGATATGGTAATAAAAATAATTGTAATTGTCGAATACCCTGAACTAAAAAAATTTACTGATTTTACTGATGAGGGATCTTTTATTATGGTATCTTTCTTTTTTTTTCACAAAATGGATTTATATTTGCATTGTAAATATAGACCTGGGAAACAAATCGGTTTTTTAGAAATCTATCTTTTAGACCTTGATTTTTTTGTGAATCGATTCACGAGGTTACGATTTGAATCGATTTAAAAATCGATCTTTTTTGGAAAGAATCGCCATCCCTAAGACATACTCATTTTGAAAAGAGTATGTTTGTATCAGATTTGAAAGCATGCTTTTATTAAATATGACACATACATGCACTCAAAATCCCAAAAAATGGTTCATAAAAACTCTCGGACAAATTCAAAAGATATTCAGGATTACAGAAACTATTTTAATATACCGGCTACATTTTTTAAAAATTGGGATTCAACAACAAATTCAGTTCTCTTAAATCTTCCGAACTATATTTTGTATGTACCACGCTACACGCGGAGAAACACGTTTAACTTTGTTGTTATTCCTGATTTTCTCTTATTTATAAATCTAAAAGCACGTGACTTGTTTTTAATATAAGTTTAATATGCTGGTAAAATTATTAATTACTCTCTCTATATGAATGACGGCCAATTTAGCGATATGGTAAATATGATAAGTGTTTACTTTATTTTGTTGGATTATATTTATAAGTGTTTTAAATTTAATGCAATTTGCTTGAATTATAAGTCATATTGTTTGATTTATTCAGGTCAGAATTTAACTCAACTGTAATCAACATTCATATAAAAACTCACCTTGGGTCAATGTGTAGAATGAGGATGGGGGAGGGGGAGAGGGCTGGCGAAGTTAATTTTTTGGCAACCAAAATTAGGCGCCAAGCAACTTATTTTAGGGATAAGTGTTATGAGAAATTACAAATTGGAATTTTGCAATGAAAATAATGAAATGTTAATAAGAAATAAAAAAAATAGTAAAAGTTACCAGTAACGCATTTAAATTAAGTTGTTTGGCGATCGATTCCGATCGCCAAATCCAAAGGCGCTTTATTGTTTTACACTTCAACCCAAAATGGAAAAACTTTTATCTATATCATAACACACATAACCAACTACTGAAACCCATTTTAAATTCTGCTTTGAAAGGTGGTCAACCCATGACCATTATGTTACATGAACAAACACAAAATGTGAATTTTTATTTAGAATTCATCAGTCAAAACTAAATGATACCACGGTTTTAGTAAAATTCAAAAATCAGTTTTTCAGTTCTTACGCTTGCCAAAAAACTGGTCAGAACCAATACTTCTATTATATTTTTTTTTCAGAAACCTCTTTACAAAACTGGTTTTAAAACCAGCTTTATAAAAGTATGAAATTCGCTAGCTTTTCGTAACTGATAACATATAATCAAGTGCATAAATTCTTTTGAAATGAACATAGTTATTAAACAGTAGGTTAAAAACAAACCCCCTTTTTTTTGTTATATTAAAGAAATATTCTTTTGGAGTTACAAAAAAAAATTTTTTTTAATGTTCTTTTAGCATTTATTAAAGTCTTTGTTTCTTTTGTAATTTAATTTTAATTTTGGTTAAAGTGTAGTATAGGGGGCACTTGGCGCAGTCCTTTTTTTTTGTCGACTAAAAGTGGTCGCCAAGGTACTTTTTCCGAACTATTTATTATTTATTTTAGAATGAATTCGATATCTCACCATGACAT
Source organism: Trichonephila clavipes (assembly GCA_019973935.1). Taxonomy (NCBI): domain Eukaryota; kingdom Metazoa; phylum Arthropoda; class Arachnida; order Araneae; family Nephilidae; genus Trichonephila; species Trichonephila clavipes. The sequence continues at coordinate 534,364 of BMAU01004913.1, read as the reverse complement.
TTAGATAAAAATCGCCAAATCCGAAGAAAAATCGTCAAATCAAAAAGTCCCCCCATACCCTACTTGAGCCTCAATTTTTTAAAAAAGACGCTATTTAAGGCTGTTTTCGTTTAATGTTAAAGAATAGGACTCAAATTTGGAACGTTTTTCAGATATGAGAAATGAACATTTTTTATATGATATTCTGGTTTCACTATCCTTTAGATCAGGGGTGTCCAACCTGCGGCCTACTACGTAAGTTGCGGCCCACCGACTCTTTTTAAATTTTTTAAAAAAAATATCAGGTTCTCAAAGTTTTTTCATTTTGAAATTTATTTAAGGAGAAATTTATACATATATCTACAATGTATGTGCCTGTTAACTGTTCTTGTTTTTAAATAAATCCTTTTTGATAATAGAAACGTCCTTTAGATTAAAATAGATTTATATTTTATCAAACAGTTACGTTTGATTTTACTATATAGTAAATTTCTTTTTTAATAAATACCGAATTGTGTGCATTTTATGCATATCCTTTACTATGGATGGTACATGATTCTCTGTGTGTGCGACTTTCATTTCTCCTGCATCTTTTCTATTTGGAGTGCCCAAAAAGCAAGAGACAGTCAGAGACGTTTTTTAAAGTTTAAAAAAGATATTCAGAATGGTTAAGATAAAGGACAATGTATATTTAATCGTTTGCGAATGACAGAACTATCAAATTTCAACAATGAGTAACGAAAGATCAATTCAATAGAAACACCGTACTTTTCAAGAAAATGACAACTGTAATATTTCAAACATTATTTGATAATTGCATTACTATATAATGTAAACATTATTATATTATCTATGTCTGTATGCATGCAAAATGATGAATACAAAAATGATAATTCATTTTGTTTTAAATTTTCCCTACAATAAATGTTTTCTGTTTCCAAATTTTATATGAATGTACATATTTTTAAGTTCGGCCCGCGAGATTATAATGTTTTGCCGAAGTGGCCCGCAAGGTCATTTGGGTTGAACACCCCTGCTTTAGAGAGTAGCATTTTTTTATCATACTTCCCATTTTTAAACGAGTTGAATCATTTTTTCTGATGTAAAATGTTTTTCGCGTTTTTTTCTCCTATACCGTAATGTTAAATGGGCTATGCCTTCACATATTAAAACGAAAAAGAAAGTATTAGTGGAATATTTTGAATTTTTTAAAAACACTATATTGTGTTGACAGAGTTATGAGTTATAATACTGCAAATTTCTATGGAAATTGAGGCATTTTTCTTTCTGAAAATGTGTGCTTCGCGTTTAGTTCAAGCTCTCGTACTTTTACCGAAGACAGCCTTAACAAATTTTCAAAGGTTTTTATTTGTACTGTAAACACACACACATTTACACATTTGTCGTACTTTCTAAATAGTATTGTTAACAGATTTTATATAAATTTAAAAAAAACTGTGAAAATCTAAAAAAACGCAGGTTTTTGTAACAGTATTGCACATCCAAGGTGAAATACGTTTAATGATGACGTATGAAACAATACAAGATGAAAGCTTAAGATGAGATGAAACAATACAATGGAAAAATAACACGAACAGTACAACACGAAATAATGCAATGATCTCAACAAACTATTACGAATTTCATGCATTTTTTTTCTCGTAACACGAAATGAAAATCACTTATTATAAAAAAAATATTCCATCTGGTAATGAACAAAATACGGAAAACACCAGCAACGCAAGCAAGAGTTAAAAAGGGTGTCAAGAATTCGTTTCAGTAGATGATGATAATGTGTGTACAGCCTCAATTTTATGGACAAAGACATTTTGGAGTTTGTACAAAACCCCAAAAAATATCATTGATGCAGATTCCTATGAAAAAAAAATGAAACGAATTATGCAGCTCCTGTTCCCATGTCAACCGAAATGAGGAACATCATGAAAAGCATGTACAGTTATTTAGATGCACGTGCCAATGTTGAAATGAATAACAAAATAAACGATATTGAACAATTTGTTGGCAATTGAATGCTAAAAAAGACAAGCAAACAGCAGCAAGAAGTCAGATTATTTTTCCCAAACTCACCCAGTGTTTTGTTTTTCAAAAAAATTTGAAAATTTTGTGATAGATTTCTTTAAGTACTATATATTGAATGCTTCTGTTTCATTGATTTTTGTTAAATATATGCTATATTATACATACATATGTAAATAAAATAAGCTCTAGTAAACTTAATTTTGTTGATGTAGTTTATTTTACTATATTCTTTAACATGAAATTCTTTTAACACGAAGAAATATTTCGTGTTAAGCGATTTTCACTGTATATCCCCAAGTTGCACATAACAAGTAATACGTTAATACAACCTCTAACAATAAAGTTCGGTGACTGAAGTCAGAACGATTCATCTGGCAACACTGGCAAAACATAAAACTTCACATGCGTAGCGGCAGGTGTTGACCATCAGCCCCCACCGTGATTTAGTTGAGACTCATTTGTGTTCCGTGTAAGTTATTTTACAAAGTGCTTGTTTAGTACGATGGTTCTTAACTGAGAATAGGAAAATGAATGAACAAAAGATCAATTGAAAATTTTGTTTTTAGTTTGGCAAGACACCAAAAGAAGCTTATGTGATGCTCGTACGCGTTTATGAAGATCAAACAATATCCATGAAGTGTGTGTAGGGGTGGTTTGCCAGTTTTCGAAAAACAAAGGGAAAGTGCTTCTGACAAATCCCGCAGCGGAAAACTGTCGACCTTAGTCAGTGACGAAAACAAAGAGAAAGTGAGGAAATGAATCACTTAAGATTGCCAATAAACTGTGCAGATAATAGCCGATGAACTGCAGATTAACCGTGAATTTTCGTGTGATAAATCATTATCTAGAATTTAGGGATGAAAAAAAATGTTATCGATATTCCTAACATCCAACGATATGGGACGAGGCTTTTGAACTCCATCCCAAAAGAAGACTTCTTGCAAAGTTTCCAGGACATGTATAGCTGATCTCAGTGGAGCGTAGTTTTGGAGGAGACTATTTCCAAGGACAGTAAGGTATCTCTCGTTAATATTTGATCTACGTAAATGTTACAGGAATATTCCCGAACTTTATTGTCAGAGTTTGTAATTAAATTATTGGATCACCAAATGATATCTTTATAGATACATTAGATACTTAACCATATTTTCGTAAGGAGAACTGTTTTAGCAAACTGTCTCGAAGCAACATAGTACCTTAAAAATAGTTATTCACAGAGGCGTAATGGAAAATATTAGCCCCTCCCCCCTGCAAACTCAAGTTTTGGACCCGAAACTCCGAATACGTACTTAGCGTCTGTCAAGCTTTGCCCCTCCCCCGCAATGCAGGGGTGCACGTTACGTCACTGGTTGTTCACAAATAAATATTGCAAAAATTATAAGATACTTTGCTTAGTGTGTGACTATGACATAAATGATACCACAAGTAACAAATGTAATAATTATGAACAGTAGCGCACACAGGAATTTTCAGGGGGTCCGGGGTTGAAAATTCACCATTCTTGTATCATGCTCTTTTTAATTTTGTCATTTTCGGGAACAAAACACAATAAAAAACTAATTATTGAATAAATAATTAGCATTAATTAATCAAATTAATCATTAATAACAAATACTTAAATTAAATTTTACGTACTATATACTTAGAATTATAATCAATCGGAAAAAAATCAAGGGCTTTGAGGGGGTGGGTTCGGACCCCCAGGCCCCCCCTTGTGTGTGCCACTGATTATGAATGTTTGCTCTGATATAGATTAACCAATATTAAACATTTAATTGTTTGCACATCAGTATGTGACATGTACAGTATTTTTGAGATCAATTTCTATTCAGAGCTACCTATGCGCAAAACCGAAAAATTGAATCCGTTTTTCATAAAATAGGATTCACGCTATTCGAAAAGAATTTGAGTCGAATGACTGGTTTTCCAGCCAAGTCAAGACATTCTTTCTTATTTATTTATTATTATTATTTTGATTTTTCTCTTAAAGATTGATCCAAAAAAATGAGATCTTTCAGATCTGTGCATTTTTTTTTGCATTAAATTTTCGTTATCAATAACTAAAAGTTTATTTTTAGAGCAATTTTAAATAAAAAAGTAAATAAACATGTGTTTGAAATTTGTGGTTAATATCCTTAGAAATACATTTCAAAGATACTTATTGATTTAAATGTGAAAATTCAAAATAGTGTCTAGATAATTTTTAACATCCATGTTATTTTATGACAAATATCTTCATGTGTGAATTCTACGGCGCACAGTGGGTTATTTTCCCAATCTGGTGCCCGGTTGATTGATTGATTTATTGAATATTATCGCACTGCTCAGTTACACGAAGGCTTTCGGCAACGGACCGCGTAATTTTGAACCATGGTCAAGTGACGATGACGAAACCTGGGCTAGCATCCCTTCTTCTAACTACCACACCAACGGGAGTATGTTTCAGCTCTTGACAGATTTAACGTGCATCGCTTCCCTACACGGCGGGTCTTTAGAGGTACTGGGCTCGAACTCGTGACAAGGCAAGCCACGATCCGATACCTATACCACTCGGCTACCGCGGCCACATCTGGCACTCGGAAATTATTTTGTGGCTTTTAAGTCTTCATAATGATCTAAAATCATAGTAATTAATGTAAATTGGGTATTCTTTTTTGTTTTTTACTAACAAATAACGTTAATAGGGTCTTAACTAATTTATGTCAAGTTTGAATTTGATCAAAAATAAATGATTGCTAAGTGGAACTGGTTTTTAAGCAAGGATCTAAGTATATTAACAAAAGCAGTAATTTACACGTGGGAGAATATATACAAGAAATAATGTGGCAAGTTAAAAAAATTAAATTTAATAATTGTTAAAGATTAAACAAATACAATCAAACATAACAATGTACATATACAATAAAGGATAATAGGTAGTGTTTAAAAGGACTCGGCACCCTTTGAGCATTTTTTTTTAATTTATGTATTTATAAATTAAATTTTTTTAGCGTTTCATGTAATGTTTATTTAAGAAAGTGATACGAGATAAAATTTTGCACATATTATTCACACAATTTTGCAAGTTTAATTTCTTTTAAAAAGTATAGAAATTTTTAAATTTCTACTCTTTTTGTGTTAATTAATTTTTTGACACGAAATTTTTGTAATATTTCTGAGGATGGTTTTTAAATTCCTTTAAGGATCGATTTTACAATACCTTAGTTAGTTTTGGAGAAAAAAATAATAAAATGTTATATATATATATATATGTGTGTGTGTGTGTGTGTGTTAAAATTCAACCAAAAGCCTAATATTTCCCACATTTCAATTTTTTATAAAAAAGTATTCAATTTACAGCAAAATGGATATCTAATTTTGTTACATGCATTACATATAAGACACAGGGGAAGAAAATGGAAGTGAGATTGGTAAATAATTGTGGAAGAAGTAGTATTTTGAATGCGAAAAAACACAAACCGAGAGAAAACCATTTAAAAGTTTATAATTATGAAAAAATAATTATTATAAACTTAAATAAACATAAAATACTAGCTATATATTTTTCTCTTCAAAATAATAAAATACAGTAAGACACCGCTTATAACGCGGGGGGGTATACGTTCCATCAAAGTAGAGCGTAATATGAAAGTGTTAAACGACGTTATCTCATCATGTAAATAATGGGGTTAGGGGAAGATAGGTAGAAAATTGGTCAGGTATTTTACCATTAAATTTATTAATTATGTTTTTTATAACAATGAAACAAAAATTTATTTCTTACAAATATAGAAACATGATTAACGAATATACATCTAAAAATAAATAAAATTCTAAGTCAGTATGTTTACATTTCAGATCATTGTCTCTTCTGTATTTCCAATTTTCTGCCTTTTTATAAAGAAGGTAGATTAGCTTAAAGGAATATTGAGTTCTCTCAATTTCGTCGTCAATCCATATAGAAAGTCCTTTTTCTATTTCCTCTTTTGTACTATTTCTAGAACTGGTAATTCTAGTTGCAGAGATTGTCGTAATTGCAGTTGCCAATGACAGTATAATTTCTTTATTCTTAAGAATGGTCCTTATTATTGAAGTTTCCAAATTCAATGCACCACCAATTTGAGACTGACGTTCACCAGTATCTGATCTTTTAATCACTTGCATTCCAGTTTCTAGTGAAATGCTTTTTCTTGTTGCTTTATTTCCATATTTTTTATTATCAGTCATGATAAAAACTAAAAATCATAATATTTGTCACCATAGAAATCATTATGTTATATAAATTTATACTTATAATAACGTCAGCAAATATTTGAAACGATAAAAATACGTTTATATAACACCGCAAGAAAGAAGAAATACAGAGGTAAACTGCTTCGGGTATCGAGAAGCCTAAAGCTGCGTGCAATTTTGGGGAATCCCACAGTTCAAATAAAAGAGCGTTAAACCGAAACAGCGCTAAACGAAACAGCGTTATGCGGGGTCTTTATAATATAAATCTTACTCCCCCGACAACCACAGCATCATTCGACTTGGAGAAGAACTTTTAATTTCTGTGGCACCTGATCCGTTTTTCCCCTACAAATGAGCAGACAGTTTTAACAATTTTTCTAAATTTTAATTGTTGCTGGCCCTCATATTTATAAAAGTCCGTGGTAGTTTTGCGCTAGTATCTTGCTCTTCCTTCCATACATTGAATAAGGCACGCCGAGTAATACCATCGGCCAACGCTGAAAAAAAATGATAACTTTGGGAGTAGCAGGTAGTAGCAGCTAAATTTGGTATTAAATTAAAGGTCTATATCTACTCTATGTGACTTAAAGGTTACTGTGATCAATCCGTGTCAATACCAAAAGTTCTAATCCATTAAACGCAAAAATTCGACACACTTTAGTAGGAGTTACATGCTGTGCTAAATGTTATGTTTTTACAATTTTTAATCGAACTTGAAGCTCATTTGAAAGTCAAATCAAGAAATTACTTACTCATGGTATCTATTTTCAAAAAACCCCCGCTAAAATCTGCAAAATCCTTTTCAGACGAAACGATAGGACTTGCATCTGAAAAGGAGGCTCTCGCAAGTGTTTCTCGTAGCAAAAACAAACCCAATCTAAACCTATTATTGTTGATGATTTCCATTCGCGTACTGACAAAAACTGTTTACCACATGGCTAGGGAATCTATTAGGACCATAAATTGTGGGTTGTTGTTTTATTTCACGCAATTTCATTTTTGGACTTTCCGTGCGCCAGATTGGGAAAACAGCCCACTGTGTGGCGTTCAGTGTCTCAGCTTCCTTTATCCTTCTTCCTCGCGATTACTAAACCTCCACTATATACCTACCATTTAATCTGAATATCAAGGTTTCTTCTTGAGAGGATTGGCTGTGAAATAACTCAATGTTGGCCCCAAAGATTCTCCAAGAGGATTAGCATGAAAAACACGGTAAAGCCCCGTCACAACTTTACCCACTGGTGTGGTGTGGAAGTTGGGGTAGGATGATGCCAGCTTAGGTATCTTCCTCATCACTTGACCATGATTTAAAATTATGAGGTCCCTCGTCAATAGCCCTCATACAGCTTTATAGTGCTACATTACTACAACTCTCACTCTCAGGCCTGACTTCGCTAAAGAACTATTCTTATACTGCAAAACGCAATTATACAGTTTATAAAGAAGATTCCAGGCTTTCTAGAATGATTATTCATACCGTAATCTTCCACCATTCTATGTGACTGGGGCCTTGCCATGACTTTGCCAAGTGGTCATGGTCACGAACATGGGGCCAACATGTCGAGTGGCGGTTTCGAATCCTGATATCACTGAAGATCCGTCTTGAGGTGTTGCTAGTGTTAAACCTGTCGCGGCTCAAAATCCCCCTGTTGGTATGTTGTGGAAATATGGAAAAATGGCGGCCAGTTCAGGTGTCGTTCTTGTCCCTTGACCATGACTCAAAATTGAGAGGTCCTTTGCAAAAGCCCTCGTGTTGGCTTGGAGTTCGCCATGGATTAAAATCATTATCAAATCCACAATTGTATACATCAGTGTTTCACAAACTGGGGGGCGTGCCCCCTAGGAGGGACGTGATAAGCTTACGAGGGGCGCGAGCATATGAAAAAGTCGAGAATAAAAGATTATTTTTAACAAAATTATAAAATCTTACTTATATATAGAGAGAGAGGAAGCAAAACAAAATACATTCTGACATAATAAAAATACACGTTGCACTCTTATTGTTGTCTGCTCCAATTTAAACATTATAAAAGAAAAAAAAGCAACATAATACCTTTCTTATTACTTAAAAGTAAATAATTTACTTAAAATATCTATTACTTAAAAATAACTTAATTTTAAAATATCTTTATTACTGGAAAGTAACATATACAAAATTTAATACTTATCTTGGAAATTTGGGTGGTAATTTTAGCGTCAAAAAATACATTATTATTGCATTCAATACATTGTTATTGTATGGGGGTGATGATGAACATTATGATTGAAAATTGGGTCGCCAGTATTGAAAGTTTGAGAAGCACTGGTACACATGAAATGCATCCAGCAAAATGTTGGAGTGAGCTAATATTAACATCGCACTATTCACTTACTCGTGAACTTTCGGTGGCGGAATTCGTAATTTTGAACAGTGGTCAAGTGACAAGGACGACATCTGAGCTAGCACCACCTCTCCTAATTTCCACACCCTACCAACGGGTGGTTTGAACATTGACAGATTTATCGTGCATCGCCCCCTACACAGCGAGGCTTCAGCGATAGTAGACTAGAACTCATGGCACGCCTGCCACTATGCCGTTTCTTTGACCCCTAGGCTACGGCGGCCCCGGAACAAGGTTGGAAACAAGGACTGATAGGACTTGCAGGATATCCTAATATTAAATCATCTCAGGAAAAAACTCTTGGACACTCTTATTTAATTCATCCCTCAATCTGCAAATTCTTCTTTCTGCATATGTTGTTCCACAAATAAAATGACCGAAATCATTTCATAATATGAAAATACTTAATGGTCATGCTTGTGCAACCTATCGAGAAGCAAGGATTGCTAGAAAACGGTGGGGAGTTCTGCAAATCCCTCAATCTGCTAAGCGCCTAAGAGATATTTTTGTACAATCTTATTGTTTGCTTGAAATTTTTATATACATCGAAATTAACGTTTTTATCTTGTTGCTGAAGTATTTTGGGACTTACCGAGAATTAAAGACAAATTCTTTTTCGAATTTGTTCTTAAATTTTACTGAATCTTATTTGTATTGAATCTCCCTTTTAAGTGAATGAGTAGGTCAGGGGCGTATTAAGGCATGGGCCAACTGGGCTCGGGCCCAGGGCCCCACCCTCGCTGGGCCTCATTTCGTTCTCGACTCTTAGTAAGATCATGATCCGGATAATTTTAATGTGGTCAAATATTATTCCCGTACATATTCTCCAAAAAACAGAGAATTTCAAACTGCTTGTCAACTGGCAAGACTGTATTATTATGTGATGACCTTTGTCCATGTCATGGCCTAAGCCTAATACTATAAACAACAATTCGACTCATTTAGTGTGGCCGCGGTAGCCGAGTGGTATAGGTATCGGACCGTGGCTTGCTTTGTCACGGGTTCGAGCCCAGTACCACTAAAGACCCGCCGTGTAGGGCAGCGATGCACGTTAAATCTGTCGAGAGCTGAAACGTCCTCTCGTTGGTGTGGTGTGGTAGTTAGGAGAGGGGGGTGCCAGCTCAGGTGTCATCCACGTCACTTGACCATGGTTCAAAATTACGTGGTCCGTCGCCAAAAGCCCTCGTGTAGCTGAACAGTGCGACGTTAATATTCAATCAATTCAATCAATCAATCGACTCATTTAGTCTAAATGCGGCCGTCGGTCGAGCCGGTTTAAGCCTAGGTTTTTGAGATTGCGAGTTGTGCACATTGTTTTGTTTCAAATGATCGTTTGAACGAGTTTTTGGCCATGTATGCTGTATACTGTACTTTTAAAGATCTCGGGTAGGGCCTACTTCTATACATAGAGACCCAGGGCCTCAAAAAATCTTAAGATTTCTCTGGGGCCCAAGGCCTCAAAAAATCTTAAAACATCCCTGGAGTGGGTGAATATTAACGCCACCCTGTTCAGCTATTCGAGGGCTTTTGGCGACGAACCTCGTAATTTTGAGCCATGGTCGAGTGACGAGGACGATACCTGAGCTGGCATCTCCCTCTCCTAACTACCACACCACATCAACGGGAGGACATACTCTCCCTTTTCATATTAGCTTAGGAGATACCTAGTTCCTAATTATATATTTGACTTTACTTTATTATTTACTAAATTATTCTTCCCTTGGAGATTACTTACCCTCACAGATTCCTTAAAATTATTCAAAATATTATTTTAAAATTTAACCTCATTAAAAACTTTTTATCCTTCTCTCTCCATCTGTTTTATTTTTCAATTCTCCCGTGCGCGCGAGAGAGAAAAGAACGGGTACATATCTACTGCTAATACATATGATACAAGGACCTTGATTTAATTTCAATATGTCTCGTAATCAGTTTAATGGGTTGAATTCATAACCATCACACCACACGATAAATCTCCATTGAATTCAAAAGAGACACATTAAACTTGTATTTGATATTATATTTGTAAAACTTAGATTAAATTTCAAATTTTATAATTGAAGAAAGATGTTCAAGTATGTAAGGCATTCACCCGTGGGTGATGCCTTGCTTCTAAGTTATCTTCGTGACCTAGGGGTGCGGGAGTGAATGAAGAACCAGGCGTTGCCATAATCTTAATATCTCTTTATTAAGATCTTAACTTAAACACTATACAATGACAATATTTATATTTTAACTTAGCGGATCTGAGGTGAAGAAACACACAATACGTATTACCAAATAAGCGCGATCCTGACCACTATAATTACTTTACCGCTTACTCCTAACCTCTGTTTATACACAGTTCCTAATATTTAGTAGATCAGTCCTACCTCTTTATTCTAGGTAGCAGCAACACTTTTGAATCCTCAATGTCTTTTTTTTATCTCGCGTGGAATGGTATCCACCTTGACTCGAACTTTGGAATATCGGCTTGCTTCAGCTTACGCGTTTAAACTCATATTAGCATAATCACTTCCCAAAAGACCACACCGCTTACGCTAAACTTCTGCTATTCAAAAGGTTCCTAATTAGCATAATCACGCTTCGCTTCTGGATTTGGTTGGAAAGAATTTGCCTTTTTCGGTCCCAAAGAACCCAAAAGGAAAATTAACAGAAAGCCCGTCACAAGTATTAAGGAAAAATTTCCTGAAAAGGTTCTTAAGTTTAAAAAAAATGTCTCTTGCTTACTTACGTGGGGGGTTAGTGTTGACAAATCAGAATGTTTGGAAAGAAAGTCTCTCTGTGATAAGCAAAAGTTGGCAAAGTGCTTACACTGATTGAATAAAAAAACATGCTTGCATTTATCATATGACTCTGACGTCCCACCAGTGGCGTAACGGAGAATATTAGGGGCCATCTGCAAAGTCATGTCAAGCAGGATTGCAAAAGATTGCAAGACCATAACATCAGGCTTTAGACCCTCAAGAATTCAGATACCCCCTCTCTCTGATGCCTATGCATCCCCCCAAATTATGAAAAAATTGGTTGGAATCGATTGTAGTTATCACGTGACTTTGACGTCACATGAATGTAGCCCACTGGTTAAATTCAGTTCCTACTAGCACGATTTGAAAGCTTTTGAGCACTAGTCATATAAACGCAGGATTATTTCGAATAATACATTATATAATGTCACCCATCCGGTATAGTGGTTAGCGGCGCTGATTGCTGTGCCGTAGTCTTGGGCTCGAATCCCGGACAAGGAATAGATGTTTGAAAATGTACAGTGCTTTGCGGCACGGGGTTACTCTAAATAGTCGTCAAGCCGCAAGTCCTCTCGTGAAATTGGTGGAAGGGGAAGAGAGGCGTGAGCCTCTGACTCGCCCAGAGTGTTCTCCCTCAAAATTGGAGGCGGAACCGAGCTAAATCGTACTGTCATCTGCATGATGCTCAAGGCTACGGCTAACGACAGGCGTACATCTAGCCCCTTGCCATGATGAATTTCGTGGGCCTGGATCTGACACAGTCGAGATCAGGTGGCATTTGAAACAACAGCAACTCTACCGTACAAATTGCTTCTTCGTAATGTATAATGGAAATGTTAGATATTAATTAATAAAGTGCTATTTATCTGCATGATATTGCTCCTTATCGGATATTTTTAAAACTTTTTAATTTTTTTTATATTGCTGTGCATTATTATCAACTTTTGAACACATTTCAAGTACTAGTTGAATACAGCAGAATCAAAGCCTCGCCCATTAAGATTTTTTAAGAAATTATTTCTCTATGCGATGTATTTGTTTTTTATTTTTTCTTTGCGTGTTAGCCATTTATTTGCCTACGCGCTGTACTAAACATCACAGTAAACATCATGTCGTACTCGTGATTCATTTCTGCTCATTTTAGAGACACTAAAAAAAGGCAATAAAATGCCAAATGTGGTATACCCGATTCTTGATCAATAGAAGTGGATAAAAAATAAATATGGAATGGTGGGTGAACAGGAAAAAAAACCCGAGCAGGATGGAGCAGAGTAAGAAATAAAAAAATGATTCCATCGTTTTATTTCGAGAAGAAAATATATGAAATAAAAAACAGAATAAAACTATCTATCTATTCTGTTGTACCGTGGTAGAAGCCTGTGCTTTGAATCAATATTTAAATGAACTCGAAATAGCGTTTTCAATTTTTTCCCCCAAGTCTTATCCTTAGGCAGATTTTATTTCGTTTCTATTTTGTTTTACTCGTAAAATTGATTCCTTTTTTTTTATGCATATTTGCATAATGCGTTGCAAGAGCGCACAGACAAGCCCTTTCTCTTGGTTAGAGCGAAATGTTTTAGAAAAGGTTACAGACGTTTTAAAAAAATCATTAATTTACGACGAATTTCTCATTCGTCGAGGCCGGAATAAAAATCATATCCGGAAATTTTAATTGATTCTTGATGGAAATAAGATATATGGGGCATATAGGAAACGAGAGAAAAGATTTGTGCTTTGTTAAGAAAAAAACCGCGAAAGAAACTTGGATTAAAAAAATATAAGGAAGCCGACATATATAAGGTTATATGAAATGTATGTGGTATATATGTTACTGTTAAAGTGTATAATATTCAGTTATTTCATAGAATAACAAAGTATATTTCAAGAAATAATTAGTCAAGTCAGTTAAAGTATATAACGGATGAAAAATTTTATATTTTACCTGGTTATTCTACGAAATAACTAATGATAGACCGTTAAAATGAAAAATATAAACGATTTCAAAGCTATTTTATAAATTAATTGATCATAAATAGCTAAAAATCTTTCGAAAAATGTTCGTGGATGATTACTTGATAAATAATAAGGAGAAGCAGATGATATATAATTTATTATTGCTCGTATTGCTAACATTAATTAACCAGATAGAGGAAGGAAAAGAAGACGCAGAAATAGTTATATTTAAATATAAATAAATACTACTCTCTGGAAAGAAAAACTGTTGCTTCATGAAAACATTGTGTAAACTTTTTCAAACAGAGAGATCTAAGAACATAATTTAGATTTTATGAAATACCTTTATTTTTTACTTTTCATTATTGATCAGAGCAAGAATTGCTGTGAGAACATTTTGAATTACATTGCATGTTATTCAATTCCTACTATTAGGTCCCACTCTATGTATATTTATTTATTTATTTGTTTGTTTATTTATTTATCTTGGTAAAATTTTCAATCGTTCATAAAATACATTTTAAAGCACTCAATTGAGCTGAAACTTTATATACATGATTATTTTGGATGACAATACATTAATTTAATTATAATTAATACAAATTAGTTGATTAAAACTAATTATTTAAAGAATTACAAATGCAACCACGTTGGCGATTTAGCGACCATTTTGGCGACTTGTGTCAAATCTTGGAAAGATTTTTTTTCTCACGTGCATTCAGTTGAACTGAAATTTTATATACATGATTGTTTTGGATGACAATACGATACTTTAATGATAATTAATAAAAATTAAATACCACTTAATGTTGTGATTCTGTCCTATGTATATACATATTTATATTAATTGTAACTATTTAAGAGGACACAATAAGATTCAATTGACAAAAATCAGTCAAAAATCAAATCTAATTTTTTTAGCCTAAATTATTCTTTCTATACTTTTCTATAACCTCACAAAATTTGGAAGCTCTAAACTTAAAAAACGCTGAATTATGATAGCTTTTACGTTCGTTTTTTTTTTCACATCCCTATGACAAATCAAATCTTTAAACTTACTTATCTCAGAAAGATAAAATATATAACTAGTTTATCTTCATTTAAAATGCTAAGACTTTTTTCTATTGTGCCTAATATGCTTTGAACTTTTTTTATGTATTGCTAATAGTACATGTAACAAAAGTTGGTATGGATTTTTAAATCAAAGCAATACTTATTTTTTAAAAAATAATTGAACTCAGAATTTATACTTTTTTTTAAGGAATTTTCAATAAGCATTTAGAAAAAGAAGTATTGTACAAATACAAATGATGTTATCGCAAAACTCATACCAACTTTTGTTATACATCTTTGTAAATCAAATTTCATGCGTGTACGTAAATTTTTGTGGGATGAGTAGCATTTTAAAATCACTTCACAAATTTTAAGTTTTTTCCTTAAAAATTTAAATAGCTAGCGTTTTATGAAATTTTGAGCACAAAATCTGTTTTACATAGTATACACACATAGGAGGATACCAAACAAATTTTTAAAATCCGTAAATCAAAAATGTTAGCTTAAATCGTACCATGTCCCCTTAATAAAAAGTAGCTAAAATAAAATTTTTCTTTGTTGATCGCGGTAGGAATTGACTTAAAAATTTTTTTTTACTTGTTTTGAAACACACACACTTTTTACTATTACACATTTTTTTTACACGAGCACTTTTAAATCCTTGTCCAGTGCCACAACTTTGAGCTGCCGCAGCTTTGTGTCAATGTTCGGAACTTCTTCAATGGAAATTAATTTTTGTTCACATTACTGAACTGAGATATAGAGTTCAACTGTTTCATTCGGCCACTTCTTGTTCCTAATTAGAAAAATCCTTCCCCATAGCAACCATAAGCGGTTCAAAACTGACTAAAAACAGCTTGAACCTGTTCAAAGAACTTTCGAGTGCCGTATTTCCTACTTTAACGATCAAGTAATCGCTATTCTATATAATACCTAGTTAAATCATAGAATTCAACAATTGTATATACTTTAACTGACTTGCCTGGTTTTATTTCATGAAATACCTAGATATTCAACGAAAAATATAAGTGACTTCACTCTTTAAAAGTAATATATATAAAATAAATGATATCAGTCCAAAGTCTTTAAAACTGGGATTTATTATTCCATTATTTTCTCCTCTATTTTATGTTAAAGAGTTTGTAGTAATTTCTTGAAAATAAATGTTTAGTTTTTTATTTATATCGTCATCTCTCTCATATAATAAAAAGTACCCATTACCGGCCCATTCCACTTAGTATTTCGTAACATTGTAAATCTGTGCATTCTCTTAAGGTTATTGTTATCTATGTCCGATCATTGTCGATTGTATAGAAAAACCTTCTTTCGGCCCTGGCTTCTTGATTAAAAAAGGACAGGATTTGAATTTCTAAGACAAAAGAATATGTGTCATTTGCATTCCTCCCTTTGTACTCGTATTCCTCAAACCCCAATTTCAATTCATCTTTACTCAAAAAAAGAAAAATGCTTGCCAAATCACAATTCCATGGATCTAATTGTTCAAAAACGGTCATTCTTTTTTATCTACGTCCAGTAACCGCCCTAGGGAATCAATTTCCGTAAAACTTGTTCTTAATAAAGGACATAAATCACCAACATTTCCCCCTAACATTATAGGAATGATATTTACAGGCAAAACTGGAATATTTCGTTCAAGTTATTGTAGTTTTGCTGTCCTTTGATGATCGACAAATATTATGTAAAACTTTTTCTTGCTTGTGCCTCTTTGACAGGGAACAACGTGTCTTGTGGTTACGTTTGTGATTTCATATATTTTTTGATAGAGCTATTTAGGTAGCATTTCAAAATCTTCCTTTCAACTCATATATTTCATGTGTATCACTTTTCTCAAATTTAATTTTGCTATCATGGTTAAAATCCATTATTCCGTCTGGTTCTTTCCTTGCTTGATCGGTTTCCACTTCATCCAATAGAGATCGCATAGATGTCTATTTCTTTCTTTATATTCTGTTCCTTTACATTTATAAACCTTAATGAGTCGTAGAACACAGCAATTAAAACTACTAAATCATTCACAGGGGGAAAAAATGTACCTTGTTCATCCTTACTAATATTATAAACGTGAAAGTTTTTCGTGTAGATGTTTGGTACTCTTTCACGCAAAAACAACTGAATGGATTTTAGTGAAACTTTACAATAATATAGCTTATACATCAGAATAACACATAGGCTATAATTTATAAAGATATTGCGTGAAGTGTCTAAAATATAACGATAATTGTCAAGTAAGTAGGAAAAAATTCTGCCATCTGCAAAAAGGCCTGCCTGAGCATATATCTATCTTTTATGTGTGAAGCAAAACTTTGCATTTTGTTTTGCGAAAGCTTGAACAGGCGGAGTGGGAGGCTTGTGTGATTACAATTTTAACATACAATAAATACAACAAAAAGTAATATTAACGTATTACACTTCCAGATATAAATTATTTACACTATTTTAAGCGTTCATTATGCAAAATGTGTAACAATGTGTTACTTTTGCTGAGTAGAGATCAGCTTAGGAAGGGGTTTTCAAAAATCGACCCACAAGAGAGTTACGGGGAGTTATAGATAAAAAAAAATCCTTTTTATCAGCTATTAGATCTACAGACTTAAAACTTAACAAACAGGGTTTTTTTTTATTCAGCTGAGATATGCAAAAAGCTTTTTTTGTTTGTTTGTTTGATTTGCAATTCACGTAAAATTAACTCATTAAAAACTTCTTTATCCTTCAATCTATGTTTAATTCTTCAATTCACCCGTGCGAAGAACGGGTATAACAGCTAGTAGCAAATATTTTGGAACAAAAGTGGTCACGCGGGGAACTCAGTCACGCAAGTACCTTAAGATTGTAGGAAAACGTTTGCCGCT
This sequence comes from Trichonephila clavipes, assembly GCA_019973935.1. Taxonomy (NCBI): domain Eukaryota; kingdom Metazoa; phylum Arthropoda; class Arachnida; order Araneae; family Nephilidae; genus Trichonephila; species Trichonephila clavipes. The sequence goes on along the minus strand of BMAU01004913.1, from coordinate 517,129 downwards.
TCGAAAAAAAGAGGGAGATATTTGACAAATACATTTTAGTTCCCTTGAAGACTGTCATAGAGTAAGATACTGTCAAGGCCATTGGTAACAAATATATAAACAGTTTTCCTAGAATTAAAGACTTCATGAGACCGGGGTAAATCTGTGCCCGCTCCCGGGTTAAATGATAAATTTTGTATGATACAGAATTATTACGTGGTGACAGCTATTAATGCTAAATAAATTCTCTTAGGAATTGTTTCATCACACAGTACATTTTCTATTGAAAAAAGGAATTATTATTCGAAGTTGATGTGAATGAACAAGATAGCTTCACTTGATGTTTTTCCGTAAATATTTTTGTTTCTCTTCTATAGCTGATAAAAATTAATAAATGTTTTGTTTTATAAAATAAAACATACATATTGCATAAAATAAACTTACGAGTTGTATGTTGTTTATTAAAAACGTCAGTTTTTCTCTCCTCTGAGAAATCCTTTTTAGTTCAAATACCTATTTATATATTGCATAAATATCGCTATCATTCAATCAACACTGGGAATCATTATTTTAAGTAAAATAATCTTTTCCTTTCTTAAGGTTATTAAATGTTAAACTTTCAAAATACAGAACAAATGAGGGAAATAATACGCATGGGTATAATAAAAAAGTTCCGAATTAAAATATTTTGCATGTTCTTTTTAACTCCAAATGGAGAACCTATTAAATCTAAACAAAATTGAAGACATCTTATGGGACTAAGTTTCTTCTGTTTGTTTTACGTATTTCTTTCGCTTGTTTCGCGTAACTTTCGTAATGTGTGAAATTTGCGAATGTTATCCGTAGAGTATAAGACTTGTGTTGCCATTTTTTAAAGCATTACAATGAATAAATATTCGAATCAGTTTGATTCCTTAGAGTCGTAATTTTTATTCATTTCAAACGTTTTATTTTTCAAGGTGTTTTCAAACCACAGTTGGATAAAAACGTAAAAGTTTTTAAGTTCTCGAAGAGAAATTTAAAAGATAAAATGCTCTTTGAATGAATTCTATTTTCGGTTATTCGACATCTTTTCTTTTTTCTTTTATATTCTTCTATTTTTTCCCCCTTCTTCATCTTCACCCTTAAATGTTTTACCGTTCACTTTTGAGATTATCGTATTAGTGAATGTGTGTGTGTGTTTTATTTGATTTTGCGGCGTGAAATTGCAAAAGGGGTTGCGGAATTCTTTATTAAACAAAAGAAAAATCCTTCTTCTGTGGCAACGGGCAATAAATTTATGTAGCTACTTTTATAAATTTGATAAATTAAAACTTTTAAAGATTTTTAATGATTATATACGAATTATGTGAGTGCTTGATACAAACATTTATAGTTGTTTTTTTTAAATGTTTTGGAATATATTTATAAAATTAATCGATTTGTTAAATTATATTATATAACAAGGTTTTTTTTTTTTTCAAGATATGCTTTAGAAATTTTTTATGTATATACTTCCGGTTTTTTCACAATTTTTATACTTAATTTATTTTAAAAAAATGTACACTTTTTAAAATGTTTGCAAAAATAACATTATTAGGAAGTAAACATTTTAAAACACTTACCTTAAAATCCGGCATGTAATGCACACCTATACTTTCAAGCAGAAAATTTTAATTTTTAGCGTATAACACGCACCCTCTTTTTTACGAAGAAACCCTAAATGCGCATGCGTAAAACTTATGTTTTTAAGTCATTTATTCGAGGTATTATTCCACAAGCTTTAGAAAAAAATAGTATACTCCTAAAACTGCAACCTTTTAAGTTCGCAAGGAATGTCATGACATTTAAGGTATCCGACTGCTTGCAACAACTTTTTTTTGAAAAAAAGGAGATATGGAGATCTTTTTGTAATTTTTATATTTATTTAGTATATTTTAAGGAAAAAATCCTAAAATTGGTAAAAGAAAAAAAATATTATTATTATTAAAATGGGAAAAAACTAGTAAAAATGTACGAAAAATTACATAAACGGGGGGCCCGCTCTCTACAAATATTTTATGAACTAATTCTCAATTTTTCAATTTTGATGTGTTACTTTGTTATTTCTGTTTGAAGTGATCTTCACGATAAGAAATATTTTAATTTTTACAAAAACTAGAGCACTTTATCTAAGTCATTATACGAAATTGCTTAAAAAAACATTGACTATATTCACATAAAGAGCTGCAAATTTTGAAATAAAACAGTTATTGATAAATCTGAAGATCAAAACACTTCTACTGTTATGCAGAACATAAGCAAAAAATTACAGCTAATTATTTTCAAAACTTTTTGAGCAATCGCGGTCCCCGTTTGAGTTTTTCGAAAAAAACACGTTTCGCGTAAAACGCATTTCAAAGTTTGACATCTTGTGTAAAGTTATGGCATTTGCTTTTACTAAAACGCTTGTAGTTTTTGTTCTAGTGGAGGGAAAATAAAGTACTTGGTATTGTTATTAAGTTAATAAAATGGTCTATAAAATAAAATCATAAAAATTTTTGCCGATTTTTGAAAAAAATCATGGTTTTAGGGTAGTCGGATACCTTAAGTAAACAGTATTTCAATTTCCGTAGAATTTTAATTTTTTCCTATGCTCATCTTTTTTTATTATTATTCTTAAAGCTCCCATTTTTATTCTCGGCGTATAACGCGCGGCCTTAAATTTCGATCTTATTTTTTGTGTTATAAGTGCGCGTTACACGCCGGATTTTACGGTTTATCAAAAGGTAAAAATCAAATAAGCTGAACATTCTATTTTATTTTTATTATTTTTATCGTGATATGATATTAAAACACGTGATGGATTGTAAATAAAGTAATTCAATAGTTTGGTTAAGTTATGTATATATTATTCTAATAACCTTACTTTTATATTGTTATTTTTGTTACTTTCTTTTAATTTAAATATGAAAAAAAGAAAAAATTTTTTCATTGGTTGTCGAATTTTCTAAAAATGTTACGTTTATTATCATCTCTGTCTGTTTTACAAAAATTACGTGGGGAAAAAAAGATGTTTTTCAAAAATACGGCTGTGTGTGTGTGAGAGAGATATTTTTTTTTAACGTTGGATTTTCTTAAAAACAAATTTTTAATGTAATTATTCTTAGTAATTACATGAAAAATGCTAATGACATTAAACTAACTTGTAATTCTATTTGTAAAATTTAGGTAAACTTTCAAATTTTATAATTGGGCAAAGATGTTCCAGTATTAAAAAAAATCATCAAAAAGATTTAAATATTAAACAAAAAAAATTTATTCATGTGTATTTTTAAATCAATTGTATTTTGCTTCTTAACAGACATTATTATTGTCGACAAATGTGTACTTTTTGAAAGAAAGTTTCTACAAAAAGCAAAAGTTGACAACGGCGAAGGGCATGGACTGATTGCCTGGAAATACGATTGCATTTATCATGTGACTATGACGTCTAGTGGCACCCATATGAATTTTTCAAAGGGGTGGGGTTGAAAGTCCACCCTTCTTGTATCATACCTCAATTCTTATGGTATTGTCAACTGTCGAAAATAAAAAAAAAGGAGTAAAAATAAATTATTAAAAACATAACTATGTTTAATAATTAAAACAAATTATTATTAACAAATACTTAATAAAATGTTACGTACTATACATAAGATTACAAATAATCCAAAAAAAAATCAGGGGCTTTTTTTTTGGGGGGTCGGACCAAGGGGTCCTCTTGTGTACGCCATTGATGACGTCGCATACATTTATGAACTGATTGACCGGAATCACGTGATTGTACATCATGTGACTTTAAAGTCGGATGAATTTATACCATTGATAATATTGAATAAATGTAACAGTATTAAACGAATAACAACATATATATATATATATATATATATATATATATATATATATATATATATATATATATATATATATTAGAAAGCATTACATAAACACAAAAATAAATAAATAAATAAGTACCTTTCTAGTATATTTTGCTTCTTTTTTTATATGGAAAAATATCTAAAAGCACATTTTGTTTTGAATTTACAAATATTTTTTCCTTCATTCAGATATAACACTAAATATAAACTAGTGCTCTTTAGGCGCCTGCACCATAATTGTTTACCGACAAGTCAAGTCAAAAAGAAAAAAACAAAAACATGCGAAAGTTATTACGGTAATGTTCTTATCTACGAATTCTCGTTAACCTGTGGTAACAGAACCCTCGTCTGCCATATGGGACCCCTTTGCATGCCTATATGTCTACCGCATCACCTGTGCAAGAAATAGACAGGAATAAAAGAAAAAAAATTCTATCCCACCCCTCCATCTGTTCCTCATATTTCCGGTACAGCACGCGTCCAGGTTTTTCTTCTTTTTTTTCCTCTTCCCGTCTTCCGTCATAATTTATTACGGTAGCAACCGTTCTCCATTATATTACGGTTCAGGTGTGCGTTTTTTATGTGTTTGTTGACACGCGTCGCTCTCGAGTGGGCCTGTCTTCGCTGTTTACGGCTTATCTCTCCCCCATTGTTTGGGTGTAATTTGCGTAAGAGTCGCGTTGCCTTTCATTAGATTTTCAGTTCTGGTGATTGAGTTTTCTTTTGTTTCGGGGCCCCGTGGGGCTCAATCAACTCGGAAATTACAGTTTGACCTCGCTTTTATTTGTTGTTGCTCGAACAATTCGCGTAATCAATTTCTGATTAGTACGATTCGCCTTTGTGTGATATTTGTTATGCGGTTTCTTTCGATAGATATAATCCACCTCATTAGCCAGGCTGAGCCAGAAGTCACTTAACAGTTAACAATGGGAATAACTGTTGCGAAATTATCTTATCTTTATACGCTACCAAGGGAGCTGTTGTTTTAGCCTGCAATAAATGGTAACTTTTCAATGGGGGTAACTTCATGAGGGTTGCATGTTAAATGTAATCACGTATTCTCAGTGGGACACGCAAGAATTTTTCATAGAAGGGGAGGGGGAGTTCCAGGGTCGAAAGTCCACCCATTCTCGTATCATACTCCAATACGCCACTCAACATATTCCTTTGATTGTGTCAATTTTCAGGAACAAAAAACAATAAGACAACATAAATAATTTTAGCATTAATTAATTATTAATAACAAATAATTAAATTTTGGGTACAATATATATATAGGATTATAATCAATCGGGAAAAAAATCAAGGGCTTTAGGGATGGTCCGGTCCCTCCGCCACTGACCCCTTAATAGAATAATTTAGTAGAATATAAAAAGATATAAATATATACAATATAAAAGCGTCTACCCAAGAATACATTTAAACCAGTGATTCCTAAAGTAGTCTATATAGACCCATGGGGTTCTACAACGGTCTCTAAGGGCTAGCAGAAAAAAAAAACTGGGGGTCTATGAGGTGTAAATGGAGGTCTACAATAGTGGTTCTCATTTAACCAATTAATAGAATAAATATTCCACACACACTGTTACTTATTAAAAGTTATTTATTCCACTGTTACTTATTAATTTACGTAATATTTCATTATAATATGAACAAATCTATCTATGATGAATTATGGAATATCGTGAGAAAGTTTCTAATTGCTTTTCCTAATGGAAAGAAATTTCAGCGCACGGCTGACAATTTTCATAACAAAAAGAAAAAAATAAATAAATACTGGACGCTACTAACTGTGAAGAGAGATGTAGGATTCAACCCAACAAAATTGATGCCAAATGTTGAATATTTGCTCAATACCATCTGATTCATCAAAACCATTTGTTTGTTGATCAGTTAATTAAATTAAAATATAGTATCTGTTGTATTATAGCGTACGCAGAAATTTTTTAAGAGGGAGGGTCCGGGGTCGAAAGTGTGGCCGCGGTAGCCGAGTGGTATGGGCATCGGATCGTGGCTGACTTTGTCACGAGTTCGAGCCCAGTACCACTGAAGACCCGCCGTGTAGGGCAGCGATGCACGCTAAATCTGTCGAGAGCTGAAATGTCCTCCCGCTGGTGTGGTGTGGTAGTTAGGAGAGGGGGGTGCCAGCTCAGGTGTCGTCCACGTCACTTGACCATGGTTCAAAAGTACGTGGTCCGTCGCCAAAAGCCCTCGTGCAGCTGAACAGTGCGACGTTAATCTTCACTCACTCACACCGGGGTCGAAAGTTCACCAATCTTGTATCAGGCTCCTTTTGATTTTGTTGATTTTCGGGAACAAAACACAGTAAAAAACTAATTATTTAATAAATAATTAGCATTAATTAATAAAATTAATCATTAATAACAAAAACTTAATTAAATTTTACGTACTATATACTTAGAATTATAATAAATCAGAAAAAAATCAGGGGCTTTGGGGGGTCCGGACCCCCTTTGTGTGCGCCACTGGTTATATAAAATAACACATACTTAAAATTAAGATGTGTTCGTTTTCTAGTTTTTCACTCTACACCTCAATACAGATAAAGGTCAACGTATCAGTGGTCAACGTATCAGATCATGGCAGGCATGTCATGAGTTCAAGCCCAGTACCACTAAAGACCCGCCGTGTAGGGCAGTGATGCACGTTAAATCTGTCGAGAGCTGAAGCGTCCTCCCGTTGGTGTGGTGTGTGGTTAGGAGAGGGTGGTTCCAGCTCAGGTGTCGTCCACATCACTTGACCATGGTTCAAAATTACGTGGTCCGTCACCAAAAGCCCTCGTGTAGCTAAAACAGTGTGACGTTAATAATCGATCAATGACACAGGAAAGGTATAAACTGTACTTCAAAAATTAATAATTTTTAAGTTCAATAAAATAGACGCAGCCTTACACTCAATTAATTTTCATTTAATTTTGTTTGTTAATCGTATTATAAGTTGATTTAATCTTTTTATCGGTTTTAATGGGGAAAAAAGTACCTTGTCACTTTTTTCTACTTTTTTTTTTAAAAGTAGCAGTGAGATGGTTCGTTGAAATTCTCATCGCAGTCTGCAAGTTAATGTCAGCCAACTTGGATCTGTATTTAATTTTAATGGTCTTCAAGCAAAGAAAACTGCTCACAATTATATATTGACCCAAATATAGAGAATATTCTGTATTAGAATTATATAGTATATACAGAGAATTTTTAATATATTTGATTTTCTGACTGTCTTGACAGGCAGCAAAAAAAAAACTCTTTGGGGAGCACCATGGACGTCTTTACACTCTTTGATGCCCTGGACCCTTATGCAAAAGTAGGCCCTATCTCAGATCTTTAAAAGCAGCCAGTATATAGCATGCATTGTCAAATACTCGTGCAAAAGGTTATTTGAAACAAATAAATTTGCACAACGCACAATCTTCAAAACCTAGGCGCAAACCGCCTCGACCGATGGTCGCATTTTGACTTAATGAGTTGAAGGATTGTTTATGGTATTAGGCCTAGACTTAAGACATGGACAGTGGTCATCGCATAACAATTCAGCCTTACCACTTTTGCCAGTTGACATACAGCTTGAAATTCTCTTTCTTTCGGAGAATATGTACGGGAATAATATTTGACAATTAAAATTTTCCGGATCATGATCTTATTAAGGTATCCGACTACTTGCCACAACTTTAAAAAAAAATAGGGATATGAGGATTTTTTTGTGATATTTAGATTTATTTAGTATATTTTAAGGAAAAATCCTAAAATTGTGAAAACAGAAAAAAATTTATTATTATTAAAAGGGGGGGAATTGGCGAAAGTGTACAAAAAATTACGTAAATGGGACCCGCTCTGTACAAATTGTTATGAACCAGTGGCGCACACAAGGGGGTCCTGGGGGTCCGGACCCCCCAAAGCCCTTGATTTTTTTCTGATTGATTATAATTCTAAGTATATAGTACGTAAAATTTAATTAAGTATTTGTTATTAATAATTAATTTTATTAATTAATGCTAATTATTTATTCAATAATTACTTTTTACTGTGTTTTGTTCCCGAAAATCGACAAAATCAAAAGGAGCATGATACAAGAATGATAAACTTTCGACCCCGGACCCCCCTTGAAAAATTCCTGTGAGCGCTACTGTTATGAACAAATTCTCAATTTTTCAATTTTGATGTGTTACTTTGTTATTCGCGTTTGAAATGACCTTCAGGATACGATATATTTAAATTTTTTTTCAAAAACTAGAGCACTTTATCTTAGTGATTATATAAAATTGCTTAAAAAAACAGTGGAAATCACACAAGGAATGTAAAATTTGAAATAAAACAGTGATTGATGAATCTGAAGGTCAAAGCACTTCTACTGTTATGCAGAACATATGCAAAAAATTTCAGCAAATTATTTTCAAAACTTTTTGAGCAATCGCTGTCCACGTTTGAGTTTTTTCGAGTTAAACGCATTTTAAAGTTTGACATCTTGTGTAAAGTTATGGCATCTACTTTTACTAAAACAGTTGTAGTTTTTGTTCTAGTGAATGGAAAATGAAAAACTTGGTACTTTTATTGAGCTAATAAGATGGCCTAAAATATAAAATCATAAGAAAATTGTCAATTTTTGAAAAAAAAAATCATGATTTTAGGGTAGTTGGATATCTTAAAACAGAGTCGAGAATGAAGCAAGGCCCTGGGCCCACGCCCATGCCTTGAGATGTCCCTGGGAACCCCTATCAGCCCACTCTTGCCCCAAAGGGATTTATTGTTTATGTCTGCTTTTACCAGTAATGAACTGCTTTATGGGGTTAAAAATCATTTTCAGTTGCTAAGTTTCCCCTTTCTGTTCATATTGCAAATAGAAATTCGAGATTTTATAACGGATAAATCTCCTGAACTTTTCCTGGTCATTAAAAAAGTCACAGCTGAAATCAAAGAACAACAAACAAGTTACTGTCAGATTCAGAGATCTATAAATGAATTTAAAGCAGTGAAGTTCGGCTTCATTTTAACTAACTTCCTAAACTTTAAAAAAGTCTATACAGTCGGACCCAAATTTAACGAACCCCTATTTGGCGAATTTCGCGATTTAATTCATTTTTCTCTTCCCTCGATAAGGCATAAAACCTTTATTTAACGAACTATTTCAGCAGCTGGAATATTTTTTTTATTAGTTTGTATTAGAAAAAATTGGTGTTTTTTTTTTTTTTTTTTTCAAATTTTATAATTGACTAAAAAGCATACTTTTTTTTTTCGTCTTTTTCGTTTTCTTAATCTTTCTCTCCTCCATTTCCTTTTCCCCTTCTTTTTTGCCCATTTTCATGCATTGTTACCCACTTCTGAGCTATGATCCAAATTTCAAGTCTACCTAATCGGGAAGTTAGGGATAAGTGTTCACACGGTCAGAAGAGTGCTTACTATTGTCAATAAACCGATTTTTTGAAGGCAAGTTAACAAAAAAACTTGGTAACCTGGGGTCCCTCTTTGACCCCAGAGCCTCGAAATTGAATACGAAGAATCAACTTGACCCGTGTTATCGACAGGTGGTCTTTGTTCGTGTAAATTTGTATAAGTTTCGGAGTTACAGGGCCCCTGTAGAAATCGGGGCCCGTCTCTTCCGGGACCCGGGTACCTTTTTTCATAATTTCATTCGTTGTCATCCACTTCTGAACAATGGTCCAAATTTCAAGTATCTAGCTCATCGAGAAGTTAGTTTAAAATCAATTACAAAATTCCACCCGGAAAAACAAGAGAGCGAGTTAAAATAAAAGCATGGTAAAAATACTTTTCTTTTAAGCAGCAAATTTTGGTCGAGGAAATTGTTAATTTGTCGGAACCAACGAAAAGCAATTATAATGCAGAAATTTATAGTGAAACTCTCATCAAAACTGTTACATTTTCTTAATGTTTTACATAGTTTGTAAACTGTAAAAACATACCTTTCTTTTAAGCAGCAAGATGTGAATGATGCCGTATTTTTTTTCTCTGCATAAAGTCGAAAAAGAATTGTTTTGAGTGAGGAATCAAAAATATTTTCAAACATCCATTAGTCAGCATTTTAAAATTTTCAATTAACTGGGTCGTAATAAATCACCAACAGCATTTTTAGTTGTTGAATAAAAAGTGTGTAATTTCTAACTATAAATATATTTATGTAGTTGCTTACAGGATTTCCAAAAGGTAAGTCAAAAAGTTTGTGCTTTGTTTGGACCCCGATTTAACGGACAAAATGATCAGGTTCTGATGAATTCGTTAAATCAGGGTCCGACTGTATTGCATATCACATAATTACTATGAAGCTTTAAAAAGTGGTCAAGTGACACCTTTATACAGAGATTTCCCCAACCTCAATGGTTAAAAATATTACAAACAAGGGAGGGGGGTTCGGGGTCGAAAGTTCAACATTTTTGTATCATGCTCCTTTTGATTTTGTCGATTTTCGGGATTGATTGATTGATTTAATATTAACGTCGCACTGTTCAGCTACACGAGGGCTTTTGGCGACGGACCACGTAATTTTGAACCATGGTCAAGTGACGTGGACGACACCTGAGCTGGTACCCCCTCTCTAACTACCACACCACACCAACGGGAGGACGTTTCAGCTCTCGACAGATTTAACGTGCATCGCTGCCCTACACGGCGGGTCTTTAGTGGTACTGGGATCGAACTCGTGACCAGGCAAGCCACGATCCGATACCTATACCACTCGGCTACCGCGGCCCGTCGATTTTCGGGAACAAAGCACAGTAAAAAACTAATTATTGAATAAATAATTAGTATTAATTAATAAAATTAATCATTAATAACAAATATTTAATTAAATGTTTCGTACTATATACTTATAATTACAATCAATCAGAAAAAAAATCGAGGGCTTTTGGGGGGGTCTGGACCCCCAGGACCCTCCCCTTGTGTGCACCACTCCCTCAGGAGGATTATTGGTTGACACTTTTGAAAATATGACAACTTTTTAAGTCCGAAGCCGGTTCCGAGACTGATGAAGGTTGTTTTCGGCAAAAGCACGAGAGCTTGAACTAAACGCGGAGCACATTTTGAGACAGAAAAATGTCTGGATTTTCATGAAAATTTGTAACATTATAACTCATACATCTATTAACAATATAGCGTTTCTAAAATTTCAAAATATTCCTTTTTGAGTATTATTTTTTTCATTTTAACACGTGAAAGGACAGCTTATTTCACATTACAGTATAGGAGAAAAAACGCGAAACACATTTTATGCCAGAAGTGGCTCAGCTCTGTCAAAAAAGTGAAGAATGATAAAATATGTTGTTCTCTAAAGGATAGTGAAGCCAGAATATATATAATATTAATTTTTCATTTCTTTTATATCTGAAAAAATGTACCTAATTCGGGTCCTATTCTTTAACATTAACCGAAAACAGCCTTAAGGCTATATTGCACTTATAATTTCCATTTATTATAACTTAAACAGGATATTTTTAAGCGTTCCATACTTAAATAATGTAATTACTTAATTATGTTCTCAATTTACTTTTTTATTAATTTTACTTCTTCCTTAAATATTTATAGCTATGTTCAAAAGTTTAAGAAATGTTAAAGTTGAATAAGATTAAGTGGCTATAGTTTTGTTACATGCCTGAAAATAAGATCATCACAAAATTCTTGTTGTGAACTCAACTTCATCTCTATGCCTTATATAGGATAGAAAAAAAAATTTTTAAATGATAAATTTAGCAAGAATTTTATCATGAATGTTAGAAAGACTTTAGCATTAATTGCATAAAAAGATCATGGAATTTCACGAAATGAATTTTAGGAATTTTCAAAATCCTAACCTTTTAGTAAATTGGAACCTAAAAAAAAAAGGTATTTTTTAACAAAACTAATGTGTTCCAAGTCATTCTTGATTTTACTCTTGAAATTGCATAAAATTTGTATCAAATTCTTGAGAATTAATCAATTATAACAGAAAGTAGTTTAAAGTATTCATCAAAAGAAAAAAGATTTTATCGAATATTTTATTTTTACTACTTGAAAAAAAAATATTTTGATATGATTTCGAAATATTTACAAAAATATTTGCTACCTATGTAATTTTGCGATCAAGAAAGTTATATCGAAAGGATAAACTATTTTATAAAATTAAGTTTGTCTCATTATATTTTTATCTCGTCGCGAAGTTGCCCTGAAATTTGGAAAATAAGATATAAATATTCCTCATCTATTTGTACTTGAAATTACGAAGTCCTTTAACATATATCATACTTCTGCAATGCAGCCCAAATGTTTTTATTGCGAAGAGAATCCAATTTTACAATGTGGCTTTCGAGCCAATACAGTTGGCCACCCCAGCTTAGAGAGAGATCGCTTGAAACCCGAACGTAAATTTTCTCTTGTGTGCTGTTTTTTCAATTCCGCGATAGTGCGAGAGTATTTGAGGTTGCCCTTTTTTTCCTTTGGACTACCTTTCACAACGTATTTAGGCGATGTGACAGTGACAAAGCGACTAACACCAACTGTTGACCACACACGAAGCCTCGAAGTGGTCATCATTAGCTTATCTGATTTTTCAAAGGTAAGAAAGATAAACGTCCAAGATCACACATTATTGGTATCTTGGTGTCGAATTTCTTTTGTATGTTTTCTTCTTTTGCGGTACAGTATATGTTATCATTGAGAAAATATTTCTTTTTTGATGAGCTTCCTGAGGAAGTAAGTAAGCGGGGTGCATCAATTATACCTTGTAAATTATGCATGTATTAGGGGGAAGGGGGAAGCATTCATTAGTGGTATTGGTCTTATTGAGTTCAATAAATGAGTAAGTATTGAAATCAGGGTGGGAATTCTTCCAAAAGGAATTCGCTAAAGACTAACTTCTAATCGACGAAATCTTTAAAATTGATTTAGAATGAAATTGTTTACATCAGCTAATATGATAAGAATAGGTTATCGGAATTGGCGTGTCACGTCTAATAAAACAAAATTGATAAATTAAGTTTGCATTAAAAGTAGACTTCAAGAAAGTAATATTGTGCAATATGTTGTTTTTCAAAATTAACTGCCACTTCTTAATTAAAGTTATATTAATCTCGAAATATAATCTGAAATAATCTATGACTTTTATCTTAAATATATCTAGATCCTCTGAGCAAAGGAAAAAGTTGGATGAGCAATTTCATGATTATTATTCTCATTTTTTATCAATGATTAAGTTTTATATACACATTTCAAAAATGCACACAATTTTTCACAAAAGATATTTGACTCTAAACTTATTTTAAAAGTTACAGTGATTATGTTCTTAAAGTTTCACTGTAGAATGTGATTTATAGTGAATATATCATTGTTTCCAGTTTAGTTTCTACATTTTGTATATACAATCACTGTTTTTTTTCTTTCCGTAGTATTAGTTAGTATGAATTAATACTAAATGTGCAACATCTAATGAACCAATGATTAATAAGCAGTATGAAATTGAATTCAACAGGTATAATTTTCCTAATTGAGTACATATTGTAATTACAAAGCTCCCCCCCCCTTTCCTCTTGAATAAACAATGAAACATGTAATAAAAAAATTGTAAGTCAATTCCTACTTAGGTGAGCAAAGAAAAATTTTATTTTAATTACTTTTTATTAAAAATAGTTACAATTAATATAAATATGTATATACATAGGAAAGAATATTAAGTGACAAAATAGAAAGCGATTTTCCATTTTTCCTTTTATTAATGATGTCGAACTATTTTTGTTTGTTTGTTACTGTTTATTCATTAATTAAATTTAATTATTCTAATGAAATACCAAAGGAAAAAGGAAATCACATTCTCAGAAATTAGGCAATCCCAGGTGAAATTCGAACCCACGACCTTTGGATTAGAAGTCCAACGCGCTATCCATTGCGTTACAGGGACACAACGAGCGATTTTCCTTTCTATATATGCTGTAGGACTATTATTTTTGTTAATATTTATTCGCTTTTTAATTTAATTAATGAATTTATACTTGAAAAACTGTATTAACATCAAGTGTCAACCCCTACAAATTTAAAAAAATGTATTTGAACATGAATGAATGAATAGAAAGTATTTTACTAACGATTGAATACTTGAACAAGATATACATGTATAGGGAGGAGAGAGTGAACTAATAGGAATTGAAAAAAACAAAAATATTTAGGGTAGTGTTGGCGATTTTTTAAAAAAAATTCCATCGTATTTGGAAAAAGAAACTTTTACTAAATTTTTGGTTTTAATACAAATTTTTCATTTACTAAAAAGCTGTCAATTCATAATTATCTCTGGTTATTGCCATTTAATTATCCTAATAAACTTTTTTAGTGTAGAAATTTTCTATGTAAATGAGTTTTCTTTTACAAAATATGAACTTTTTACGTGATTTTTCCCCCTCACTCTCAATAAATCTATCCCACAAATATAAAAGACAAGAGAGGAATAGCGTCCATCAGCGAAATGAATGGAACCTAAATCAGAAAAACTGTTCGATAATTATTGTTCGTTTTTTTCTCCCTTTTCCATTTGGGGTTTCCAATCAAGAAAATCGGTTGATATGACGTCATATTCGTCCAATCCACCAATCAGAGATCGAGTGACAGTTGTGGGGTATCGCGACGAGTAAACAATGGCCTGGAACGAAAGGAAAAAGTGATTTATGTAATGATTTATTCGCGAGTTTTCGTCGACGATTGTCTGGCGGGAAAAGTTCAGTTTGATTCCCACCCCCGCGCATTTTCTCATGAAAATTTTACCACTGAGGGAGGGAGGGGGATTACTAACTGCAGTCATTTGAGTCAGGGAGCTCGCCTTTTCGGAACGAGGATTACCAAGCTATTGTAATTCCCCCCATGCATTTTTTGAGAGTCTCATCAAATGAATTCTTCCTGTAAAGAGTTAAGATTTAGAGCAACAATTTGTTTTATTATTCATACGTACACTGTACTCGTAGATAATTTTTTTTTTAAATGTGAAATTTAAAACCGCTGGTAAGTACAGAAAAGAATGATGAGAAGATTTTATGAGAAACATTTCCAATAAATTTTTCGTTCACGAAGAGGAAATACTCTTTTTTTTTGCGTTGGTTTCAAGACTATTTTTAGTACCAATCAAAAACGTTTTGATTGAAATTCTTTTTTTTTCTTTCTAAAAGATCCCACAATTTTTAAAAAAATGACAGAGAAATGCGAGCAATATTATCTAACTGATAAGAAATGAAAAAAAAATCTGGGATGGTGGTTATTTTAAAAATTAGAAAAAAAAAAAGAAAAAGATAGAAAGAAAAAGCATATTTTTATATACTGTCACAATCGCTTTCTTTTTTAAACGTGTGTATTTACTGTAATTTAAATAAAAAATATCCCAATTCTTTCGCAATTTTTTTTTTATTTTGTAAAAATAAACTTTTTTATTAGGGGAATAAAAAAACTTTGTTTTCTTCCAATAAGTTTTTTTTTTTACCCACGTGGTTTGTATTAATAATAATTGTTCTATTATCTCCTTATTACAGTGTTTCTGAAATTTTCAATATTTGCGATCTAATTTTCAATTATAATATTCATTGCGCCTCCTTCCATTCAATAATTATGTATTGAATTCAGTAATACTATACTTTGACGCTAAAGCTACAAAATATACGACTTTAATTATGAACCGTACAAATGATCAAGATAAATATTTGGTTTTGTATATAATTTTATACACATGACAGACTCATGGGGTCACTCTTAATTATGAAACATTTTCTGAACTTAGTATTGTTAAATTAATTATCCAACACATTGTGCAGTATTCATACATTTAGAAGTGTGTGCACTACATCTCTTACTGTCTTCTAACTTATTTTTCTCGATGTAAGAAGAGTTTCATCTTGTTATTTTTTCCGCCTTCACATACAATTTGAAACGTTGACGCTCTTGCACAAACTGTTCTTCATCGATGCCTTTGGGGGTAGCTTTGAGCCTCATCTATTTTGTCATATCTTCTTGCTTCTTTTCGTGAAGATTTCTGAATACAGTCGGACCTTTATATAACGAAGTCGCTAAATCCCGGAAAAAAGTTCGTTATATGGAAAATTCGTTACATAGAAATTTATCTTTTAATGTACTTTATAAACCACATAAAACAAATTTTAAGTTCATAAACACTACACATTTTAAAAAGTAATCATTCACTCTTTTTTTTTAAATTAATATATTTTTATTTTATAAACATCAAAAAAAAAATAAGAAAGAAAGAAAAACTGCAAGGGAAACAAGAAAAAAGAATATCGAAGAATATACTGTATATTAAAATTAACGAATTTTAAAGACATTTTCAATTTAAAGCATACAAGTAATATTAAACATACATTATTTTATAACTAGAACACGGGGACACGGGACAACTCCACTGAGGGTGAAAGGGGATATCGAAGATGCTTCCTGTGAACTGGAAAATGGGGATTAAAGTTTGCACTTCTTGGATGAAACGTCTAGAACTCAATTGCTCTCAGCGAGTTAGGATCTAATAAAATCAGTTCAAGATTTATAACCACCATAAAATGTGTTAAAGAGAGAATAACTTGAAATGTTCAGAAATACGTTAAAAATAGGGAGAAAAAAAATTGAATCACAAAAGTAGTTCGTTATATAGAAAATGCTTTTTGCTATAGAGAGGTTTTTTTACGAAGAAAAACGTGAAATGTTCAACGTTCCATGAAAAAGTTCACTACATAGAAAAATTCGCAATATAGAGGTTCGACTGCATTTAGAATCTTGTGTTGAGAGCTTCGTAGCGGTAGCACATTCGCAGTAATTTTAATTTTTCTCTCTCTTTTCACCCTCCAATTATTGCGCCCTCAAAACTTTTGTACCCTGGGAACATGCCTAGCTTGCCTAAGCTTAAAAGTGGTCCTGGTAGCCTGAAAACCGTATGATTACTTGTGAGTCTTGTTAAATCAAAACAGTTAGTGATCTGTAAATATAAAAATACTCTTTTTTAAATTCTTTTTCTTTTGGGTAAACAATTAATTTTCTTAAAATATTTATTTCGGGAGAACATATTCCCAATATATATTTTTCTGAGTTTATTTCTCTAACGTCATTGCCGACACCACTCAGAAAAACACCCCCGCAGAGGGAGGCGTTAAACGAACGCATTTCCCCTCGATCAACAATTTTCTCTGAAGTAACCATCCCATGATAAATCTGTTCCATAATGACCATTATCAGCGGGAGCAAGTGAGATGGAAAAATAGAGCTGGCTCTTGGGTGAGACTTCCTGATAAAAAAGAATCCATAAATTTGGAGTGTGCTGAATAATTAATCCCTGCATCCTGAAGCTGAGAGAGAGCTTTTAATAGCTACCCAGATATGGCTCCTTGGGGTCAGCTTCAATTCACGCTCATTTTCCTTTTATGCGCATGTGTTTTGTTACGTTGGAGGGGAAAAAAGCGACGACTTTTGCAAAGAAAGAGAACCAATAAATGTTATTTCTTCGAATCGAAGTAAGCTTATAAAAATTAGAACTCAGAGTATTAATTTAGAATAAATTCATGCAGATAATGAACAGTGATGCAGTCAATTCAGATATTAACTTTTTAAGCTTAACTTTAAAGCTATCTTCAAAAATAATTGTATCCCAAAGAGCATTTTTCAGATAAAAAGTACTCCAACATTAATATTATACTCTGATAATCTTGTTCTATTAAGTGCTGTATATTTGTTGTGCTTATGGACATTCCAACAGGATCTTAAGCCTAGGGTCTCGGTCTCGACTCGTCCTCAATAAGATTATGATCCGAGTGATTTTAATCGTAAAACGTAATTCCCGGACACTTTCTCCAGAAAACCCCAAGTAATATACTTTAGAAACCACATAAAACAAATTTTAAATTCATAAACAATATGTACTTAAAAAACTAATTATTCTCACTTTTTTGAAAAGTTATATCTAATCATTTCATTTATCTTACCCACCAAAAAGAAATCCGCAAGGAAAAGAAAAAGGAAAAAAAAATTGTCCATGAAAGTTTAAATACACTGTATTTTAAACTTTAAAAAATAATTTACATTAAAATTAATGTATTTTTTAACGAAATTTTCTAATTGTACACCTATAATTAATTTTAAATATGCATTGTTCTATAACCAGTTACTTTAAGCATATACTACCACATGCGTCTTTAAAATTGTAATTATTGATAAAATCTGTTTGTTTTATTTTTGAATTATGGCAATTCCATTGTTCTAGGTGAGTTAGCCCCCTGTAAAACCAGTTCAAGGCCATTAATCACGATAAAATTGGCTAAAAGAGAGAATAATTTGAAAAATGCCCTGAAATGTTTTAAAAATAAGAAGAAAAAAATCGAATCTCGCGACGGAAAATGTTCGTTGAAAAGAAAATGTGCTTCCCTATTTGGAGGTTATTTTACGTAGAAAATAATAAAATGTTCTTGGTTCCAGAAAAAGTTCGCAAAATGGAGAACACGTAAAATAGAAGTTTGTTATATGGAGGTTCCACAGTATTTTTAAAATATCTTATACTTCGCGTTGACACTGAAGCTAAAAATTTATTTAGTATACAATATAACAGAGAAAATGTAGAAGAAAATTTATACTAGAAATAATAAATAGATTCATACAAGGTGAGAAATATATTTAAAATATAACGGTTTTAACATGATAAGAGATGTGAATGTATAAAATATTAATTTTATAAATCCACATCTCTATCATCTCAAAAAAAAAAATAGTCTCATTATTAAATGGGATTAATTTTTTTTTTACTTTTAATTTTTTTGTACATGGTATAACATTTGTCTAAAATTACCCTAAATATGTATTAGAAAAGGGTTATTCATTAGCATCTAGTCAGGAAAACTTTCTAATATATGGATTATATACATATAAATCTGAATTCATTGGTAGAAAAATAAGTTAATTTTTGTTTGGAAAAATGTTTTTCTTCTCTTTTTCGATTCAAAGTTTTGTGTGTAGAATTTTTGAGGTAGAGAAATTTTTAGATGTTTATGGACAACTGAACTTTTACCATAGTGATCCTAGTTATATATTCAGGGCATTTTTTTCTCAGATATAAATGTTGAGTATAAAATTAACCTATAATAAAATTAAATGATTCTAATTATTATATAAAGTAAATTGTTTTTTTGTTACTCAAATATAATAAAAGATTTGTAGTAATTTATCTTACGGAATGAGAAATATTAAGAAACATACCTTTTTGGGGTAAACTTTTATTAATACATTTAAATAGTATAGCTGTTAAATAAAAAGAGCAAATCTCTGATTACGATATAAACATTGACTTAACACCGCTACAAATTTCTCTTTGTCAGTTGTCTTTTTTTTTATTACTATTTTTTCTGTTTTTTTTATAAATGTTTTAAAGTGAATGTTGAGACTTTAAAATACGTTGATAATTTTCAATTGATAATTATGTTTTGCTACATGAAAAGTTAAAACAAATTTTTGAGGAAATTTAGTATGATTTTATTAAATATTATACTTCAATTTCCTTATGAGTTAAAAATAATATCTCTATAAGTTAAAGACACAGAACAATGTTTTACAAAAAAAAAAAAAAAAAAAAAAAAAAAAAAAATACAGTCAAACCTTTATATAACGAATCTTTATTTAGCGCATTTTTCTATTTTGCGAACTTCTCCCTAGAAGCAAGAACATTTTGTTATTTTCTTCGTAAAATAACCTTCAAATAGCGAAGTGCATTTTCTATTTAACGGACTTTTTTCTTGTGATTCGATTTTTTTTTTGTCCTCCCTATTTTAAAAATATTTCAGGGCATTGTTCAAATTATTCTCTCTTTTAGCACATTTATTAGTAATCAATGACCTTGAACTGCTTTTACCGGTTGCCTAACTCATCTAGAGCAATGAAATTGCTGTAATTTTTCATACAAAATTAACAGATTTTATCAGTAATTAAATGTAAGGACGCATGTGGTAGTGTATGCTTAAAGTTATTCGTAGGTTTAAAATTAGAAAATGTCGTTAAAAAGTTCATTTATTTTAATATAAAATTATTTTTTAAAGTTTGTTTACCCCCCGGACAATGTTTTTTTTCTTCTTGTTCTAGCAAATTTCTTTTTGAAGGGTAAAATATATAAAACTAATAGACAATTTTCAAAGAAGGAGTGAATAATTACTTTTTAAATAATATATAGTGTTTATGAATTTAGCATTTGTTTTTTATGTAGTCTTAATGTATATTAAAAGAGGAATCTCTATTATTTAATGAATTTTTCATATAACATTTTTTCGGAAATTAATGACTTCGCTAAATAGAGGTCTGACTGTATATATATATATATATATATGTAATATATTTACTACAATATATTAGCCCGCGAAAAGTTTACATTTTTATTAGGGGTGATTAAGTGGTCATGGCCGGAGAAATTAAAAAGGCTGGTTCGTGATCACATCATTTATTTGATATGTCTCGTGCACTGCCAAAATACAAGAGAGGGAATAATTCAAATATCAAGTTTTTATATAAAAGGAAAAACGCTTTATAAAAATACATGTGTTTAGGCAAAGAAAATAACTAGTTATTTATAGGAATGACCTAATTGTCTAGGGAAAATTAATCCCTGTTAGAAGGCGCATAAGAAAATTAAAGATCTTGTCTGATTGATAAGTCTATCTAAATTTAAGTTCTAAGCAATAAGTAATTTTCCAACATAATGTTTTTAATGCTTTAGAAAAAGATAAATTGAGACGCGTTTCGAAATAGGGTATTAGGATTTTTGAGTTAGATGTTATAAATAAAGGAGATTCGAATTTTGAGTAGATATCAATTTAAGTTATTATATATATATATATATATATATATATATATATATATATATATATATATATATATATATATATATTGTAATCTTAAATTATAATTTTTTTTATTTATGGTAACAATTAAATATATAGCTCTATTTCTTTTAAATAAAATCCTTCTTTTAGACAAAAACGGCAAAGGTTTCAGAAGAACCTCAGGTACTTCAGAATGTAGCATGACTAAGATTGAATTCCGCTCATTGTTATCTCTATAGATACGCTACATTACTAAATCAAAAAATGTCAGACAAGCAATAGGAAGGAAATTAACCCTATCCCGTCCAATTCCACACTTCAACGTCGTTTCCATGGCAACGGGACGTTCCAGATGAAATTTATTGTTCAGGATTTTCATTTGGATCCTTCTAGTGTGCTCCGTCACTCAGTCAGTGCGACAGATTATCGCGCGCCCAGTAATTGATTCTCACTTCTGTCGACAGGTGACGCTACCGAGACTGATGCTGCGTCGCTTAGCAACCCCGATTCGGGAAGAAAGGATGAGGGAAAATCTCGCTAGAGATACGCGAACGCAATTAATTCGGAAAAACTATTATTTTCTCCTTTATTAATTTTTATTCGTACCAAGAGGGATTGTCGGATATAACAATTATTCTTTCACGTACATATTTATTCTAAGTCCACACATAATTCTTCATTCATGATTTTTTTTTTGTATTTTTATTCTTATATCTTTAGAGATGGAATCAAATAATATAGCAATAGTTTATTCATGTGTTGTAGTTTTTTTTAACCGTGAACAATTTAAGTAAACAAATTTTCAAAAGGGCTAGCAGAAATAAAATACAAAAGGTCGTTCACACTTTACGGAAATGATTTTGGTAGTTTTTTATCACTAAATACCGTATTTTTTGTGGAAATCACTTTTATCCGATAGGCATGAATCTTGACAATAGCTCTAACTTGAATTTTATATTGAAGAAAACTTTTTCTTAGTACTGTTACGTAAATTTTACATCCTTTCACAGGAACCGTTCCGTGCTCTTGGATGCCATTTTCCTAAGACTTGTTTTAATAAATTGAAATCACAAAAGTTCCTTTCTGAAGCGTAGGGTTATCTTACACGTATTTTGTCAAATGGGATACACTTTATTCCTGTTTCTGTGATTTTTTCCTCACCAAATAAGCGGTAGTTGACTTAGACGTGTGACTAGAGACTCTCTGTTCATATGAAGTTCAACTTTATCAATGACCTTTCCATATAAGGTTGGAATTTCTTCTTCAAAATTAGTTCAATTAGTTTTGGCTTTACTTGAAACTTTTTTGATTTGCTGTCGTTAGAAAATCCTGCAACTATCATGAGTCTCTTTAGGAACCTTAGGAATCTTTTTCTACTGTCACATAAATATACTCATACCTCATCGAGTGTTACCACAAATTTTCATTTTTCAGCAGCTGAATAGCAATTTTCTACAATTTGTTTTCATTCAGCAATATGTTTTAAAAAATAAGACGAACGTCAGTTTTTTAAACAATTGTTTTAACTTTAAAATCCTTATCTATGATTTTAATTACAGTTTTGGAAGACATTCCTAGTTTCGATTCTATGAATCTTTCAGTCAGCTGATTTTCTTTCAGAATCAGAAATCTCGCTTTCTTGATGGTTGCCTGCGTTTGAACAGTCTTGAATGAAGGATGAAGTTTTGCGGTCATGTTTTCATTTTTACTTTCTCTCTCTTTTCAAGACGCTTTTTCCCTTTCAAATTTAATATATTATAAATACCTTTGATTGAAATGCAATAACCGAGATTTGTACACCGCTTTTTAATTTGTTGATACGAATATTTCTCCTTTGAAAGTGTAATTACGTAACCTTCGAGCCATATATCATTTTTAGGAGCCCCTTTTTGAAATAAATCTTTTATTTTACATTCCAATCAAAAGAAAACCTTAGCAGACGATTATTTTGAAGTTGCCAAAGTTTTATCTCAAAATGCAATCGAGAAAATGAATTACAAAATCATTTCCAGAAAGTGTGAACGACCTTCTGTAAAATAAGAAAGTAAAAAAAGCTCACACCAGTAGCGGACACAGGAATTTTTCAAAGGAAGGGGGGTCCACGGTCGAAAGTTCACCATTCTTTTATTATGCTCCTTTTGATTTTGTCGTATAAGGGAACAAATAACAGTAAAAAAAATTTTATTGAATAAATAATTAGCTTTAATTAATAAAATTAATCATTAATGACAAATACTTCATTAAATTTTACGTACTATGTACTTACACTGCTCAAAACAATTAGGGGAGCACATGATTTTAACAAACGTAAGCAAAGATGTATAGCAATAAGTAACATAAAATGAATCATCCATAATTTAAAGCCTACCAGGAAACGGAAGAAGAAAACTTTATATACAAATCAAAGTTTATGACGTCAAAAACCAGAAAAAGGAAATAAGAGCAGAAATCGGGATGTTGCAGAAACGTCTGTTTTATTGCCGTAACTGTGAAATTCGATTGCGCAGTATTTTTTTTGAGACAAGGTTACTTGAGAATGTCTCAACAACGTGATTTACCGGAATCCATGGCATGGCGTGTTATAGGCAGACTGGAATCCGGGCAAACACAACGTAGTGTCGCGGACGCTGTTGGAGTCGCCAGAAGTGTTGTTGCAAGGCTGTGGAATCGATTACAAGAAACAGGAAATGTTAGACGTCAACCAGGGGCAGGTCGGCCACGCGCCACTACATCAACTGATGACCGGTATATACAGTTAACAGCCCGTCGAAACAGAACAGAGAATGCTACTCAGCTGCAAAGACAGTTGCTCTTCGCAACAGGACGAAGGGTGTCCAGCCAAACAGTACGTAATCGGCTTCATGAGGGAGGGCTCTATGCACGTAGGCCAATGGTCTGCATTCCGTTGACCCCACGCCACCGTGCAGCCCGAAGAAGATGGGTTGCTGAACATCGAGATTGGGAGCAACATGACTGGAGCCAAGTGCTGTTTACAGACGAGTCCCGATTCAGTCTAGAGTGTGACACCCGACGTGTTCTTGTATGGAGGGACAGGGGCACTCGAAATAACCCCGCATTCGTTCGTGAAAGGTCACAATACAGAAGAGCTGGTTAGATGGTATGGGGTGGAATCAACATAGGCGGACGTACGGACCTGCATATCATTCGTAATGGCACTTTGACGGGCCGAAGGTATGCAGACGAGATACTTCGACCTCATGTCATCCCTTACGCTGGAGCCATTGGAGATTCCTTTGTTTTCCAGGATGATAATGCCCGACCGCATACAGCTCGTCTGGTGGAGAACATGCTTGAAGCTGAAACAATACAGCGTATGGAATGGCCAGCGTGCTCTCCTGACCTGAACCCAATCGAGCATGTTTGGGACATACTCAGACGACGCATTGCTGCACGACCAAGGCCGCCTGCTACGGTCCGAGACTTGGAGATTTCACTTCTTGAGGAGTGGAACAGTATTCCCCAAAGTCTGATCGATAACCTCATCACATCCATGGCAAACAGGTGTGCAGTAGTCTTAGCTGTTCGAGGAGACCACACGCCCTATTAAAACCCATGCATCATGTCTATACAGTATCTTTTTTATCGTTTACATGTAACCAAATTGTTGCCCTAAATCATCTTTTAATGTTTTTTCCATAATTTTCAAAGAATTAAAGCTTAATTCCAAATTTTTTTACGCCTTTTTTCTGTATTGCGCATCGATACGCGTGTACTATGCATTGTATGCCAATACGTGGCTGTCTTACAAGGTTTTCTTCACTTTTTTGCTTTCTCCCCTAATTGTTTTGAGCAGTGTAGTATTGTAATCAATCGGGAAAAAAAATCAAGGGTTTTTTTTGGAGGGGGGGTCGGACCCCTAGGACTCCCCCCTAGTGTGCCACTGGCTCACACATATTCATAATATCAGGAAATAATGACACACTACTAGTTCAAAGTTTATTTAAGTGATGATTTCTTAGTAGTGTGTATGAGTTATGAGTACACCCAACCCAAAAGGCGGATTAAGCGGCTGGCAGACCTGGTTGTCGACAGGAGTTCCAAGATGATGGACCTTAATTAAACGTAGAACATAAAAATCTTGCACCGATATTGCAAACCTGATTATTACCACGTATTTGAATCGTGTAAGAGCTAGGGTTCCCCACACATATTATAAGTGACGACCAGTAGCACACACAGGAATTTTTCAGGGGAAGGGGGGTCCGAGGTCGAAAGTTCACCATCCTCGTATCATGCTCCTTTTGATTTAGTCGATTTTCGGGAACAAAACACAGTAAAAAACTAATTATTTAATAAATAATTAGCATTAATTAATAAAGTTAATCAATAAAAAATACTTAATTAAATTTTACGTACTATATACTTAGAATTATAATCAATGGGGAAAAATATCAAGGACTTTGGTGGGTCCGGACCCCTAGGCCCTCCCTCCTTGTGTGCGCCACTGGTGACGGCGGATTATATATATCTGATTATTATACGAGATGATGAATTTTCCGGAAAAAGATTCCTAGAACTTTGACCTTCAATATGTATTTTCGATTCCGAGTTTTTTCTTTTTAATTTGATCCGGAACATAAATAAATATAAAAAACTGTACTAGTTAAGTTCTTTCGAAAGAATTGGGTATTTGAAAGTTCCCGATTTATTGTACTCTGGATATGCGTTTATGTGTTTATATTTTAGGAGAGCTGGGGCAAAAAAGAGATAGAGTGTGTGAAAGTTTATTAGATTTAATGAGGGTAGATTTATCTCAGTTGGGGCTTGCTAGATAGTATTTTGTATGTTTATGATTAGTTTTATTTTAATCATCATATCAGAAAGAGTGAAGTATTTAAGTAAGATTGAGATTTCTCTGAATTGATGAACGAATCAGAGTGAAATTGATGAAAGCAATTTTTCGTATACAAACTGTAGAGCAGGGATGGGCAGACTTTTCCAGGGTACGGGCTACTTCTAAATTTTTCAAGGTGTTGTAGTCCACCCAGTGTCAGTGGCACACACAAGGAAAGGGGGAGTCCACGGGTCCGGAACCTCCCCCATAGTCCTTGATTTTTTTCCCGATTGATTATAATTCCATGTATATAGTACGTAAAACTTAGGAGCCGTGGGTTGCCTAGTGCTTAGAGCATCGAACTCCTGACCGGAAGGCCTGGGTTCGATGCCCGATGCCACCAAATACCCTCCGAGTACTCACGGAGTACATGTTCGTTAAATCAGTGGGTGCGAAGTCTTGTGGGCTGAGTCACGAGCGCAGGGGACTGGAGAATATTTCCCTCCCCTTCAGTTCCTTGCAGAAATTGTGGAGGTGGAGATAGGCGGTGTCACCATCTATCATCCCTTCGGGGAATTTCGCCGAGCTAAATCGTACTGTCACCTGTATAGTGCTCAAAGCCAACGATAGGCGTATTTCTAGCCCCTTGTCACGATGAATTTCGTGGGCCTCGATCTGACTACGTCGGACAGGTGACATTAGAGACAACAACAACGTAAAACTTAATTAAGTACTTGTTTTTAAAATTTTTTTATTAATCAATGCTGATTATTTATTTAGTAATTTATTTTTTACTGTTTTTTGTTCCCGACAACCTATAAAATCAAAAAAAAAAAAAAAATATGTAGGACTGTGTAATGGTAGACTTTCGACCCTTGAACTCCCCCCTCCCATCCCTTGAAAAATTCTTGTGTGCTCCAGTGTGATGAGGTAGGAAAATGTCTACAATATTTTAATAATAAGTACGGAATACGTACTTACCTAGAGAACTACAATAAAAAAACTAACACTATTAAAACTGCGTTTAAAGCAAAAAACGCGCAAGATACAAACATAATAACAGCCAAAAATATAATAATATCAAATGATGCATTTATTATATCAAACAATTCAAAATACATTAGGAAATGTGGTGTTTGTCAAAAAGTTTTGAGTTATCTTAAAAATTTCAAATTATTCTGTTTAGTTTCAAAATATTATGATTTTTTTTTTAAAAAAAAAACAACATGCATATAATGATAATATTAAACTAGAATGTTGTCGTTGAACAAGATTGCACTTTTCGGAAATGAGGCTTATCTATCTGTCAAACTCAAAATCGTATCCTTCAGCAACATCTGGACATGAGTTTTACATTTCCAGTTGCTTTTTCTTCTACATGGGGCACGTGACACGCTGGCGCAAGAATCCGTAACACGGTTTCGAAGTTCATGCAGTGTTGATAGAGGGATTGTATGCATTCTTTGTTTGATGTATCCCCACGGAAAAAAGTCCAATGGGTTCAGGTCAGGTGACCGTGAATGGCATTGAACCAACTACCATACACCATGACTTGATGCTGGAATATGTCTCGAGCGTACTACGTGATGTATGATACCTTGTATGGATCCCGCCTGCAGGTCCTTGTAAAATAACGACCAATCAGTCTTTTTTTGAATATTCCGCACCAGACATTTATCGACCAGTGTAATTGATGTCGAACTTCGACAATACATCTAGGATTATTGAACGACTAGAAATGGGTGTTCTTCTTATTGTATATAGTACTGCTCGCAAAACACGCTTCATCCATTCATATGATGCCAGGGATCAAGGATACTCACGAGAGTAACATTTTCTTATTTCTTCAGCTTTATGATGCTTTCCAATTTTAGGAGTTACGAATCACAAATGTGAATATTATGTCTTTATTTTTTACATTTGAAAGTTTTGCTTATTTAGGTTCTGAAATTGACAATAGAAACCATTGTACTACTGAAATCCAAAAGAAAATTACTAAGGCTAATAGATGTCTTAATGGGATTCGAAAATATATGAAATACAATTTAAAAGAAAAACAAAGGGGTTCTATTGTATAAAAGTCTTTGAAGATCAGTATTAATTTACGCATGTGAAACTTGGTTCATGTCTCGAACAGATGAGAACATGATAAGTATCTATAAAATGAAGATTTAAGATTTACTTTTGGAGGAATTCAGGAAAAGGGAATGTGGCGAAGAAGATTAAATTTCGAGCTCTATCAGTCATATAAAGAATCTGACATTGTTAACTTATTCAAAATACAACGAATTGAATGGACAGGTCACTTTGTCAGAATGGACGAAGACCACTTCACTAAAAAAAGTCTTCAATGTCCAACTAATAGGCACACGAAGAAAGGGCAGGGTAAATCTTAGATGGATTGATGGCCTAGAAAAAGATCTCCTAGTTTTGAGAAATATGAATTGGAGAACACTAGCAGGAAGAAGGCTGACCTGGAAAAGGCTTCTTGAGAAGGCCAAGGAGTTTTTCCCTGGGCTGTTGAGCAATTGAGGAAGGATTTTTTACATTACTTTACAGAATGTGTCTTCTACAAAATAGATGATGCTGAACAACTTTGTAATTGACTTTTTTCATGTGTATCGTACTTTTTTTGCGATAACAACTCTAATTCCAAATTTATGAGCCAGGAGGCGCTGTAAGCAGTTTTTTTGTGTAGCGAAAGACAACTTTATTATATTTGGATTCCATTTTTATGACTATAGCTCTTGTCATTCATAAATTATTGAGATGACAACGGATTTTAGTGGGTACACGGTGCACTGTATATTTACAGGGTGTCCGGGTTTAAAGTATCCAAAAGTTATGGCTTTTTATTACAGAACTACCCATCAGAATGTAATAAACTGTTAATCTATGGATTGGGAAACGCTCCGAGAGACTTTTTGGATCTAGTCCGCACGTGAGCGCGTTATTCGGCAATCGCAGACGATAAACTTGTTATACTGACTTCATTAGTAAAGATGTGGACGCCACAGCAAAAGTTAACCAGTTCTTTGGTTAACGGAATTTAAATCAAAGTCACGTGGGCACAGCGACATGTTCGAACAAAATGGAATGTCGTTTCTGACTTGCCTAATAGACTTCTCAGAACTCCTACAAAATGAATCCCGCACACGATCAACAGTGGCTTCTATCAAAAAAAACTTAGGGATATTTGCCAGTTTGAGATACTAAAGTTACCGTCTCCTTTAAAGTTGTTCCCCAGTGGTGGAGAGATTTTGATGTCGGAGGATCGACATTCCATTTTTATGGAACACGTCGCTGTACACGAGTGACTGATTTAAATTTCGTTGACCAAAGTGCACACTACACCTCATGCGGTGGTGTCCGCATCTTTACTAATAAAATGAGTGTAACAAGTTTATCGTCTTCAATTACCGAATAGTGCGCGCACGTGAAGCCGATCGGACTACACCCAAAAAATGTCGGAAGGGGTTTCCAATCTATGGATGAACAGTTTATTACATTCTGTTGGGTAATTCCGTAACAGTAAGTCATAACTTTTGGACACTATAAACCCGGACACCCTGTATATATGTATTCACAATTTGATCATTTCATCCAATTACGAATTTTTACACGTGTTGTATGTTTTCTTGTATTCATTTGTAAGATCTATATAAGCTTAAGCATTCGGTTAGTCGATGATTGATTTACTTATTTCTACTCATTGTATAAACTTTCCCTTCTTTGAAATTCTTTTGTAAGTATTTTTTGTTGTTGTTCAGTTGTATAATATTTTGACATAGCTCAAATTTTCAGATTCTCACTTTCATCTATTTTTAATATCCCTAAATTTTTACCTTAATCCCGTATTCTCTCTCTCTCTCTTTCTCTCTCGTATTACTTTATGAGCGTATTAAGTTGCAACAAGTAATATAAAAAAAAATTTAAGTCAATTCCCACTTTGAATGGATGAATAGAAAGTATTTAATTAGATTGAAAATTTGTACAAGATATATATACATATATATAGGGAGATAGTGGAATTAATTGTAGGAATTGAAAAAAGAGCATGATTTGTCTGCATTGTTGTAACAATGCACACTCGGTTTGGCTAGTTTAGCTGAAAAACCAGTTTTCGACGCCAACTTTTGTGATTGTGTTAACAGTTACATTGTTACAACAATGGAGGCGAATCTAAGTTGGCATCGAAAACCGGTAATTAATGTAATTTATATAATGAATTAATATTTGAAAAAACTGCATTAACATGAAGTGTCATCCACTACAAGTTTAAAAAAATGTATTTGAATTTAAGATTTTATTAACGATTGAAAATTGAATAAGATATATATAGTATATATATATATATATATATATATATATATATATATATATATATAGGGAGAGAGTGAACTAAAATAGTAAGAATTGAAAAAGGAAAGTTAGTACAATTTTTTGAAAATTAATTTCGTGGTTGGTCGAGTTTTGTATACTCATTGTATTTTGCAAATCCGAAAGACACGCGTACAAGTCTTTAAGCTTTGTGGCTGACAAATTTTGATTTATGGTTCCCACGATTGTTCGTATTTACTATGTACAAGATCAATCTATTTACTGAAAGCATGATCATCCATATTTATTGTATATGTGATCATTATTCATATTTTACTAGTTACATCATCCTTCACATTTTGCTATGAAGATCATCATTCATATTTTACTATATACATCATCATTCGTATTTTACTAGGAACATCATCATCACACATTCGCATTTTACTATGTATAGATCATCACATTCATATTTTACTATATGCATCATTATTCGTATTTTATTTGGTACATCATCATTCACATTTTACTATGCAGATTATCATTCATATTTTACTATATACATCATCATTTGTCTCTTTTACTAAATAATTTATCATTCATATTTACTATACACACAATCATTCGTTTTTACTGTACATGCAACTCGCCATCCTTACATATACTCATATGTATACACAATATGTAGTGTACATGCACACGAAATTTTCAAGGAGGGGCAGGTTGAGAGTCAAAAGAGTCTCGTATTATACCTCAATACTACGGCAAGCATATTCTTTTGATTTGATCGATTGTCGAGAACAAAAAACAGTAAAAAAAATATTATTGAATACATAATTGGAACTAATTAATAAAATAAATTATTAATAACAAATACTTAATTAAATTTTACGTGCTATATAATCAATCGAAAAAAATCGCGGATAGTGGGGGGATTCTGGACCAATGGATACCCCCTTTGCTTATGTGCGCCACTGTACACGAATAATTGTACGTATATACGAATGTTCTTATGTATACATGGCACACGTTTTACAAGAATGTTTTTATGTATACACGCACGCGCTCGCACGCGAATGATCTTACACGCATAACCATTCGCCATACACAAGAAGGATCGCACGTGCATAAGTATGTTGTTACGTGAATTATTGTCCTCTGTCTCGTTGTTGTGCTTGTTTTTGTGTAAAATGCCTTTCACGTGCTACCCATCCGGTATAGTGGTTAGCGACGCTGACTGCTGCGCCATAGGGTCTGGGTTCGAGTCCCGGAGAAGGAATAATTTTTTGTAAATGCACAGTGCTTTGCGGCACGGATACGATACAGCACGGTTATTTAAATAACCGTCGAGCCGCAAATTCTCTCGTTGGAATGGTGGAAGGGGAAAAGAGTTGATGGCCCCTGACCACTCCCAAAGTGTTTTCTCTCAAAATTGGGGAGGAACTGAGCAAAATCACACTGTCACCTGTATGGTGCTCAAAGCTACGGTTAACGAAAGGCGTACAACTAGCCCTTTGCCTCGATGGATTTCGGTGACCTTTATCTGATAATATATCGTCGAGTAGATAGCATAAGTAACAATAACATGTCTTTTAAGTATTTCTTATAAGTATTCCTGCGATATGTATCCGTGTGCTGTTAACGCCAAAAATAGGAGGGTTTTTATTAACCTGGAGGAGAGTATTTACATCCAAATGATCAAAATGCATTACACTCACGCATGCCATGTTTAATTAGTATTTTTAAGTAATCAATGCAGCTTTGTCTTATTCTGTTAATTTCCCCCCCGATAAAATGCAATAAGATGGGAATAATAAAGGAATACATTTCTCATCGGTAAATAAAACATTCTATCGTTGCCTTCTTTCTAGACGATTCTAAGTTCCATTAAGGTATCCGATTACGTTCGGAACGGTGATTTTGCAAAAGCGTATAAATGGGTAATATTTATGATATTTAGTGTCACTTAGATTAGAAAATGTACATAAAATTGTTTAAAGAATAGTATTACAATAAAAATTATTTAAGTACAATATTTTGACAAAAAATGAACATAGAATGACCCATTTTCAAAATATTCTCCTTTTGTGAAAAATGCTTCTATTATAATAATATTTTGCCTGTATATAGCTCAGATCTCTGTACAGAGGCTCAACTAGAATTTTTGAAATATATAACTTAGAAGTGGGTTTTTATGCATGTTTTACGACAACAGAGGGGAGAAAATTTAAGAAACAAACGCCGATAGTTATTTCAATTGGCTGTAACTCTGAATGAAAATAATGTGAATTTTTCAGAAAAAAAAAGTTCAGACTCTCTGGAGAAGTCTTTACTTTATATAAGGGAAATATTATTATTTTAGAAGCATTTTTTTATAAAAGCAGAACGTTTTAAAGAAAGGTTATTCTAAGTTAATTTTTTTGCCAAAATATTGTATTTAAATAACTTTTTTTGTCAAAATGTCCTTAAAACAATTTTATACATGTATTATAATCTAAGTGACACTAAATATTATGAAAATTATCCATTTATGCGTTTTTTTTAAATCACGGTTCCGAACGTAGTCAGATACTTTAAGGAAAACTACTAGAGTTCATAATTTTGAACCATGGTTAGTTGACAAGGTCGACTTCTCTGAAGTAACCCAGCTCGCTACCAGCAGGTAGTGTATGGCAGAAGTGGGCAACGAACGATCCGCGGGCCACATGAGACCCGCCAAGGCAGTCAGAAAGTCCGCTTTGAACTTGGATTTTTTTCCCTTTTATGATCAAAGATTCGTCTAATATTTTTCACTATTAACAAAACAAAATGCGTGAAGAAGTTTGTTCTAAAAGGTCATCTGTAGAGTCTACAGTACGAGGACGATTTATATATTTGGAATTTGAATTAGCTGACTAAAAAGTATAGAATCTAAATACGTTACTTTAATAAATTAATGCAATTTCTGGAATATTAATTTTACGAATTAAAATTATTTGGACTAGATTCTCTCGAAAGTATCAAAAATATTTGTGCTTTTTTTTCAATAAGATTCTAA
The DNA here is from genome assembly GCA_019973935.1 of Trichonephila clavipes. NCBI lineage: Eukaryota > Metazoa > Arthropoda > Arachnida > Araneae > Nephilidae > Trichonephila > Trichonephila clavipes. The sequence continues at coordinate 484,301 of BMAU01004913.1, read as the reverse complement.
TTTTTTTTTGGAGCAGATAAACGACTTTCTAAAATAGAGTAAATAATGTTATTCATTATTTAATAGATCAGAGCTTTATTTATAGAATAATAAATAAACAACCGAATAACACTGCAAATTTGATCGCTTTGTTTAATTTCTAATGGTTTAAAATTCATAACATCTTGCAACCCCGGTAGTCGGGTGTTATGATCAATGGTGTATACAAACTATTTTTATGGGAGAGGTTTATAGTTTTAAAAACACGTAGATGAAATGCAGATTATGCCGAGACATAACCTCTCCGCTAAAAATTAAAAAAATTCTTCGTAAATGAGAATGGCTTAAACCAGTGATTCTCTCTCTCTCCCAAAGTGGTCTATATAGACCCCCAGGGGTCTATGATGATCTGCAAGGGGTCCACATCAGGAAAAAAATAATTCAGGGATCCATGAGGTGCAAATGGGGGTCTAGATGGTGGCTCACATTGAACCAAATCATGATTTTAATTTTAAAAGAAAATTTAGTTACGTGGAAAACAGATTTTATCTATTTAATACATTTATTTATTAATTTTAATAAGGTTAATTTGTAGTTACAAGGTGACAGCATAAATTTTGTTAAAAACAAAGACCATGTCGGCAATTTTGGCTTTAAAAAGACATACCTGTCATTTATCACGAATCATGGAATATCGTAAGAAAATTTGTAATTACTTTTTCAGCGTGGTTGCCAATCTCCAAAACAAAAAAGAAAGAGGGGAAATAAGTTCTGGACACTACTAATCGAGGAGATTTAGGGTTAAACCTGATGCAATTGATTCTAAATGTTGAAAAAATTGTTATTGAAGCACCAGATTTATTCCTCTCTTTAAAAGCATTTGTTTGTTGCTCATTTATTATCTGTATTAATTAAATTTTAATTTAATTAACATGTTTTTCTTAAGTTTTAAACACCATACATCACTTCAGTTAGAAATTTAAATCGTTTAAAGTTAGTATATCTATACCAGTTGTCAAAAAGACATTTAAATTGGTAAATCTGCAAAAACTCGATATAAGGTAAGCAGGGGTTTACCCCAAACCAAAAAACATGGCAAAGGGTCTATGAAACAAAAAAGTTTGGGAACCTCTGGTTTAAACCCTCAAGGCCCAAACCCTTGTGTATGCCACTGGATACAGTCGCGAGCTTGATGTGTTTCTGTCAAACAGCATATTCAAATTCCAATTCCATTAGACTTGCCATGGCTGATACACTGTTAAGTTCATTAGTGGGCCCGTCTGCAAAAGATTTTTTATGTGGCCCGGCAGTCAGAAAATCCGTTTTAAACCGAGGTTTCTTTACCGTTCGCGATGAAAGATTCGTCTTTTATCTTTCACATTTATGAAAACGAAATACCAGAAAGTATTCCTACTAAGAGATCCTCTGCAGAGTTTGGAGGACGAGGTTGAGGTCATTTTAAGAAAATTGAGCCTAAATTCAATATGTTCTCTTATCCCATTACTGCTGATAATGATACAGCACCCGAGGAGCTTCAGCTTGATCTTCTGGACTTAAAGTCAGATCACAGGGGAAAGAAAATGTTTAATGCTACGACAATGACTTTTACAAATCTTTGTCAGCTGTAAAATTCCATGTATGAAATAATTTTCCTGGAAATTGTCCATCGTATTTTTGAGTCGAGATATATTTCTGAGTAAAGTTTTCCTTGTATGAGGATCAACAAGTGTAAATATAGATGCAAGTTGACTGACATAAGCTTACAGGCTGTGATGACAATTTAAAAACACATTTCAGGCATAAAAAAATGATCTTGAAAATCAAATTAATATTAGGTAATGAGCTAAAAATTCATTTCTTTTTATTAATCAATTTCTATCCCGAAAATTATTTTGACATAACATTACTAGAAAAAAATGGCCCTATGAAGGTTTAAGGTACGTTGATAGATTTATTTGAATATTTTCTTATCAATTTGTTGAATATTTTAAAGAAGTTTCAAGCAAGATAATGTTATAACAGTGGCACACACAAGGGGGTTGTCTTAAGGGTCGGACCCTCCCAAAGCCCTTGAGTTTTTTTCCCGATCGATTATAATTCTAAGTATATGGTACATAAAATTTAATAAAATACTTGTTATTAATGATTAATTTTATTAATTAATGTTAATTATTTACTCAATAATTAGTTTTTTACTGTTTTTTGTTCCCGAAAATCAACAAAATCAAAAGTAGCATGATACAAGAATGGTGGACTTCCGACCCTTGACCCCCCTCTCTTTTGAAAAATTCCTCTGTGCGCTACTGTGTTATAATGAATACTTAAAATTTCTGAATCATTATGTGACAAACCTATACGGAACTTTATCACTAACCTTCTGAGTCGTCTCTTTTAGGGAAATTTAATTCCCCTACCTATTTCCAATCAGCTCCAAAAAGAGGACAGGATTCCTTGTTATATGCAGATTAGATAAAGTATTTAAGTCAAACGGAATAGTAAAGCAAAAAGCAGTAGGAGAGAGAGATTGAAGCAGGAAGGTATAACGGTGAAGTTAGATTTCTAGGTGGATAAATCTCAGGAAGAGCTGAGCTGCAGTGTGGTAAATATTGATTTATATTTAAAGTCTCGTTAAAGTTTTATATTAGGAGTGAGATTAAAGTTAAATGTTCAATAGGAACATTATTGAATATAAATCTGGGATCTCTTATCGCGGTAATCTCTGCGTGATCGATATTCTAATTGTTAATTAATTGGATCATTAAATATTTAAGTTTATTTAAAGGAAAGTCCCTTTTAAACCTCATAAAACTATTTAGATACATTTGTTAATAAGTCTTTGATTCTATTTGGAAAAGATAACCAAATAAAGAAAGTTATTTATAAAAATGGCTACTGGCTCTTACCTGACTACAAATTATTCTCGTTCTCAAAGTGAGATCCAAGGGGATCTTCACAATTAAATTAAACAAATGTTACAATGTATGAATTTTTTTTTCAGATATTTGAATTTTATATGTACATTACACATTTAATAGACATTCATTCTATGATTAAATAGTACCTCCCCCATATGATTTGATCCCAAGTTACGTTCGAGAAATAATTTATTTCCCTTTCAAACTTCCAATACATACTTTCACCTCCCCTTCTTTTATGAATGTATTGTGAAGTACTTTCGGTTGGAGAAGGACCCAAAGAGGTGAACGACCGACTCTTTGAACTCCTACAACATTTTTGCTTGTTGGTGGAGGAGAAAAAAATGTGCACCATTATTCCGGCAGCTGGGCCTGGCGCGTGGCAGTCTCGTGGGGCATCTGCAAACCTTCTGGAGCGGGAAAGCGAACGCCACCGCACACATAACGGGTGCTGTAATACCTTTGGAGAAGGGGGGAACTGTGGAGTTTATTTACAAATAAAAATCAACTTGCTGCTTCGGTTGTTTCGAAAGATAGAATTAGCATTAGAAGAGATGGATGAGGAACGTATATTTGTGTATTATTGTGGAAAATGAATAAAAGTATTTCTATCTTCACCTGCGCTACGTTTAGTAACCGATTATTTGGTATGTTCGAAAAAGACTTATTCTCAATTTTTTGAAACTCGTTTTCGATTTGAAAAAATTGGTATCTAAAACTTTACGTACACTTGAAATGGATGTGCTGTCCCATCCATTAGTATCAGAGAGTTAGAAAGAAGATTAGCCACAGTCAAAAGAAATGCAGTTTATTAACAATTCTCAACGACCTATCAAATCTCAACAACCCAAGGTAGGAAATGCACCTTTAGAAAAATATGGGAGCAAAAACGAGGAAGACGATATAATTAATATTTTAGTTGTAAATTGAATCACTTACTATTGGAACATTTTAGCCATACACATTCCAAGCAATCGAAGTAACGTTTAAAGTTAATCTACTTCAAGCCGTCACGAATCGAATTTTAATATCAAATTGACCAAATGGTCAATCTTAAGGTATCCGACTATGTTCGGAACCGTGATTTTGGCAAAAGCGTGTAAATGGATATAATAGTTATGATATTTAGGGTCACTTAGATTAGCAAATGTATATAAAATTGTTTTAAGGATATTATAACAAAAAAAATTATTTAAGTACAATATTTTGACAAAAAATGAACATAGAACGACCCATTTTCGAAACATTCTCCTTTTATGAAAAATGCTTCTATTATAATAATATTTTGCCTGTCTATAGCTCAGACCTCTGTACAGAAGCTCAACTGGAATTTTTAAAATACATAACTTGGAAGTGGATTTATCTATATTTTACTACAACAGAGGATAAAAATTTTAAGAAAAAAACGCCGATAAATTATTTCAGTCAGTAGTAACTCTGAATATAATATGAATTTTTCAAAAATCCTAGTTCAGACTCTCTTGAGAAGTCTTTATATTATACAAGCAAAATATTTTTTTTTTTACTATTTTAGAAGCATTTTTTATAAAAGCAGAACGTTTTGAAAAAAAGTTATTCTAAGTTAATTTTTTGCCAAAATATTGTATTTAAATAATTATTTTTGTCATAATGTCCTTAAAACAATTTTATACATGTATTTTTTAATCTAAGTGACACTAAATATCATGAAAATTATCAATTTATGCGCTTTTTTAAAATCATGGTTGCGAACACGTAGTCGGATACATTAAATATTAATCAAGTAATCTATGAATCAATATCGACTACCTTTACTTTAATCACTACCTGCTATCCTTCAGCTCCTTAACCTTTCTCTCTCTCTCTCTCTCTCGAAGCTGAAAGTTAATGTTTAAATACAAGCCTTGATTTGCATAAGTCACGTCTTCGAGAGAGAACGTTTTCAATAGAATACTATTTAAAGAAAGTCTTACCCCAAGAGGGAGGTTTAGTAGGAGGTTCGCGAATAGACCCGTTACACATTGTAGTACCAGAATATTTTATTTCTCTTACTAATTACTGCATAATTCGGCGTATTACGAGCACATTTAACACAAAAAATAAGATCGAAATGTAAGTGCAATTTATATGTCGGTTATAAAAACAATGGCTTTAAAAATAAAGAAAAGATTATCGTTAAAAAATTAGATTTCTACGTATATCCCCACACCGTTTATTGAAAAGAAATGACATTCCTGATGAGCTTTCATTATTGGATTACATGAACAGTTAGTCATTTTCTCTCTCGTCCTTCTTCATATCTTCGCGCGCACACACACACAGATGCTGTTTTATCTTCACCATAACTCAGTGCTTTCCAAACTTTCGATATTTGTGACCCGATTTTCAATCATAATTTTCATCACACACCCTTTCCATACAGCAACAATGTATTGAATTTAATAATAAGATACTTTGAGGACAAAGTTTCAAAAAGACTCTAATTATAAACCTTACAAATGATCAACTAAGTACTAAATTTTCTATATGACAAACCCAAGGAATCACTGGTGATTAGTAAACTGGTTCTCAGCTTAGTTTAGTTTTAAAAAAAAGCGCAAAAAGAAATTTAAACATGACTTTAGCTCTTATTCTGAAAAAATTATCAATATTAAATATGAATAAATGAATTGCAGAGAAGATTAATACTCCGATTTATAATAAATTGATAGAAATACGTTTAACGAGAAAACGCTTAAAACGAAATATCGGATAACACGAAATGATACAAGGGTTCCGACAAACTACTATGTATTTTCCTTTCATTTTTTATCTTAACACCAAACGAAAATTACTTAACACGAAAAGATTCCCCTTCTGGGAATGAACAAAATACGGAAATCATCAGTCGAAGTTTGAGAAAGTTCATGTATTATTGGGCTGTCCTACTGCATCCTTGGCAGAATTTGTTGCAGTAGATGACAATGAGTGTATAGCTCCAATTATGGCAGACAAAGCTATTTTGGAGTTTGTTCAAAACTCAAAAAGTATCATTGATGCAGATTATGATGAAAAAAAATGAAAGGAACTACACAGCTCCTGTTCCCACGTAAACCGAAACGAGGAACATCATGAAAAGCATACGCAGTTGCTTATACGCACGTACCAATGGTGAAATGAATCCCAAAATAGATGACATCGAACAATTTGATGCTAAAAAAGACAATACAAACATATGTATATCTATACTAAACTTAACTCAGTGGCGCAACAGCCTATGAAGGCCAAGGCCTACTGTGCCCATCTTAGTACACGTGACCATTTGACGCTGACGTTCATGTGCAGATGTCCCATTCAGGTGGTCAGTCTGAAGTGAAACCCTCAGTGTTTAGTCACCAAGCAAGCTTGGTACTCATTTATCGACTCACTGAAAGGATGAAAGGCCGAGTCGACCTTGCGCAGCCCGAGGATATATATATCGGATTATTTTCCAAAAAATTCAATAATGTTTTGTTTCTTAAAAACTTGAAAATTTTGTGTATTAAGTTTCATTAAGTCCTTATGAATATTTTTGTTTCATTGATGTTTACTAAATACACATGCCTTATACTATATAAATAAAGTGTACTCTAATAAACTGAATTTTGTTGGATATATAGTTGTTTTTTGCAATATATCCTTTAGTACGAAAAAATATTTGGGTCCTTTCAGGTTCGTGTTAAGCGATTTTCACTGAGTATTAAATCATAATGTAGAGTTATCAAAAGAAACTTTCTAATGAATAGTTTTATCTCAGAAATCTCTCGAACTATTCACAACCTGGAAATTGCAACAGGTTTCATTTTCTTAGGTCATAAATAATATATTATTTTTAAAAAGTAACTGCATTATTATTGAAAATTAAAAAATTACTCTTTATTTTTTTCAGTGGTGTTTTATATCCATCGATAAACTAGTTTCATTAAAGCAATCAGATAACATTAATGCGTTTTGAAATAAACATTTAGGCATTGGGGGTTATGAATAGGTGGACGTCCTCGATAAGGAGGCCGGGGACTTGGATCTGCCCTCCACTGTCAACTCGGAAGACGCAAACGCGGTCACCAAGCGCAAAATTTCTAACCACCGGCGTTTAATAAAACCAACTACGCCAGAGCTCAATTGTCCTAGAAAGGAGTCATATGTGTCAATGTGCACAGGCCATTAAAAAGGTATGAAAATGTCTCCAGATAATTCCCGATCTTACCCCATCTGCAGAAATTGTCTGCAAACCCAATTAACATCAGACCCTATTTTTGACTGCAAGGTCATTCTTGGATCTCTTTTTAAACTTTATGAATCGCTACAGGACAGTGGCGCACACAGAAATTTTTCAAGGGGAAGGGGGTCGTGGCCTAAAAGTCATCATTTTCGTATCATGCTGTAATACACCACCCAAACATATTCTTTTGATTTTGTCGATTTGGGGGGAACAGAAAATGGTAAAAAATTAATTATTGAATAAATAATTAGCATTAAAATAAATTAATTATTAATAACAATTAGTTAATTAAATTTTACGTACTATATACAGAAGATTGTAATCAATCGAAAAAAAATCAATGGCTATGGGGAAAGAGTCCACCCCCTTTTCTACGCCACTGCCACAGGACATTCTCTACAGTCCTCAAGCTACAGACCTGGCCTCGCTTGTTATTGGGGCTTTTGGACCTATACAGAAATGCACTACAGTGGCGCACACAAGGGATGGGGGTCCTGGGGGTCTTGGAACTTCGACCCCGGACCCCCCCTGAAAATTCCTGTGTGTGTGTGCGCTACTGATGCACTATATCCATAAACAAGACAAGAAGTTTGAGAAGAAATAAACATTTTATAGCTCTTAAGAAAAATTACTGTTCGCGAGCGTAATTTTGAAACACGATTAATAGACTTATAACGGTATTTTAAAGTCGGAACCCCATTCTCTAAAAATCCTCACCATGCTGAAAGAGTTTTCTGAAAAAAAAAAAGTTGCAGAATACTTTTTAAATTTATTTTAAGTATTTTCTCATGTCTGATTAATTGTTAATTTCGTAATAATCTGCAAATGCAATAGTTAGATTGGGATTATGTAACAGAGAACATCAAAAGTCAACAAAATTAATGTAAATAAGGAAAACTTATAGTTTTGCTATACAATGAAAAATTTCATTTCTCTCTGCAGTGTACCGAAAATTCAGATAAACTATAGAAAAACGTATACATACCTAAATATGCATTCTGACTGTTATATTAACATTTGAAAAATTGAAAAAAAAATTTAATTTCTAATTTAATTTAAACACCTTGTTTTTCAATTCACTTAATTTTTAATCTAAAATGTTTTTTTTAATTCTTAATTTGAAAGTGCTTATATAACAATATCCTTGTGTGTGTGGAATTCATTTCATTTTCTTTCTTTATCAGAAATTGTAAATATGCCGATAAACTGTTAAACTTAGTAACACAGTTATTTCTGTAACTCATTGTATATGAATATGCTGTTATCCTTAATGTAAGAAAGCTAGCTGGAACCAGTAGCGCACACAGGAATTTTTCAAAGGAGGGGGAGGTTCGGGATCAAAAGTTCACCATTCTTGTACCATACTCCTTTTGATTTTGTCGATTTTCGGGAACAAAACACAGTAAAAAACTAATTCTTGAATAAATAATTAGCATTAATTAATGGAATTAATCATTAATAACAAATAATTAAATTTTGCGTTCTATATACTTAGAATTATAATCAATCGGAAAAAAAATCAAGGGCTTTGGGGGGTCCGGACCCCCAGGACCCCCTTGTATGCGCCACTGCCTGGAACTAATATGAATACGTGCGTATAGTGGCTGTGGTAGTCAGTAGCCATGGCCACGAAGTGATTACTTCGTAATCAGCGTTGTTTCAGTCGAGCCCTGGTGCATTCTGCATATTGTGGGTCAGCTACCTCAATGAAACATCCCATCGCGATATAAATATTTCACAACATTTTTCACTAAAACTCATGAATTAAATTGAATGAACTAAATACTATGTTTAGACTTAATATAATTAATTATCTTTATTTCATAAATATTATTTCAATAGATTAATAGATATATATTCACTTCAAATATTTATTTTGCTCAAATAAAATAAATGCAATACATATGAGGGCAACTCCAAGATTTTTGAGATAGTCCCAAATGATTTGCGAGCTTTAAAGAAAAATTATTGAGTATGTATTTAAATATGAAGTATTTCATTTTCACAAACGATAATTTATCGATCAATTATAATTTAGTTGCATACAAAAAAAAATGTTTTAAAGAGGTAAACTTTAGTTGAGATGAGAGCATTATCATATCTTATTGTCTTTCGTAGTGTTTTAAAAAAATCAAGGTGAATTTAACGTTTCTTCTTCTTCAAAGGCTCGACAATCCTGAGCGGGGGGAGCTGGCCTTCTCCGGAAGTTTTCTCCACGCATCTCTACTTTTAGCAACTGTTTTCCATTTTTTGACCCTTATATGATGACCTTTAATATGATTCGTTTTCTGGTTTCAGTGATGCAGGGTGGAAAACAGTACTAAGAAGTAATATAAAAAAGAATTTTTTTAAACCAATTCATACTTGGTCAACAAAGAAAGAATTTATGTATTTTAGTTACTTTTTATTAAATAATTACAATTAATACAAATATGTATATACATGTGGCAGAATCACACTATTAAGTGGCAAAATAGAAAGCGATTTTCCATTCTAAATATGTTGTTGGACTTTTATTATTTGTTTGTTACTACTTATTCATTCATAAATCACATTTTCAAAAATTAAGCCGCCTCAGGTAGCATTCGAGCCCCCGACCTTTGGATTAGAAGTCCAACGCGCTATCCGTTGCGCTACAGGGACGCAACAACAAATTTTCCTTTTTATATATGCTATTGGACTAATATTTTTGTTTGTTACAATTTATTTATAAATTAAGTTTAAGTAATGAATTCATATTAAGAAAAACTGTGTATTAACGTCAAATGTTTTTCCACTACAAGTTAAAAAAAATGTATTTGAACTTGAATGGATGAATAGAAAGTATATATATTACTAACGAGTGAAAGTTTGAACAAGATATATATATATATATATATATATATATATATATATATATATATACAGGGAAATTGTGAACTAATTGTAGTAATTGAAGAATGAAAAAAACAGAAGAAAACACTAGCTTCAAGAAACTTTAAGAGGAAAAGAAAGAAAAGAATGCTAAATTGCAGAATTAAAAATGAAAACTAATAATTTTTCACTGAATTTCAAAAAATTATTTCTTCTTTATGTTTCTATTTGGACATCTTTACGCTGTAGTTATTTCTGAAAGCAAAAATAGATATTTAATTTCATTTTCTCCGATTTAGTGGGGTAAATGTACTTGCCCTGAAACTTATCGATTTATTGAAAGCTGAATTCAAAATGACCATGAGACTTTCGCATAAAATTACATTTTTTCATGAAAAAGTCCGAAAAAGGTAACGGTTATAATCTACTACAAGCGAATAAACTTCTAAAATCACTAAAAAGGAAAAAAAAAAATTTAGTAATAAATCTCATTTAAGAAAGAATGTTTTTACGGATTTGAGGTGGAAAATTTGAATTGTCTGCCACTGATCAAGTGGTGCGTACTGAAATTTAGAGTCGTATGTAATATCAGTGGCACACTAAGGAATGGGTGGGGGTCCTTAGGTCCGAACCCCCTCCAAATCCCTTGATTATTTTTCGATTGATTATAATCTTATATATAGTACGTAAAATTTAATTAAATATTTGTTATTAATAATTAATTTTATTAAATAATGCAAATTCATTCAATAATTCATTTTTTACTGTGTTTTGTTCCCCAAAATCGACAGAATCAAAAGAATGTATTGGAGCATGATTCGAGAATAGTGGACTTTCAACCCTTGACTTCTCCCCTTGAAAAATTCCTTTGAGCGCTAGTGAATAATATATAAAATTTTATTTGTCTCATTTTTTTTAAACCAGCATCTCGAGGAAATCTAGAAAATAAAGGGTGTTTTTTTAGAGGTATAGAACTTTAAATTGCAATAAAACAACGATGTATTATTCGATTGACATGAATTTTTTTTTATTCGAAAGATAATCTTGTGGCATTACATTTTAAATATGATTTCTGGCATAGAACTGCCACGGCTGGCTCGGATGTAGTCCAATCTGGACGTCCAATTTTAGATGACTTTTTCCAACATTTGTGACCGTATATCGGCAATAACACGGCGAATGTTGTCTTCCAAATGGTCAAGCGTTTGTGGCTTATCCGCATAGACCAATGACTTTACATAGCCCCACAGAAACTAGTCTAGCGGTGTTAAATCACAAGATCTTGGAGGCCTATTCACAGGTCCAAAACGTGAAATGAGGCGGTCACCAAACGTGTCTTTCAATAAATCGATTGTGGCACGAGCTGTGTGACATGTTTCACCGTCTTGTTGGAACCACAGCTCCTGGACATCATGATTGTTCAATTCAGGAATGAAAAAGTTAGTAATCATGGCTGTATACCGATCACCATTGACTGTAACGTTGTGGCCTTCATCGTTTTTGAAGAAGTACGGACCAATGATTCCACCAGCCCATAAAGCGCACCAAACAGTCAATTTTTCTGGATGTAACGGTGTTTCGACATACACTTGTGGATTAGCTTCACTCCAAAGGCGGTAGTTTGTTTGTTGACGTAGCCATTCAACCAGAAGTGCGCTTCATCGCTATACAAAATTCCCTTATGAAAATCAGGAACAACGGCAATCTCGTTTTGGGCCCATTCGACGAATCTACGCCTTGCTTGATGATCGTTTTGACGAATTGCCAAACTAAACTGAGAATAAATTACTTGACAGCTGTTAAATCGGTCGCCATCTTGGAAAGTAATGCCAACTTAAACTTCTATACTTGGAAAAAAACACTCTTTACTAACTAAATTTATCTTTGTGGTGAAGTTTTAAAAAATTTAAATCCTTTGAGGTAATAAATTTAAATACACTCTGTCGCAAAAAAATATATGCACCCAGAAGAAATCAAGCTACAATCACGAAACTCGGCAAGAATGTAGTCTGGTAAGAGATATGCAAATGATTAAAATTTCGAAGCCAATGAGACAAGGCTAAGTGTGCTATGCGCATATTAGTTGCGCAACTGGGAGAGTTTAAAAGCATGAGTACGAGCGCCGTAAAGCTATCCAAACGAATCTGATGACTTTGATAGACGACATTGAGACTTAGGATGCCTCTAAGACGTAACCGGCGGCAGTACGAGCAGGTGACGGACTTTGATAGGGGCCGTATAATAGGCCTCAGAGAAGCAGGTTGGTCGAATAGACGTATCGGCCGCCACCTCGGTCGGAGCGATATGGTAGTTGCTCGGTGTTGGCAACAGTGGATCACAGAAGGTAGAGTGTACCGTCGCGGAGGGTCAGGACGTCCCAGGAACACAAATGATCGCGAGGATCGTGCAATCAGAAGAGTGGCTACTTCGGCACCAACGACGTCGCTAGCATCGATTCAACGCCACTTACCTCCTTCCAGACATCCAGTGCCATCAAGAGAAACCATAAGGAGACGACTGACCGAAGTTGGCTTGAGGAGCCGACGTCCGCTAAGACGCTTACCACTGACCCCACATCATAGGCTGTGTCGACTGGATTTTTGCCGACCTCGGGCAACTTGGAGTGTGACAGACTGGAGACGTGTCATCTTCAGTGATGAATCCCGATTCAGTCTCAGTGCTGATGACCACCGCACACGTGTCTGGAGGCGCACCGGCCAGCGGTCCGATCCGGCATTTATTGTCGAGCGGCATACAGCAATTTCACAAGGTGTGACAGTGTGGGGAGCAATTTCTTGGGACACACGATCATCTTTAGTGCTCCTTCAAGGCACTTTGACAGCTCGCAGATACGTGGACGATATTTTAACGCCGATTGTGCTACCCATGCTATCAAGTCGCCCAGGTGCCATTTATCAACAGGATAATGCTCGTCCACATACTGCACGACTCTCCCAACAATGTCTTCAAGGATATGACGTCCTACCATGGCCTGCCAGGTCACCAGATCTTTCGCCAATAGAGCATGTCTGGACGCGCTGGGAAGGCAACTGCAGCCGTCCCGAGATACAGGAGAATTAACTGCGCAGATGCAAAGACTATGGCAGGATCTTCCACAGGGGGTCATAAGTGATCTAATTGAATCGATGCCACGCCGAATTTCGGCTTGTATAGCTGCCAGAGGTGGCTTTACTACTTACTGATTTTTAACCTTTTGCAAGCTGTAACCGCTTAATAAAATGATATTTTGTTCTGAGTTTTTAATTATTTGTTTATTTTCATATACACTACATGCATACCAAATTTCGTGAATGTAGCTCAATTTCTTCTGGGTGCATATATTTTTTTGCGACAGAGTGTATTTCAAAATTTGGTTGTTACATTACATCGCATATTGTATTTTTCTCGAAATAAGAAAGCTTTTTCACATTATAAATAGAATAATGATGTTGACGTGATTTTATTACGAAAGCAAAAGAAAGAAATGACTAAAAAAATAATTGCTTGATGGAAAAAACATATATTTGGCATTCAATTTACTATGCTTTATCTAAGTGTATCGTTGAAAATACCTTTGAATATGCTTACACAAAAAATAGTCCTTTCCATTGCTTCCGATACAGCTTGAAAATTAATACTGCTTCATCTCCCACCTGATGTATCTTGGTTCGTTCATGAAAACCAGTCGAAGATATTCGATTCCTGAAAAAAGAAATTTTATATCTTAAACAATTTTTATTGCAGAATAAGTAAATAAACCCCAAACATATATATATATATATATATATATATATATATATATATATATATATATATATATATATATATATATATATATCGATTTATATATGCAAACTTTTTCTAAATAAATTCTTAAACTCAATGGCAAATTTAGTAAGTGCATGTTATCAATAATTGAAATAACGAAATTATTTTTGAAAAAATGGAATTACTTAACTGTTAATGTGTTTAATTAAGAAAATATAATCTGATTATTTTTCTTCTTCAACGTTGTTAATCATACATTTAATTTTAAAAATTGAAACTATATTTTTGTAATATGTAGTATTATCATATTTCAGGGGAATGTTTCTTTATTTTTTATACTTTTAAATCTAATATTATTAAAGCCGACTACCCTAAAAGCATGATTTTTTTTTAAAAAATTGACAAAAATTTTTATGATTTTATTTTATAGACCATCTTATTAGCTTTATAAAAATACCAAGTATTTTATTTTCCATTCCCGGGAACAAAAACCTACAAGTGTTTTAGTGAAAGCAGATGCCATAATTTTACATAAGATGTCAAACTTTAAAATACGTTTTACTCGAAATGTGTTTTTTTTCTTCGAAAAACTCAAACGGGGACAGCGATTGCTCAAAGAGTTTTTAAAATAATTTGCTGAATTTTTTTGTGTATGTTTTGTATCGGATCGTGGCTGGCTTTGTCACGAGTTCGAGTCCAGTACCACTGAAGACCCGCCGTGTAGGGCAGAAATGCACGCTAAATCTGTCGTCCTCCCATTGGTGTGGTGTGGTAGTTAGGAAAGGGGGTGTGCCAGCTCAGGTGTCATCCACGTCACCTGACCATGGTTTAAAATTACGTGGTCCGTCGCTAAAAGCCCTCGTGTAGCTGGACAGTGCGTCGCACAGTGGGCAGTTTTCCCAATCTGGCGCTCGGAAAGTCCAAAAATGAAATTGCGTGAAATAAAAAAAACAACCCACTATTTATGGTCCTCATAGGTTCCCTAGCCATGTGTTAAACATTTTTCGTCAGTACGCGAACGGAAATATTCTACAATCAGCGGTTTAGATCGGGTTTCTTTTTGCTACAAGAAACACTTGTGAGCGTCATTTTCTAGTAAGAAGTTAAATCGTTTCGTTTGAAAAAGATTTTGAAGATGTAAGCGTTATTTTTCTTTTAATACATGCCATGGGTAAGTTATTTCTTGATTTGACTTTCAAATTAGGTTCAAGTTTGATTAAAAATTGTAAAAACATAACATTTATCTCAGCATATAACTCCTACTAACCTATGTCGGTATTTTGTGCTTATTGGAGTAGAACTTTTGGGATTGACTCGGATTGATCGCAGTAAGAGTAGATATATACCTTTAATTTAATAGCAAATTTAGCTGCTACTTCCTGCTACTCCCAAAGTTATGATTGTTTTTCAGCGTTGGCCAATGATATTACTCGGCGTGCCTTATTCAATGTATGGAAGGAAGAGCAAGATACTAGGGAAAAACTAATGTTTTTTTTAGTTTAATTAGGATTACAACAGACTTTGATAAATATGAGGACCAGCAGCAATTAAAATTTAGCAAAATTGTTGAAAATTTCTGCTCGTTTGTAGGGAAAAAATGGACGAGGTGCCATAGAAATGAAAAGTTCCCCAATTCGAATGATGCGTAGTTGTCGGGGAATAAGATTTATATTATATTTTATTACTTTCAAGAAAAATATGTAGTTAATATTTTAGTGTGGTATTTTATGTTTCTTTAAGCTTATAATAATTATTTTTTCAGAATTATAAACTTTAAAATGGTTTTTCTCGGTTTATGTTTTTTCACATTCAAAATACCACTTCTTCCACAATTATTTACCAATCACTTCCATTTTTTCCCCTGTGTCTTATATGAAATGCATGAAACAAAATTAGTGATCCATTTTGCAGTAAATTGAATACTTTTTTTATTAAAAAAAAGTTAGATGAGGGGAAATATTAGGTTTTTTGGTTGAATTTTTTAGCATATATATATATATATATATATATATATATATATATATATATATCAACATTTTATTATTTTTTCTCCAAAAATAATTAAAGTATTGTAAAATCGATCCCTAAAGGTGTTTAAAACATCCTCGGAAATATTACAAAAATTTCATGTCAAAAAATTAATTAATACAAAAAAAAGTAGAATTTTAAAAAATTTCCGAATTTTCTACAAGAAATTAAATTTTTGAAAATTGTGTGAATAATATGTGCAAAATTTTATCTCGTATCATTTTCTTAAACTAACACTATACGAAATGCTAAAATATAATTTTTAAATACATAAATAAAAAAAAATGATCAATGGGTGCCGAGTGCTTTTAATCACTACCTATTATCCTTTATTGTATATGTACAATGTTACGTTTGATTGTATTTGATTAATTTTTAACAATTATTAAATTTAATTTTTTTTAACTTTCCACACTATTTCTTGTATATATTCTCCCACGTGTAAATTACTGCTTCTGTTAATATCCTTAGATCCTTGTCTAAAAACTAGTTCCACTTAGCAGTAGCGCACACAGGAGATTTTCAAGGGGGAATCCGGGGTCGAAAATTCACCATTCTTGTATCATGCTCCTTTTGATTTTGTCGATTTCTGGGAACAAAACACAGTAAAAAACTAATTATTGAATAAATAATTAGCATTAATTAATATAATTAATCATTAATAATAAATTCTTAATTGAATTTTACGTACTATGTACGATCCGGACCTTCAGGACCCCCCTTGTGTGCGCCACTGCCACTTGACAATTATTTATTCTTGATCAAAAATTCAAACTGGCCATATATAAATGAGTTAATACTCTATTAACTTTATTTGTTAGTAAAAAACAGAAAGGAATACGCAATTTACATTAATACTACGATTTTGGATCATTAGATATAATTATGAAGACTTTAAAGGCATAGAATAATTTTCGTACGCCAGATTGGGAAATCTGCTCGCGGTGGGACGTTAATATTCTCTCACACACTCATTTTAGTAGTAATAATTTATTTTTCTATTTCTTAATTTTCGCTTTTTTTATCTTAAAATGTACTAAATAAATCTACCCCCTAAAAATTTCCATACCTCCATTTCTTAAAAAAAAAGTTGTCGCAAGTAATCGGATATCTTAATAATAACGTTATCGTACTAAAGTAAAAGTAAAAGTATTAAATTTTTTAAACATATTTTTTATATCTAATAAATTAAATGATTTTGTAATGATGTATATATCTGTACTTAATTCTCAAAATTCTTTTCTGACCACCATGCACCGATATGGTACAAAATAAATTCTTGAACTACTTCTCCACATTTGGCATTTCCGTTTAAATACGGCACAAAAAAAAAGCCAAAGAAGGATTTACGGAGATTTGCACATCCTGAATTTTCACTGAACTCACCCCCGTCAATATCCTCACTGGTCAACCCTCTCGCCAAGAAAAACAGGCACGTGTAAGGCGGGTGTCTTTCAGGCCCACCAGATGGCTCCAAAAGAAACGAACAGCAAAAAAAGGAGTCCTTTTCCATGTTCCAGCCATCCCAGTTTCCAACACAGTAAACTCGATGGGCTGAAAGGGTTAAACATTTGAATCCCGTTTCTATTGTCCGAGCCTTGGAGGGGAAAGTTGTTTCGAGTGACTGGTCAAGCAGGAGAGAGGATCAATCTCACCTTGGTCACAGATTTGGGACAGAGGGGGATACTGAATACGGAGTAAAATGACCTACTCTGGGAGAGTGAAAGGGGTGATGGTGGAATAGTAAAATGTAGCGGTCGAATTTAATGTGTTTATAGGACATCTGTCACTTTCAATCTCTGCGGATGACCTTCATTGAAATTCGATGAAAGGGTGTTTGATCTTTTAAAGTAATGGGTGCAACATCCCTTTTGCTGGTAGGGATCAAAGTTTTCCTACTTGGCTATTTAGTTTGTTTTGAGGTTTTGCATTAGACATCCCTTTGGAAACTTTTTCAAAACTTTGTATATATATATATATATATATATATATATATATATATATATATATAATCGAAATCTTTCTCTTATATTTGTCAATTAATCTCTTTCCTTCTTTCTTTTTCCATTTGCTTAAGGCTGCTTTTCCTTAATTTTAAAGAATAGGCACCAGGTTTGGAATATTTTTTTCAGATATAAAGGTACTTCAACATTAATATTACCGTATAACTCACCCTTTTAACACAAAAAATAAGATCGAAATTTAAGGGGAGCGCGTTGTACACCGGGTATAAAAACGTTAGCCTTAAAAGAAAACAAAAGAAATGAGCATTAAAAAAATTTACCTCTACGCATATCGAAATACTGTTTATTTAAAAGAAATGACATGCACTGTGAACTAAAAGAGTTGTAGTTCTAGAAGTATACGATTTTTTCAAAAGTCTAAGATAGTAAATACCTCGAGTAAAGGGTTTCAAAACACAAGAGCAAAGTAAATTAACATTTCTTATTTCTTTGTAAAACAGAAGGTGCGCGTTATACGTTGAATCTACCTAAAAATTAAAAAATGCAGCTTGGAAGTCTAGGTGCGCGGTATATTCGCCGATTTTTATGGTATATTCCAGCTCTGCTATCACTTAGGGAGCAGCATATTGCATCAGACTCAGGGAAGTAGCTACCGCCGTATCAGTTGTATCAATGACACGGGACTCCCAAGTTACAGGAGCCCCAACATGTGTAATATTCTGACGCTTTCATATAAATTTTCTTAATGAGATCCTTTTGATTTGTTTTCCAAAGAAGGAATTTTTGTACAGGACCCACTCAGGGCTTGCTATGCCGGTGATCATACTACTCATTTTTATTCGAGATCAGTAGCGCACACAGGAATTTTTCAAGGGAGGGTCCAGGGTGGAAAGCTCACTATTCTTGTAACATGCTCCTTTTGATTTTGTCGATTTTCGGGAACAAAATACAGTAAAAAACTAATTATTGAATAAATAATTAGCATTAATTAATAAAATTAATCATTAATAACAAATACTTAATTAAATTGTTCGTACTATATACTTAAAATTGAAATCAATCGGAAAAAAAATCAAGGGCTTTGGGAGGGAGTGGGTCCGGACCCCCAGGACCCCCTTGTGTGTGCCACTGTTCGAGGTTATCCATTTTTTTTTCTACTGCAAGCTTTTCATACGGAATTTAAAAAGGGGTACATTTGAAGAATAGAAGAAAATACAGAGATAGAGAGAGAATGAGATAAGAGTATATATATAATGAAAATTCTGTAACAGCTAGAAGGATTCGTCATTTTGTTGTAGTGTCGAAATGCATTTCTCACTTCTCTTTGTTGTAGTGTTGCTATCGAATTGAAATGTATCGTATATTTTTAAAATATGTATAACAATTAATTTTCTTTCTAAATGGTTTGTGGCTCTTTTAAATATTTATCCCTGTGTGCCGTTTCTTTCTTTTTTTTTTATCCATTAATTAATAATAAAAAAATGTTTATTAAAGTGGACAGCTGTGTGTGTATGTTATGGAGGGGAAACATATTATTGATCTAAACCTGCCTATGTGGAAAAGATGCTTTATGGCAAGGTGATTAGAAGAAAAAAATGTTAAAAAAATAATTTCAAAATTAAATACTGCCACAAAAGAATTGAATTTTCGAAAAAAGATGTGGTAAAAGATTTGATTTTGTTTAAATTATTTGGACGCAATTATTTTTCTACAATATAAATTACCAAAAGTGATGATTACTGGTGTATGAGTACTGAGTAGAACAATGTAAATTGCTACATTTCATAATCCAGCTCCCTTGACCCGCACCGTCCAATTAGTCCAATCCCTGCTGTTTTCCGTCTTCCACTTTTTCGTGCACTCTTAATTTCGACCGTAGGTAATTTTTTGAAATGATTTTTAGCATGTTTTTTTTTTTTGTAACTATTAAGTATGTGTCCCAGTGGCAACTTAAACTCATTTCGAGCCCTGAGCGCAGAAGATCTACAGTCCCCCCTCCCCCCTTGGCACTGGAGGATCAAAATTTATAACCAGAAAATCTGGTTAAATTCAGTTTATCCGGGCTCCTGGGCGCCCGTCCCAAGTGCCCAATGTATAAACCGGCACTGAGGTGTCCTCTCATTGTATTTACATATTAAAAAGTATTAAAATGCTCCCTTCACTTTAATAAAAATTTATATGACTTCTTAATGCTTGACTTCTTGCATCAGTAGGTTTTGAAATTTTTAATAAAATTTTCGGTTCACCCAGTGATTATTTTCCCATATTTTATACGCAAAAAAATTTTAATTATATTACTGCGAGGAAAAAATTCTTTTTTTCTTAAAGTTTTGTTCTTCATTTAATAAAACTAAGATTTTTTACTGTAAACAGTACTATTTTTTTCTCGATGTTAGCATTTCTTGAGTTTTGAAATCTATACGAAGTTCTATGACTGTATTTAACCATATATTCAATCTATAAAAAATTACGCATTTAAAAAATTTATAACTACAAAGTATCCGACTTGGTTGAAAGTGTAATTTTTAAGTGTTTGATGTTAGGGGCAATAGAAAAAAAGAAATATATTAATATTGAGGAAGAAGGAATAATATATAAAATTATAGAGTTTTTAAAATTGTTTTTATAGCATTTGCTTTATCCAACTTATAAGAATATTTTTTTATTATGTTTTTTGAAGAATGAAATATTAATGATAATTTGTGCACGAAAAACAAGATATCTCCAAAACAATCCAATCAAATTTGATGAAATTTATAACATATATGTTATGAATCACTTAAAGTGTAACGAACAACAGGTTTTATGATAGTTACATTTAATCACATTTTACAGCAATTATTAGCTAAGAACATACAGTAATTTTGACGAAAAATCATTAAGGTATCCGACTACATTCTGAACCGTGATTTTGCAAAAGCGCATAAATAGATAATTTTCATGATATTTACTGTCACTTAGAATATATGCATAAAATTGTTTTAAGGACATTTTGACAAAAAAATTTATTTAAATATAATATTTTGGCAAAAAATTAACTTTGAATAATCTTTTTTCCATATGTTCTCCTTTTGTGAAAAATGCTTCTGTTATAATATTGTTTTGCCTGTATATAGCTCAGACCTCTCTACAGAGGCTGAACTAGAATTTTTTAAATATATAACTTAGAAGGGGGTTTATTTTTATTTTACGACAACAGAGGGGAGCAATTTTAAGAAAAAAAACGCCAATAATTATTTCAATTGGAGGTAACTCTGAAAATAATGCGAATTTTTCAAAAATTCTAGTTGAGCCTCTGTAGAGAGGTCTGAACCATATACAGGCAAAATATTATTATAATAGAACCATTTTTCACAAAAGAAGAACATTTGGAAAAAAGATTATTCTAAATTAATTTTTTGCGAAAATATTATATTTAAATAATTTTTTTTGTCAAACTGTCCTTAAAACAATTTTATTCATGTGTTCTAATCTGAGTGACACTAACTATCATGAAAATTATCCATTTAGGCGCTTTTTTAAAATCACGGTTTCGAACGTAGTCGGATACCTTAACATCAAATTTAAAAATGCTCTTATAAAATATTTATTTCTTAAAATATTTTTAATCCCGTGGTTCGTGGCGCTGCTTCAGTTGGATCACGAATTATATCAATGAAATTAAAATTGCATTATGTCCAATATATTTTTATTTATGGAGTTATTCTTAACTTTGAGAGAGAGAGAGAGAAAATTTTGCTAAAATTTCATAAAAATGATTTTTTTTCAAAACCAAAGGTTGGTACATGTTATTTATTTAATAATTATGACTCTTTAAACCTATTTATGTTCTTCAAAACAATAATAAAATTTCAGACAATCGATTTTTGTAAAATTGGTCTCCAAACATAAGCGGAAAAAACAATCTTCACTAACTCTAATTTTCAGTGGCGCACACAAGGGGGTTCCTGGGGGTCCGGACCCCCCAAAAGCACTTGATATTTTTTCTCATTGATTATAATTCTAAGTATATAGTACGTAAAATTTAACTAAGAATTTGTTATTAATGATTAATTTTATTAATTAATGCTAATTTTTTATTCAATAATCAAATTTTTACGGTGTTTTGTTCCCGAAAATCGACAAAATCAAAAGGAACATGATACAAGAATGATGAACTTTCAACCCCGGATCCCCCTTCCTTGAAAAATTCCTGTGTGCGCTACTGCTAATGAGTAATACAAAAAGAAAAACCATTAATTCAAAAAATAGACAAAGCGATAGGGAAACCTACACATAACTATTCCCTACTAGAAATCCTATATTTTAACGCATCCGACTATGTTCGGAACCGTGATTTTATAAAAGCGCAATAAATGGATAACTTTCATGATATTTAGTGTCACTTAGATTAGAATACATGTATAAAATTGTTTTAATGACATTTTGACAAAAAAATTATTTAAATACAATATTTCGGCAAAAAATTAACTTAGAATAACCTTTTTCAAAATGTTCTCCTTTTGTGAGAAATGTTTCTACTATAATAATAGTTTGCTTATATAAAGTAAAGAATTCTCTCTATAGAGTCTGAACTCGGATTTTTAAAAAATTCACATTATTTTCGGAGTTACAACCAATTGAAATAATAATCGGCGTTTTTTTCTTAAAATTTTTCCCCACTGTTGTCGTAAAACATGGATAAACACACTTCTAAGTTATATATTTCAAAAATTCTAGTTGAGCCTCTGTAGAGAGGTCTGAGCTGTATACAGGCAAAATATTGTT
This sequence comes from Trichonephila clavipes, assembly GCA_019973935.1. Classification (NCBI taxonomy): domain Eukaryota; kingdom Metazoa; phylum Arthropoda; class Arachnida; order Araneae; family Nephilidae; genus Trichonephila; species Trichonephila clavipes. The sequence goes on along the minus strand of BMAU01004913.1, from coordinate 461,808 downwards.
TTAATAGAAGCATTTTTCACAAAAGCAGAATATTTTGAAAATGGGTCATTCTATGTTCATTTTTGTCAAAATATTGTACTTAAATAATTTTTTATTGTAATACTGTTCTTAAAACAACTTTATATACATTTTCGAAACAAGTGACACTAATTATCATAAACATTATCCATTTATACACTTTTGCAAAATCACGGCTCCGAACGTAGTCCGATACCTTAAAAATAGTTTTTATCAATCCTATTCTTTCATCGTTCACTCGAAAAGTCGACTAATCGCAGAAGTTTTGGGAAAAGAGAATGGATTCTTTCTCTCCCGAAAGAAAGAGTTTGGAGTATCTTCTCCGACCTGTGATAACAATGGATGAAACTTTCCTTAAGTAAAGAAGACTTATGTGATATTAAAGTAGTCCCTGTGATGCATTAATGCGAGAAAGAGAATCCCAAAAAGCGATCCTTCCCAATAAATCCCTCGTGGAGGACCCTGAAGGGAAGATACCACTCTTAAGTCAATCATCGTCTCTGTTGACCAGAACTTTTCGAAATGACTTTTGCTCCCAACAAGATAACTTTCCGCACAAAAGCAAGAAGAAGTTCGGGCTGTGTCCGGACTTAATAAGTGAGACAATATTCTTCGGTCCGGCGAGTCCGGCCGTTCAAGAAGGACGGTGGGAAAGGGGTTGGTGACTGTATGATGGAGAGCAACTTAATCAATGCCCCGTCCGTTCGACATTTTCATTGCTTTTGTGTTCGCAGTCACCCTCGGGATATAGAAAAAGTCTTCTCACACATTTTGGGGCTGACTAAACCAATCGGGACAGGGGCTTGTCCGGAAAAGGGGAGAGGAAAAAAATTAGAGGGGCGGTCCCGTTTCTAGGAGCAACGAATCCCTCTGTTCGCTCAACCCGTTCGCTACTAAATCCGTGAGTCATCCTTTGGAAATCATCTGGATGAGAGACAGCCCGGTTGCCAAGGCGACCAGAACAGATGACCGAAAATGAACCCCTTTTTCTTTTCTTTTTATCAAACCGGATCCTTGTTTTTCTTGCCGGACGCATCCGGCACAAAAGGAACAAAATGATGCACCGCCCCAAAGGGTGGATGCGCAAAATGAATAGGCGACCGAGTAAGTGGCAAGAATGAGAATTAATTTAGGACCCCATGTGCGGACTTCTTTCTTTTTTCGATACTTATAAGCGGAATTTCATTGACAATCTGGCGTGCGGTGTGTTTATTTGTTTCGTGGTTCATTTTGCAGGCAAAAATTAGAAAATCTTTTTATTTTCTTACAAGATTTTGCCAAAGAAAAAAGTGACATTGGAACATTTTTTATTGTTGTGGCGAAATGTAGACACTGTTTTATTCAATGAATGTCAGTGTAAAAACAATTTTATGAAAATCCAAAGGCGTAGATAGTCCTCAATCAGCTCTGTATCAAAATTCTTTAAGGCCTCCTTTTCTGAAAAAGAAAAAAAAAATGAAAATGAAAATAATTGCATTAATAAAATTTATTTGAAAGTGTCAAAATAAATATACATCGTATTAAAAAATTTTGCTTAACATATAGCCTAGTTGTTTAATAGATACTTTTCTCGATTCCCCACCCCCAGAAAACGCATTTATAATAGCACTCATAACAGAAAAGAAATCGATTTTTTTAAAAAATTCCTCTGTTTCTATAGACATAATTGCTAAATCCTATTACCGATCTTGTTCTGTGAATGTTCTAAAATACTTTTTAGCTTACAAAAATTTATTACAGCTGTTGCAGTTGTAACCATAAATGTCAAAATTAGTAGGCATGTTGTTTTAACATACGGAAAATTGGAAATGAGGTTATTGAAATTAAATAATTATTGATAAAATGGCTTTTCACAACTTCAGATTTTAAAGAGCTTTTTATACCAATTAATTCTTTTTATGAATAAAAGTTTCATTCAAAGCACCCAAAAAGTTAATTGATTAAAATTACTTGTGCATGGCTAGCGAAAAATGCTAAGGTATCCGACTACGTTCGGAACCGTGATTTTAAAAAAGCGCATAAATGGATAATTTTCATGATATTTAGTGTCACTCAGATTAGAATACATACATAAAATTGTTTTAAGGATATTTTGACAAAAAAATTTTGTTTAAATATAATGTTTTGGCAAAAAATTAACTTAGAATAATCTTTTTTCCAAATGTTCTCCTTTTGTAAAAAATGGTTCTATTAAAATAATATTTTGTCTGTATATAGCTCAGATCTCTCTACAGAGGCTCAACTAGAATTTTTGAAAAATTCACATTATTTTCAGAGATACCACCCATTGAAATAATTATTCACGTTTTTTTCTTAAAATTGCTCCCCTCTGTTGTCGTAAAATATGAATAAACCCACTTCTATGTTATATATTTCAAAAATTCTAGTTGAGCCTCTAAACAGAGGTCTGAGCTATATACAGGCAAAATATTATTCTAATAGAAGCATTTTTCGCAAAGAAGAACATTTGGAAAAAAGATTATTCTAAATTAATTTTTTGCGAAAATATTATATTTAAATAATTTTTTTTTGTCAAACTGTCCTTAAAACAATTTTATTCATGTGTTCTAATCTGAGTGACACTAACTATCATGAAAATTATCCATTTATGCACTTTTGAAAATCACGGTTCCGAACGTAGTCGGATATCTTAAAAAATCCGTTTTTCTTGAACTGCGTTCTTTCTGAGATTAGTGGATCTCTATATAAAAGCCAACCCCCTTACTTTAACTGTAAAAAAAAAGTTCTAAAAACTCAAGGCTTCTGCACAGAAATATACATAGATTCTCCTACATAGAGAAATTTCTGAACACTAAATTAGTGCAAATAAAATATACCTTAATGAGACAAATGGATTTGCTGTAAAATCCTCTAAAGTAAATTATCGAATACATTTTTATTTAAATTTATAAAAATTTATTACTCTTCATGGAAATTCCACTTTGATTAATATAAACTTACTTTCTACTACAATAACAAAAAGCTACCAAGTTTTAAAAAATATTTTTATTTCGAAATCATTTGATGAAAAAAAAAATCTCTTAGAAGAAAAGAAAACACAATTTATATATAAACAAGTTTTATAATTAAAAATATCACTTCAAGTATTTCCTAACGTATAAACTTATGGAAAAAATTATTATTGAATAAACAAACTCTACAGCAGATTTTAGAATCTACTATCAAATTAAAAATCCGTCAGAAATGAAAGAAATAATAATTAAGAATAAGTATAAAAAGATGAGAGAGATAAAAAAAAAGAATTACAAATAGAATTTCAATAAATACATAGTATACACGTATAAAAAAGCACATAAAATGATATAAATGTTTTTCCTAACAACAAAAATTTTAAAAAACCATACTAATTTTAAACTGAATTTTAATAATAAATAAAAAATAATTATAAACTATTAATTTTTTAAAAGCTTAAATACACTATACCTAAATATTATAACTTAAACACCATTGATTTTTATTTTTAAAATGTGAAATTACGTATTTTTACTTTATAGTTATTCGAATTCCTTAACTTTACAACTACAGGGCTACAAGAGAAATTGTGTGGATTGTTTTACTCTTTTATCATTAAGTGACCTAAATATTTTTCTTTCGTTTTATTTTCCGAATTATTTCAATTTCTTGTTTCCGTTTTGCTCTTTATTTCGCTTTAAATTTTTTATTTCCGTTTTGCCATCTTGAATTAATATTTTTATTTCAGTTTTGCCATCGCTATAATTGTTTCTTCTTTTCTGAGTTGCCATCAAAGGTGTAAATTCCTATTTACCGTTTTGCCAACTCATTTAAAAAAATTTCTCACCCGCTGTTCTTTTCCTAACAAAAAAACTTTCTTTTCTGATTGCCAACGCTGCAATGAATTTATTTCTTCCCGTCTGTATTTGAAGAAATATAAATTCGATTCCTTTTTCTTTTTTTGATAAAACAATTACGTTTATGTTATAAAATTGTATCGCTTGCGATTTAATTTTTAAAACTAAAATCGCGAATTTAAATTTGATTTTTTTTTATTTTGCTTTTGCTTAAATTTATCTTTTGAATATGAAAAAAAATTGCTCATTTAAATTTTATTGTTATCTTTGCTGGTAAATGTTTTCTTAAGGTATCCGACTACGTTCGGAACCATGATTTTAAAAAAGCGCATAAATGGATAATTTTCATATTTAGTGTCACTTAGATTGGAACACTTGCATAAAATTGTTTTTAAAAATATTTTGACAAAAAAATTATTTAAACACAATATTTCGGCAAAAAATTAACTTAGAACAACCTTTTTTCAAAATGTTCTCCTTATGTGAAAAATGCTTCTGCTATAATAATACTTTGCCTGTATATATAGCTCAGACTTCTGTACAGAGGCTCAACTATGTGATGTTTGAAAAATCCACATTATTTTCAGAGTTACAACCCATTGAAATAATTATCGGCGTTTTTTTCTTAAAACTTTCCCCCTCTGTTGTCGTAAAACATGGATAAACCCACTTCTAAGTTATATATTTCAAAAATTCTACATTATAATAGATTAAATATTATAATAGAAGCATTTTTCGCGAAAGGAGAATATTTTGAAAATGGGTCATTCTATGTTCATTTTTTGTCACAAAATTGTACTTAAATAAATTTTTTACTGTAATACTAATCTTAAAACAATTTTATGTACATTTTCTAATTTAAGTGACTCTAAATACCATAAATATTATCCATTTATACGCTTTTGCAAAATAACGGTTCCGAACGTAGTCGGATACCTTAAAGCAAATCAGGTAATTGTGGGAAAATGTTTGCTTCCTTATACACTGCTGGACAATTGCTAAGGACGGATAACACTATCATCCATAGCAACTACAAATTGAAAGGAAGCAAAATGTGGAAAATTAGAATAAGTGCGGGATATTAGTAAGAAGAAGTATGAGTATGCAAATTTTTTTTCCACGTCTGTTCATCACGTGATAGCGTTCATAAGAGCTTTAAAGGTTTTGACGCGTGTGGACAGTTGTTGTTTCAAGTCAAAGTTTTACAGGAAAGATTTAATAGACGAACTTAAAATTTTTGGCATGTTTTCCCGACATCACATAGATGATTTTATGCGTGGCCGAATTATTGGAAAGATCGAAGAAAGGCGAAAAATAACAGATGTTGCCAGGGAGTTCGACATCGCCCACAGCGTTGTTTCACGGCTGTGGAAGTCATTTAAAACTACTGGAATGTGTAGTAGACGGCACGGGGGAGGTCGTGTTAGAAGTACGACGCCCTGCAGAAGACAGATATATCGTCCTATCAGCAAAAAGGAACAGGCGCACCACAGCTCAGCAGGTGGCAAATCAGTTTCTTGCTGCCTCAGGAAAGCAGATCTCCCGAAAAACTGTTGCCAGACGTTTGAGGGGAGGAGGACTATACGCACGCAGACCTGTTGTGTGTGTCCCATTGACCAGACAGCACCGTACTGCCCGTTTGCAATGGTGTCGTGAGCATCACAATTGGACTGAACAGGACTGGGCATGCGAACTCTTCTCAGATGAGAGTAGGTTCAGTCTGTCATCGGATTGTAGACGCCAACTGATCTGGCGCGAGAGTGGTACTGCTTATCGTTCAGAAAATATCCAGGAAAAGGACCGATATCTGACATGCAGTATCATGGTGTGGACCGGCATCATGATCAATGGCCGCACGCGACTACATGTGGTTGCGAATGGGACTATGACGGGCCAACGATACATTGATGAAGTTCTACTTCCTCATGTTCGTCTTTTCCGTGGTGCTGTCGGTGATAAATTTGTTTTTATGGACGACAACGCAACATGTCATCGAATACTCGCTGTTCAGGATTGTCTAGACAGCGAGGATATTCAATGTCTCGTATGGCCAGCGCGTTCTCCAGATCTAAACCCCATTGAAAATGTGTGGGATGCTTTGGGGAGGCAATTTGCTGGTCGAAACTATCCTCCGACAAACAAGAACACCCTCATCCGTGCACTCACAGAGGAATGGGATAAATTGCCTCAACAGCTGCACGATAATGTTGTGCAAAGTATGGTACGACGTGTGGAATGTTGCATCACACTCCACGGTGGACATGTCCCGTACTGATACCTTTCTTTAAGGTGCCTGCTGATTTTTAGATGCATTGTTCCATTTCTATGTACGCAGATCAAATGAACACTTTTTTTCTATCAGATGTTTCACATCTTTTGTACTTTCCAGAACAATAAATATTCTTTATTCTAATGGCTGAACAGTGTGGCAACTGTATTTTATCCTACTAGGCCTCATGTCTCGCTTAATGTTATGCTACATAGCAATTTGTGATCCGTCCTTAGCAATTGTCCAGCAGTGTATTAATTTAACAGATTGTGTCTGAAAAGGTGATTCTTCATATTTCACATTCTTTTTCAGTTAGAGTTCTTTCTTCTTGTTGTTCATTTTTGATAACTGCTCAGCAATGAAAAACAATGGTCCAATCACAAATTGAAAATTATTGTTATTTATTTTGCTCTCTACATTAACGTGTTTTTGTCTATGAGAGAAAAATTGCTTCATACACTTTTATTATTTATTTTTGTTAGTTTCTTTTTTTTACATGATAAGGTTGTAATTGGGTGCAATTTTGATTTCTCGTATTAAATTAATAAATCAATAATCTCAAGAGAGGAATTTTCATGTTTTATATATATTCTTTATCGGTCTTTTTTTTTGTACTTTTGATTATTGTACTTCACAGATGAAATAAGGCAGAGCAAAACGGTTTTTAATAACGAAAAAAGTGCGATTTCTGAGGTCTAAAAATGTATTCATAATTTATAGGAATTAATACAGCAGATACATAAACCTGGCTGAAAAAGAACATAATTTGGAGCTTCCTTTCCCCCTGTAAATCTAATTTCATGAAAGTTTTTTAAATATGGTATTATATTTACTGTGTGAAGACTTTGTGATATAAAATGGTTTGAATTATTGTGCAATATTTTCTGTGCACCAAGACATCCTCAAATCATCATCTTCAGCCTGTAGCGCACACAGGAATTTTTCAAGGGGGAGGGTCCGGGGTTGAAAGTTCACCATTCTTGTATCATGCTCCTTTTGATTTTGTCGATTTTCGGGAACAAAACACAATAAAAAACAAATTATTGAATAAATAATAAGCATTAACTAATAAAATTCATCATTAATAACAAATACTTAATTAAATTTTACGTACTATATACTTAGAATTATAATCAATCGGAAATAAATCAAGGGCTTTGGGGAGGGGGTTCCTGACACCCAGCCCCTCCCCTCCTTGTGTGCGCCACTGCGTTCAGCTAATTTCTTTCTCACCATTTGTTGCATTCGAATATTGGTTTTTGGACACTAAAACTGAAATGCATTTTTTATGAATAAATAAAATTTAAAAATTTTAAGATACTATATGAAATTTTTTTGTGTTAAAATAATTTATAAATATAAAACAGCTTTTATCTTTATATTTAAGAAATTGTTACTTATTAAATATACGGATAAAAGAGGTTTAAGATCCCGTTCACGTCATAAGAGTAAAATTACTTTGAGTCATTATGTAGGTTTTAAAATAGCGTTATATATATTTCATATAAGAAATATATTACTTTTTAACTATAAAATGTATATAACAGATAAACTGCTCACTTTTTGTCCAAACCGAAATCCTTCAGTGGAATTCAAAAATGAGAAAAAGAGAGTGCACTAAGTATATATTTTAAAGTTTAAAATCAAACTTTACTTTTTTTAATAATCCGTTTCATCTTGCAACTAATATGAGCTTCTTATTCAGCAATATAAACTGGTCTTTTATTAAAGAATAAAATATTTATACGATATTTAATTTATATTATTCATTACGTTCAAATTAAGCAAATTTCTTACTTCAGAAAATATTTTTCATTTTGTATAAAACGTAACTTTGTAAACAGATTAATGGACTAACTATTTTGAGAATTATAAGTTACAATGCGGCGTACTCAGGCGAAAATCAAGATAAAGAAGTTTCTGTTGATGTTGAGTTTTAAGTAATTTAATGGAAAGAAAATCATCTTTTTATACCTACGAAGAATCATCATGAGGTAGTTTCAAGTTCAGATTTGCACAAAATGTTGTTACGAAAAATTGAAAATTCGACCAAACGATTTTCACTCTGGTAAAATTTAAAGTCAAAAAACGATACGGAAAAGTAAACTCTTGATGTTGTACCATCAAATTAATATTTTTTGTTTACTATTTGTAGCAAAAAGAATGATGTTATGAGTAAATTTTAATTTTCAGCTCGATTTTTAAAAATTAATTTGTTTTAAACGAAAAAAGAAAAGCCCTAAGCAGCATTGAAGTATTTGTTGAGTTTTCAAATAGATTGATCATTCATTCAACATTGATTCATAATTCATATCATTACATTCGTATAATTTTGTGTGTGTATCTGCAGAATTCTTAGTAAAGCCCACTCATACATAATAAAATAGGAACTGTTTTACTGAAGATTTAAATTTTAGAGGTAAAGCAAAGTAAACTTTCACTTGAGACACTCTGAAGTATAAGAATTCAAGATAAAATAAGAAATATATATATAATAAAAGGAAAAACTATATGATATGTGTGCAAGCAGCGATGAAAATTCCAAAAATTTGACACTATCTTGTAATTAAAATTAAATTTTAATGGGGTTACAATACAGGTGGGTAATTATTCTTATTTATGAATAAATATACAATTGACAGCCGCATTGTTATTACCCTTCGATTCAAAAATACTGTGACTAATTTCAAAGTATCATAAATTTTTTTTGAATTCAGTTATTTACATGAAATTTTCAATGTGGATTTCTTTAGCATAGTACACTTTACGTAAACGCTTAGACCAAGCCAAAAGAGCTTTTGCGACCGTAAGGGGGGGTATTTTTCCAACTTCCTCTTTGATTACCTTTTGAAGCCTTGAAGTGTTCTTACTTTACGTCTATTTAATTGTTTTTTTAAGTATCCCATAAAAAATAATCGCAAGAAACGCAGTCAAGGGAGGATGGTAATAATTTCTCAGGATGAAAGAAGTTTTTTTTTATTATCTTTCAGCCATTTTATAGATGATTTCGCAGTATGATATGGTGTAGAATCTTGGTGAAAAACAAAATTTGCTTGAAAGTAAAAACTTTTACTTTCTTTGATCATGTGCTTTAAAACTTTATTCTGATAGTATTTAGCAGCAATGTTAGCCTTTGGTTCTAATTTACAAAAAAAGTTTTGTTAAGCCTTGAGAGGACATTTTCAAACATACCATAACACCGGACAGCCAACTTGCCTTTTACAAAACAGCTGCTTCTTTGCGACGCTTTTCGTGTGAAATGTATCTTCATTTTACTAGTTGTAAATGGCAGATGGAATAGGGCTTCATTGAAAGTTATCCATGTCTTGTATCCACCTTTGGGTAACATTAAACTAAGAGGACAAGAGCGTTTTCTTCGATTTTCTACTGTCTTTGGTGACATTTGATGACAGACTGGTTTATTCACTTTTTTATAGCCAATTTTTTTCATCTGACGACAAATTACTGATTGTAAAACCTGTAGTTTTTTTCCCGAAGTTCTTTGAGGCAGAGGATTTTCTATAGCAATAAGCCTTTTCAACTTCTCTTTTTATTTATCACTAAAGACTTCTTTTCGTCCACATTTTATTCCTGGAGCTTTAAATGCTTTATTTATAATAGAATTGTATCAACTATCCTTCAAAATCTTTAAAATTTCGTTTTGGGTTTGAGGATCAAATTCCGGAAACATATATTACTCCCACTAATAAAAATAGTTAGATTGGTAATTTACACACTTCATTTTTAAAATATAATTGGCAATAAATCGATTAAAATTTACCATAAATAATTATATGCTTTTAAAGTTGGTCACACTTACTTTGAATCAACTTGTAAATTCAATTTATTTTAGCTCTTTGTATATTTGCATACATAAACAAAAGATAGCCAGCAAAAATCTAGAGAGAGACAAAATAACAACTATAATAGCCAAATAAACAATTTTGTAAAAGAAGGGGGAAAAAAGAGTTTCAAAATCTCTCCACGTAAATGTACCGAGTTCCAAATCTTCGTTCAACGCTTTTTGTTGGATTTTTTATTTTATATTAGTTTTATAATATACTAATAGAAAATCATCTTTCTCGTCTTAAAAAAATACTTTATAGAAGCAATAGTGCATGGCTAAATAAATAAATAAAAATTATCGTAATCATCTTTGCATCCTCCACCATGATCGAATAGCCTTCTGAGACATACCTACATACCATCTCTCAAGATTAAAACGAATTCGAGATGATGGATTGCTGGGCAAAAAGAACGCATCGAAATGAGGAACTTCGATATTAGGAAGGGAAGGGTTAGAAAAAGCATGATTCACTCCTGTGTGCTCAAAGGGTTGATGGTCATTTTTCAGCTGTGACACGGGGAGGGCATGTCAAAAATTAATGCACCCTCCTCCATTATGGAATCGCCTTTTGTTGTCTAAAATGAAGACTCTGGAAGAGATATGGGCTTGTCACCATCAATAAACTGTCAATGATGTCTCTATGCGTGATTTCGTACATGATTTAGAATTGAACATGATCACGTGAATGAACTACTAGAAATATGTGTATGGTAATGAATATATATACCGGTTACTCTTTCTAAATATTCATCTACATTTATTGGATGTCAATAAATTGGATATTTTAGGTGAAATTAACTGTGTAAATATATTATTCTTTCTATCAGTGGTCTCTGAACTTATTTGATCTTGTACTTCTCAAAGAATAATATTTATCTGAGGTACCCCATTTAGTATACATACATGTAAGGGTAGCCGGTGGTTATGTATTTTTTTGTTGGTTTCTGGTTCTGAATTAATATGTGAGAGGTTATCACCTCTCTCTTGGGCACCTAGGTATGTGGGAGGTAAGGAAGAAACACCGAACACATGATCCAATCAATCTATTTATTTATCACACAATAAAACGACACAAATTGAATTAATAATATTAAGAGAATGTCTCGGTGCTAACCGCTAAAGTGGAACAACGACGGTAATAGTTTCATTAGTTAGTTTTCATTAGAGATTTTTTTTAAATTTCGTAAATATCAGATATTGGTAAACCATTTTACACTACTTTTTTAATTTTATTTTTTGTTTGTTTACCAATACTTTTTGACGTTTTGAAATGTGGCTTAAAATCGATGGTGGCTTAAACTCGAATAAATATGGTATTTTTAATCTTTAGAAATTCGCATTAAGGTATCCGACTACGTTCAGAACCGTAATTTAAAAAAAAAGCGTATAAATGGATAATTGTCACGATATTTATTGTTACTTGAATTGGAATACACGTATAAAATTGTTTTGAGAATATTATTAGAATTATAAAAAGTTTTTAAATGCCATATTTTGGCAAACAAAGAACATAGAACTACCTATTTTAAAATATTCTTCTTTGATGAAAAATACTAGAATAAAAATAAGATTTTGCTTATATAAAGAAAAGATTTCTCCAAAGAGCCTGAAGTAGGATTTTTTAAAAATTTACAATATTTTAAGAGTTACTACCAATTGAAAGAATTAGCGGGGTTTTTTTTCTTAAAATTTCTCCACCTTGTTGTATTAAAATATGGATAAATCCAGTTCTAAGTTATATATTTCAAAAATCCTAGTTCAGACTCTGCTCAGAAATCTGAGCTATGTATAGGCAAAATATTATTATGGAAGCATTTACCACAAAACTAAAATATTTTGAAAATTGGTAATTCTTTGCTCATTTTTTGCCAAAATATTGCATTTAAGTAATTTTTTTACTGTAATAATATTCTTAAAACAATTTTATACCCGTATTCTGATTTAAGTGACTCTAAATATGATAAAAATTATTCATTTATACACTTTTGCATAACAACAGTTCCGAACGTAGTCGGATGCCTTAAAGCAACCATGGAATTAGAAATTTCGCCTATTTTTGATTGATGCTTGGAGTACATTCGGAACAATAAAACTTCACTATTTACGAAAAAAACATATTGCTCAAAAGGAAAGAGGGGGATGGAATGCTAGACAAAAAGAAAAAAAAATTCCGAAAAAAAAGAACGCAAGCTGCATGTAAGAAAAGCCACATCCAATAGTAAACCAGATTTTTGCTATTTGTTATGTAAGCAACAGCGTCTATTGAAAACGATAGCCACAAAGCCAACAGAAAAATAAATAAATAAATAAAGTTTAAAAAATTCTAGATTACCATTCGAAAAAAAGTAAAAAATAGTCTTTTGGTTTCTAAAAATAAAATAGCAGGAGGTAAGCTGCTGTGGTCATTGTACTCAAGTTGCGTCGTTCCTCACCTTTTACGTGGAAATCAATGGTCATCCGTGAACTCTAGTCTCTCCCCCAATCGTAGGGGGAGACCCTTGATGACCACTTGCAAGCGGGGTGAACGAAAAGACAAAATTCGAGTTTTCCCTTCCACCTTAAGCCACCCACTTTCTCCTCACCTCTTATTTTTTTTATTTGTTCACAGGTAACACCGCCATTCGATTTATTTTTATTGCAAGAAGAGAAACTTTGCCTTGGGGACCCGTAAGAGAAAACAATTTATTTTCAGGTCTGGGACAAAAAGAGGTCTAATTCACTGAATGGGTTTCCAAAAGAAGAAAAAAAAAAAAACCATAATTATTTTATTCTCTTTTTATCCGGAGTTAAGGATTTTAGTAAAAAAAAAAATTTTTTTTGTATTTCTATGTATTTAAGAACATAAGAAATATATTTTATACATTTCTTTCATTCGACTAAATATAATTTAGGAACACAAACTAAATAAAGTCGGACCTTTATATAACGAAGTCGCTAAATCCCGAAGAAAGTTCGTTAAATGGAAAATTCGTTATATAGAGATTCATCTTTTATTACACTTCATAAACTACATAAAACAAATTTTAAATTCATAAACCCAATATTTATTTTAAAAAAGTAATTAATTACACCTTTTTTTAAATTAATATTTTTATATTTCTAATATCTTACCCATCAAAAAAGAAAGAGAATCTGGGCAAGGAAAACAAGAAAAAGAATGTCGAGGAATATACTGCATTTTCATCACTAAGAAAATAATTTTAAATTAAAATTAAATGAATTTTAAGGACATTTTCTAATTTAAAGCATACAAGTAATTTTAAGCGTACATCATTTTATAACTAGAGGTTTTAAGCATACATTACCAAATGCATCCTTAAATTTAATTACTCATAAAATCTGTTAATTTTGTTTGAGTTTTTTATGTATTGAAAAAATACTTTGTTTTATTATATATAAGCCTCACATTTTTGCTATGCACCAAAACATCCTTTATGACCACCATAAAAGGTATTAAAAGAGAGAATAACTTGAAATGTCCAGAAATATACTTCAAAAATAGGGAGAAAAAAAATTGAATCTCAAGAAAAAAAGTTTGTAATATATAGAAAATACACTTCGCTATTGGGAGGTTATTTTACGAAGAAAATCATGAAATGTTCTTGGCGCAGTATAGCCAATTTTGGCTCTTGCGCCATAAAAACCCAAATTCACTCACTCACTCATGAAATGTTCTTGGTTCCAGGAAAAAGTTCGCTATATAGAAAATTCGCAATATAGAGGTTTGTTATATAGAGGCTCAACTGTAATTTCATGTGAAACTTTACTTTTTATATTCTTTTAAACCAGGGGCGTAATTAGCACCGCATCAGCCCTATCAATGATATGGGGCCCTCAAATGCCCAAAATGTGTAAATGAAAAATCACAAATTATTAAGAGACTTCAGAAAAGAGCCCCCAAGGAATTTGGATACAGGGCCCTTTCAGGAATAGCCACGCCAGTGTTTCAAACGTACATATATGATGCTCTTGACTCATACCCTAACATTTAGAAACTGAGCACAAATGTTAAGCCATTTGATTCCTTGTATTATAGCTTTTCAATTGATTGATGATTGATTCTACCAACTAATTTGTTGTTTGCTGCTACTAACTAATTTGTTGTAGATTGTATTAACGCGATTCTCTTTAGATATCGGGGGGATGAATAACGCTACGTATATTTCCTTAGTTGCAATAATATTTTAAACCTTTTGATTCATTGCATTGTAGTTTGGGTTCTACCAACTAATGTGTTCATTGTTCGGTTGTATTATCTTGATTCTTAAGAGATATCAAAAAATAAATAAACAATACTTAATTTTAAGCGCACGGAAACGTTTTGCTGTTGTTCCACCAAAGATTTTATTTTTACTTTAGCGAGTGCCTAGTAGGTAATGTGCAGTTTAACGATAATCTAGAAGGTAATGTGCAGATTGCCTAGGCAATCTTGTAGCGGGTCTATCTATGATTTTACTAATAATCCTCTTGGGTAAAATTAATGTTTTAACTAGGATTTCAGTTGAAAAACTCTCTCTGAAGAAGACGGGATTTATGCAAATTGGAACTTCTATTTAAGTGTTTGTATTAGAGTAGAAGGGAGATGGTTGAAAGTGGATATGGAAGAGTGAATAAGATAACGAACGGAGTTCAAATAGTTAGTCAAGTTATCTAAAGATAATCCAAGTAGTGGAATCAAAAACGCTCCAGTAAAAAAGATAAGTGTGTATTTCTATGATAATTAAAGTAATCCACTGTGATTGCTCCTCGGGTTTAATGTTTTAAGTGCATTCTCCACCTTACGATGTTATTAAATGAAATAGAGAATAAAAGTGTGTTAGAATTATTATGGCTGATCTTTACTCGAACCCCCCCAACACCAGAGTCCACCGGGATATTACAATCTGCAGATTCACTCATTTCTGCACTTATGTGGTCACATGTGTGTGTGGAGGGGGTTTAATAATTCTCCAATTAAATTTTCTTTCGAAGGATTTTATTTAGTTTAGAATGGCTTTCAAGACATTAATGATTATTAATTCTTTTAGTTTATTCATCTAACGGGAGTATACCATTTTAAACATTGCGTTATCTCCTCAAAAACTGCCCCGTCGCCAATATTGCATCACAGTCACTAATCCTGACCAATCATAGTATTAAATAATGGAAATCATATGATCATCAAGCTTCCTGGAAGGAAAGGTATAAAAACTGTGATCTATGGAAGGTAAAAAAAAAAGAACTCTTGTTTATACATTCCGGAGATCACAGTTTTAATATAAAAAAAAAACTTTTAAGTCAATTCCTACTTTGAATGGATGAATAAAAAGTATTTTATTATGAAAATTTGACCCAGTTGACTGAAAAACATGTTTTCGACGCCAACTTTTGTCTTTGTTTTATCAGTTACATTGTTACAACAATAGAGACAAATCTAAGTTGGCATCAAAAACAGACAATTAATTTAATTAAATTTAGTTAATTAATTAATGCTTGAAAAAAAACTGTATTAATATCAAGTGTCATCCAGTACAAGTTTTAAAAAATGTATTTGAACTTGATTGGATGAATAGAAAGTATGTTATTAACGATTGAAAATTTGAACAATATAAATAAATATATAAATAAATATATAGAGAGAGTGAGCTAATAGTAGGAAGTGAAAAAATGAACTCTTGTCCGTTTTGTAAATGTCCGTGTGCGTTGCTTTTCACTTTTCGTTTTGTGTTCTTAAATAAAATGTGAAACTAAAGTTACATGTAACCTGATAAAGATGTCTCAGCAACATGTTTGATTCCATTGGAATCGTTATATATGCATTTGACGTATAAATGCTGTTGGGAATGTTCGAAGAGTAAAGTATGAAGTAACTACAAAGCATGTTTTCTTATTAACCATTGGTAGCAAGCTTAAGAAAATACATTTTGAACTTAAATAAAAACTGAGCAAGATTAATAATTTTAAAACTTTTTTTTTACAAGTTACTTAAAAATGAACTAGAAGAACGAAGACAAATATATTTCAATAAAAGGTTAACTTATAACAGAATTTTATTAAAAGTCATCACACACAAAGGACACAAATTGCATTAGCTCGTTTTTATTTTTTAACTGCTTCGCCATTTTTTAAAGTATAAAAAATATATTTTTATGAAATTAAGTTCATTTTAAGTTACGAAAGAAGGTTTTAGTATATGCATTGAATGGTAATATTACAAGGTATGATTATTAAGTTTAAAAAAAGTAAAATTAGATAGAGAGTATATGGTATATAAAGCAAAATGTATTTACTAGAAACAATAGTAATAATACTTTATTATAATTTATTTAATTACTCAACATTCAATTTCTACTATACAAACTTTTTAGTAATAAAAAGAAATTCAATACGTTATGCGAGCTTTTTTTCCATTTCGATTCCTAGTTGGAACCTTTCCGTAGATTTAAAGATTTTGAATAAATGTTATATTTTAATGTTTATGTAATATTTAATAAATAAACTCAAATTTTTATTGAATTTAACTATACTACCACGCTTATTTATTCCTCAACCTGTTTATTCGCCGTATGGCGCTCTCCTTTTGTGCGAAGTGATCTGAGATGTACAGGCGCAATTCTCTGACCTTTTGTAGTCTAAAAATAGTCTGCTAGTAAAAGGCAGGTATGGAATGAAGAATAGAATTTACAAACATGCCTACAGCCATAGAAGGAAATTAAATCTGACATGATTAAAAAGTCGTTTAAAAAAGTAGTATATCTAACAACCTAAATGGAATGGAAGAGGATATTTTATTTATGAGAGTAACAATAGTGGTGAAAAGATGAAACAGAATTCGCCTGAAGATATAAATACGAATATGATGAACTGTTTATGTTATTCAATAATGAAAGTTCATAGGCTATTCTTCATTTCTTTTAAAGAAACGCTATTTAGATTCATGTAGGAATCTTATTGTTTAATGCTCCTCTTTTCTTTATTTTTAAAAGTATCATTTTTATATCTGCCACGTAACGCGCTTCCATTCATTTTCACCTTATTTTTTCAATTCCATCAATTAGCTCACACTCTCTCTATATTTATTTACTTATTTATTTATCTTCGTAGAATTTTCAATCGTTAATAAAATACACTTTAAAGCGCTCAATTGAGCTGAAATTTTATATACACGATTATTTTGCATGACAATACAGTAATTTAATTATAATTAATAAAAATTAATTGATTAAAACTAATTATTTAAAGAATTACAAATACAGCCACGTTGGTATCGTTTTTGGTGACTTGAGTCGAAACTTGAAAAGGTTTTTCTCACATTTTAAAGCGCTCATTTAAGTCGAAATTTTCTATACACTACTGTTTTGGGTAAAAAAAATCTGTAATTTAATTATAATTAACTAAAATAAATTGACTGAAACTAATTATTTAAAGAATTACAGATACAGCTACGTTGGTTTCATTTCTAGCGACTTGAGTCGAAACTTTAAAAGATTTTTTCTCACGTTTTGAAGTATTCAGTTGAACTGAAATTTTATACACAAGTGTTTTGGATGACAATACGATTCTTTAATGATAATTAACAAAAATTAATCACCACATAATGTTGTGATTCTGCCGTATGTATATACATATTTATATTAATTGTAACTATTTAATAAAAAGTAGCTAAAATAAAATTTTTCTTTGTTAATCTTAGTAGGAATTGACTTAATTTTTTATATTTTACTTGTGTTTGTGTAAAAAGGGCGTGTTATTTTCCTGTATTTAAAACAACGTCATTTTGAAATTTGACACGATAATCGAAAACGAGTTGTAAAGTACAGGCTTTATCTTGTTATCTTGAAATCTTCCAACTTTACGACAGGAAGTACGAATTGCAATTTTTACCAGACCCATCTGATCTGGCGTCCACATGTTCTGTCCACTTTTTTACCCCCACCCCCTTTCATCCTTCCTTGCCACGTCTTCCTTCTCCTCTTTTTTTTTACTCAAGTCCACTTTCTTTGTTATTTTGTGGGTCGGGGTGGGTTCTAAAAGGGCAGAAAAAAATAGCCATTCAAAACAAGAAAGGGAGCGAGAGTAAAAACTGGACGGAAGTCGTCGCGCAATGGTCAGCTGCTCCTGCCCTACATATTGGTCAAAAGAGACTATTTTCAGCAACTTTTCACAATCACGAGTTTTTCAGTTTCTCCCCTTTCAGCTTCCGAACAGCTGCTCTAGCCATAAACTAAAACGTTGCATGCATTTCCTTTTTTTATGACACCTTTCGATTGCTTACGTTCTATCAATTCAGTCAGATTTAGTGTGTCCAAACGTTTGACCTGAGTGACACCTTATGTCATGAAATCTATACTGTGTGGTCAGGATTTAAATTCAAGGCTAAGAATGGAGTATCACACTTTTGTACTTTCATCTTCCTTTTTTCCCCCTTTGAAAGCGTTTTTATTAGCATTTTGGATTTCCTATAAGCCTTCATATTTTTTTCTTTCATTGAGTTTATTTCACAAAAAGTGTTTAGATATGTAAATATAGAGCTTGGCCACACCCTTCGGCACGCGTGCCACGGCGTGGCACGGTGGAGTTGTAACTGTGGCACACGAGGACTTACTGAAAATTCTTTTTAAAAAAATTGAAAACTGTAAGAATAAATAACCCTCCATTTTCCACATAAAATAAAGATCATTCAAAACTAGCTGATGTGCGCCTATCATAACCTAATTTTATTAGCATGTGCAAGAGTTAATCCTAATATAGATGACTTTTTAGAAAAAGAAGTGGTTCAAAACCTTCATTAAGTAAATATATTGAGCGCGTTTACTGATTATTTTGAGTTAAATGGTTCAAGTTATTCATTTTTATTGTATGCATAACCTAACTCAGGGATGTCCAACGCGTGGGCCGCATGTGCCCCGTCAGTACGTAAATTGCGACCCACCAACTTTTTAAAAAAAATATTTAATATCAGATTTTTAAAGTTTTTTCATTTTGAAATTTATTTGAGGGGAAATTTATACATATACATATATACAATGTATTTGCCTGTTACCTGTTCTTGTTTTAAAATAAATCCTTTTTGATAATAGAAATGTCCTTTAGATTAAAATGGATTTATATTTTATCAAACTGTTACATTTGATTTTACTATAGTAAATTATTTTTTTAATAAATTTCGAATTGCATTATGCATATCCTTAACTATGGATGGTACATGATTCTCTATGTGTGTGTCTTTCGTTTCTCCTCTTCCTTTTCTGCTTGGAGTGCCCAAAAAGCAAGAGGCAGTCAGAGATATTTTTTAAACTTTAAAAAAAAATATTCAGTACGGTAAAAATAAAGGACAATGTATACTTAATCTTTTGCGAATGACAGCACTATCAAATTTCAACAATGAATAACGAAACATAAATTCTATAGGAACACCGTAATTTTCAAGAAAATGGCAACTGTAATATTTTAAACATTATTTGATCATTGCATTATTATATTATATAAACATTATTATATTACCTATGTCTGTATACATGAAAAGTAATGAAAACAATAATAATAATTTATTCTGTTTTAAATTTTCACTCCAATAAATGTTTTTCTGTTTCCAAATCTGATATAAAGGTACATATTTTTATGTGTGGCCCGCGAGATTATAATGTTTTCCCGAAGTGGCCTGCAAGGTCATTTGGGTTGAACACTCCTGACCTAACTGATTGAACTTGTAAAAGGTTTATTAACAAAAACCTAATTTTTAACACTTTCGTCTTATTTACTATATTATTTTTAAATCTCGACTACATAGACTTATATTAATAACGTGCTATTTGAATTAAAAATTCCATAATAAACCTATTAGTAAAATTTGTTCACTTATCCATTATCGGAAAAATTGGAAGTGGCATGCATAATTATTTTTTTATCAAAACGTGGCACTCTTCCCAAAAAGGTTGGCCACCCCTGATACAGAAACAGAATGAAAGTTTCTTATAAATTTAGCAAATCAGCACATTCTCTATCTTCAAAGAGAATGCTTTCTATAGACTAAATACACACACATATACATGTATAGCCATAAATCTGGTTAAACCCCACTTTTATGTGAAATTAAAAGCTGTCTTCAATCAGCATTGATTATAACACGTTGCAACATCCATTTTTTTGAGTTTCTCATACCTATATGATTTCTTTATCTTTAATATCCATGTCATTTCACTCTCTCTAGTAGAAATTCAGGGATGTGTTAAGGCATGGGCCAACTGGACCCGGGCCCAGGACCTCGGTAGCAATTGGGGCCTTCTCTCGCTCTCGACTCTGGCTTAATAAGATCATAATTCGAATAATTTCAACAGTTACATGTTATTTCTGGTTGTATTCTCCGAAAAAACTGGGAATTTTGGATGATATGTTAACTGGTTACATGTGATGACCTTCGTCCATGGACAGGCCTAGGCTACGCCACACATTATCATTACTTATTCAGTATAAAAGGCGGAAGTCGTTCGAGCTGTTTTGTGAGACTGTAAGCCATGCACATTTGTTTGTTTCGGGTTATTATTTGTACGAGTATTTGACAGCGTATGCTATGTACTGTCTAATTTTAAGGGTCATAGTTAAGGGCCTACAATTGTGTAAGAGCCCAGGGCCTCAAGAAGCCTTAAGACGTCCCTGTAGAGATGATATTGAATTATATATATGTGTGTGTGTGTTACAGAGGGAAAGGTAGTTACTATATTATATTGCAGAATTGTTGCAAAATATACCCCCTGTAATTGTCTGGAAATCGTTTTTACAATCTTCATATTAAGTCGTATATATAGGTCCTAAGAAAAAAAAAGCCATTATCTGTAAATGAGAATATTAAAAAAAAAATATTTTATTGAAATTTCGAAAATTATTCTGTAATCGAAAAAAAAAAAATCAACAGATTTTGCTGTATAGTGACTTCCTTGCCCCCGCGTTCTTAATGTGAGAAGATGTTTTACTGCGAGTATGCAGCTGAAAAAATTGAAACTAGTCCTTTAAAAATCTGTCTTTTATTAGATGTGGTAACTGAAGTTTAATATTGTCGTCAGTTATCAATTATTATACCATTTGTTAAGAAAAAAAATAATATAAGGGCTCTTTTTTTCTTTTTTTGTAAAAATATAGGGATGAAGGCAAAAAGGATTCATATTTACAATCATGTTAAAGATGTTTTTAATTCCGAACATCGTTCCTTTTTCATCAATATGTACTGACGATATACTCTTCTATGTTTGACAAAAACTTTAGTTTTTTTTTTTTTTTTGCTCGTATCAAAAAAGAATCTCCAAATGTGAATATACCACGCTGCTTATTTTATTGCAGCATCATAAACTACTTAAGGTAACGCACACAGGAATGTTTCAAGGAGGGGATCAAGGATAGGAAGTCCACCATTCTAGTAACATGTTCCAATACGCCACCCAACATATTCTTTTGATCTTGTCGATTTTGGGGAACAAAAAACAGTAAAAAATTAATTATTAAACAAATAATTAGCATTAATTCAAAAAATTAATTATTAAAAATATATTAAATTTTAAGTACTATATGCATAGGATTATATACACTCGAAAGAAAAAACAAGGGCTTTTGGGGGATTCCGGACTCGAAGACCTCCCCCCCTTGTGTACGCCACTGATTACTTAGGCTCGAAAAAATTGCCCGAGAATTTACAGAAATATTCACCATTCCAGTCACTGTCATAAATGGATTTACAGGAAGAGCTGCTGATCATCAGATGCTACTAAAATATTTTAAATCTAGTGCGGTTTCAAGTCAGTTCCCGCCTTGAATAATTTTGCGGCCCGCGAGATTCATCACAACTTTACAAAATACAGTTATTTTGTGCAATATTTTTGTTTTTAGTGTAGTTTTTTGTAACAAATAAATATCCCATAATTCTTTCTATTTTATCACGTTGCTTCTGTTTTTATAGATGCTTAGAATTGCTCAGTGTTGCATTTCAGCGATACCCCGCTGCATCACGCTTGGGATTCCTGTAACTTTTTTTTTCAACATTTTCAACTGCGAATCGTTTTTCGAAAATGAAATTTACTAAACATAAATCGCGCTCAAACTTGTAACATCATTTTCGATGTGCAAATACAAGCGTTGAGAGAGACGTACAAAAACTAAGTGAAAAGAATTGAGAAATAAATATCTCATTAATTGAATAAATTAAACATTATTTGATCATTCCATTATAATTATTATATTATCTATGTCTGCATACATGAAAAATAATGAAAATATAATTAGAACAGTTCATTCTGTTTCAAATTTTCTCTCCAATAAGTATTTGTAATGGGTCAAATATGATATGAAGATACATACAGTCGGGCCTCTATATATAACAAAGTCGCTAAATCCAGAAAAAAAAGCTCGTTACATTGAAAATTCGTTATATAGAGGTTCATCTTTTAATTTTGTTTATAAACCAGATAAAACAAGTTTTAAATTCATAAACACTATATATTACAAAAAAAATTATTATTTACACCTTTTTGTAAATTAATATATATTTATTTTATATATTTTAACTATATCAAAAAAAATTAGAGAAAGAAAAACTGCAACAAAAGTTTCTTGAGGTCTTTATCCACTACCTGAAGAATTAAATTTTTTCTTTGACACTCAAGCACTTACGTTTTGACATTTCTGAGCTACAAGAAACGTAGTTACCATTACAATCAACACTACAAATGAACGGAGACTAGTTCAAAAACACGAGACTCTACTGAAAGTGAAAGGGAATAAAGATACTTCCAGAGAACTGGACAATGGAGGTTAAAGGTTGTACTTCTTGGACAAAATGCCCAGAATTTTATTGCTCTCGGTGAATTAGGCACCTAATAAAATCAGTTCAAAATTTATGATTACCATAAAATATGCTAAAAGAAAGAATAACTTGAAATGTTCAGAAGTACTTCAAAAATAGGGAGGGAAAGAATTGAATCATAAGGGGAAAAAAAAGCGTTATACAGTAAATACACTTTGCAATTGGGAGGCTATTTTACGAATAAAATCATGAAATGTTCTTCGTTCCAGAAAAAAGTTCGCTTTGTAGAAAAATTCGCAATATAAAGATTCGTAATATGTAGGTTCGACTGTATTTTTATATGCGGCCCGCGGGGTTATAATGTTTTTCCGAAATTTCCCGAAAGGTCATTTGGGTTGACCACCCCTGTTCTAAGTCATCTACTGCCTTGGAGAGGAAGTTTGAAGAGAGAGGTGCAGGTTCAGATATCATCCTTGTCATTTGTTCGTCGTTTCAAAATGGATGATTCGTCACTAGAAACCCTCGCGCAGTTTAAAGGTGCGATGTCAATAAAAATCAATCGATTTTTTTATAGATATCTTAGAGACTTAATGAGATTTTTGAAACAGAATATTAAAATTTTCGATTTTTCTTTCTAATTTGTATTTTTATTATATTTTCATTTTATTTATTTTAGATTTTAAAAATGCAAGAAAAAAGTACACCGAAATTTTTTAAAATTTTGAATTGAAATGAATTTTATAATTCTGTGTTGCATTTCTGTTACCCAAGGCTTCACACAGTAATTTTTTTCGTTCTGGTTCATCTAAATACACTCATGGACAAAAAAATTAGCGCACCAAGAAATAATTGAGGGATCGTAACGAAACTTGGCGAGAAAGTACATGTCGGGGAGATATGCAAATGATTAGAAATGCAGCGTGATTGCGCATTACGTATAGCCGGTAGACGTAACCAAAGCTTGTTTGAGTGTGCTGAATTGTTTACAAAGGAAGAGCTGAAGTACACATGCCATTACGCCGTTTTCGAAGACAATATGAGCAGCTGTCGCAGTTTGAGGGGGATAATCAACGGCATGATTGAAGTTGGGTGGTCAGCTAGGTGGGTAGCTCGTCAATTAGGCCGCTCTGATTGTGTTGTGAGGAGGTGTTGGGACCAGTGGATCCGAGAGATGTCATTTACACGAAGACCAGGCTCAGGATGCCCTCGACAGACCAGTCGTCGAGAAGATCTCCACATCGTAAGAAATGCACGCTTACAGCCAACTGTTTAATCGGCTGCCTCCCTGGCACATGTTACGCACACTTCACTAGAGGCCCCTGTGTCTTCTGGAACCATACAAAGGTGCCTGGCTGAAGGACATTTGGGATCGTGGCGCCCATTACGTGTGCTGCCCTTGACGCCCACCCGTCGACGCCTCCGTTTGGAGTGGTGCCGTGCACGAGGAAACTGAATTGCAGCGGAATGAAGCCAGGTGGTCTTTAGCGACGAATCCAGATTCAATCTCAGCAGTGATGGCAATCGTGTTAGTGTGTGGAGATCCCGGGGTGAACGCCTCAATCCTGCCTTTGCTTTACAGCGATATACCACTCTCACAGCTGGTGTGATGGTATAGGGTGCCATTGCTTACAACACATGGTCACCCCTAGTATTGATCCGTGGCACCACATGACAACTCAGTGGTATGTCCATGACATCCCGTAAGCACATGTGTTGCCACTCATGCAACGCCTCCCAGGAGCCATTTTTCAACAAGACATTGCTCGGCCTCATACGGCAATGATGTCACAAGACTGTCTCTGCAATGTTACTACCCTTCCTTCGCCTTCCCGGTCCCCAGATTTGTCTCCAATCGAGCCCATCTGGGATCATTTGGGATGGAGAGTTGGGCATCCCATGAGTTTGAACGAACTAGAGGCAAGGTTACAGCAAGTATGGAACGAAATGTCTCAAGACATCATGCAGAACTTGTATGCCTCAATGCTCGATCGCATCGCATCGTGCATTCGCACTAGAGGGGGTTCAACAGGGTATTAAATTCTCCATTCTTTTGCATTTTTTAAAATAACTAATCCTTTTTCTTTGATTTTCTAATCATTTACTTATATCTAAGTAGACATTACGTATGTAAAATTTCGTTTTATTTTGACGACTCCTTCTTGGTGCGCTAATTTTTTATCCATGAGTATATATATATATGTATATATATATATATATATATATATATATATATATATATATATATATATATATATATATATATCGGTTCAGCACCGGTTTTCCTTCCACCAAAAATAGGGGGTTTCGGTTCAGCCCCCAGTGAATAATTTTATTTTATGTATATTCTTATTTGTACTAAAAATATAATTCTGTTATAAACCAAAAATGCAATCGTATCAAAATTTAAATGCTTTTTTTTAATTGGTACACTATGGGAATTGATATAATGAACCGGCATGTACGATACGAACGGTGAGCAGAGAATGGTGTGTATAGCCATTGGTATCCATTATCAAAATTGCATTTGATAACTATACAGGTTCATGGGATTCTGCTTAGTCTATGTAAACCAGCGATAGTCAACCTGCGTCCCGGTCATGGCCCATTGCTCTGAGAAATTCACTTATTTAAGAGCATTGTATAAAAAATTGGATGGGAAATTCTTTGTCGAAAAATCAAATATATCAATTTCGCTTGTTGTCGGTGTTGTACGGGAACGAATTTCTATTTGGAACAATAACGGTTAGTGATAGCAGACAACAGTGGAATGAACAGCGGGTGGAATTAATTTTTAACACTATCTTTCATATCTTGCAAGTGAAAAATATTCGAAGAAAATAGATCGTTTCAAGACAATTGGGAAGTTGACTATTTTGCAGCGAAAAACAAACATGGATCAGTAATTGTTTGATTTGTCACGAAAGTGCTGTATTTAAAAATACGAATAAACAGGAATCACATTCGATGACACTTTTCCTCGAAGATCCCTTTCGAGAGTCGATAAATAGGATTTCTTGAATAATCTTTGCCACAAAACAAACAAAGTGTTTTGTCAGCGGTAATATCGCACCGGTAACGAAATCATTCCATGAAGTTTGTTGTATAATTGGTAATCATATGAAACCGTTTACTGATGCATTAATTGTGAAGGAGTGTTTCTTAAATGCTTCTAATTTAGTGCTAGTTACAAAAATAAAAAATATGAAAAATAATAATTAAAAAAGCAAAACAGGAGTTATAATATTATGATCATTTTCCCGCGTTTTGCATTTCCAATGTTATCTTGATCTTAAAGCATTTCTCCCCCCTCACTCTGGCGTGAAATGGCTGGCATATTTATGCGGCCCAGCAGAAAAAAAGGTTAAGCACCCCTAATCTAAACAGTATATACAAGCCCCCGTGGATGATTGCATACTGAGATCCGAAAAATATAACTCACTGATATTTTTCTTTAAAAAAATCATCTGTGTATCTAGTTCATTCAACTGAATTAATTTTGTCTTCAACAAGTAGTTTCATGGGAAACTGAAACAGAAAAGTACTAGTGAATATCAAAACAGGAAATCGAGAAGTAGTGTACATGTAATGATGACAATTATATGGTTGATGTTAAATTAAAAAAATATTGATAAGTTAGTTACAGTAACAAAATGACTGAAGGTATATCGAATCGAAATAAACCGAATTTTGTTCAGTTCAGTTCTGATTTCCATTCCGACAAAAATAACGTTTTTCCGGTTTTCGGTTCAGTTCCGATTCGAAGCCGTGCTGTTACCATTTATTAATGTATGAATAATTATAGTTTTTTTATCACTTTCATTAGTAAGTAAATAACACACAGGCAGGGAAAATTTTGGGAATCTAATCTTTTTCCTGGACATTTTCTAAATTTTTACAAAGAATTATTTAAAATGATAATTAGGATTAGACAAGTGAAGATTTGAAATTGAAAAGTGAAATTCTGGTGTATTGTATATATTATCTATTCTATTCAAAATTCTACTACATTGTATTTAACTGTAAAACTGGGACAATTTCCATGAATATGTTTTACATTAAATAAAAAAAGTATACGAAATATATTAATATAATACATAACTTCATTATTTAAAATATTTTAAAAAATACCGTAAAATTCGCCGTATAATGCGGACCGGAGTATAACGCTCACCTATAATTTCGAGCCGTATTTTTTAATTTTAAGATACATTCGCTATATAACGCACACCCCTTTTTTATGACAGAACCTGCAATGTACGTTAGCAATGCTATTATGTTTCAAAGTCATTTATTCGAGGTATTATTCCAGGATTTTTTGAAGAAAAAAATAGTATATTTCTGGGGAAAAAACACTTGTGTATGTGTGAAGTTCACGAGGTATGACACCTCTTTTAAATAAACAGAATTCTGATCTTTGGAGAAGTTTAAGTTTTTTTTTTTACACACATCTCTTTTATTTTATATTTTTGAAGTTATATCTATATATATATAAAGGAGAAAAGCGACTCACTCACTGACTAATCACGATATCTACGGAACTATTAAACCTACAGATTTGAAATTTGGTAGGTAGGTTCCCTTCATGGAATAGACGTCAGGTAAGAACGGATTTTGCAAAGTTCGAACCCCAAGGGGCGTTAAGGGGGTTTAAGGGGCGTTATAGATAATTATTTCCATTATTAAACTATTAGATGCACAGTCGTGAAAAAAACTTGGTACACAGATTTCTTTCATAAAGTAGAGATTCCCTACATAATGATTTTTACAAAAATCGACCTCCACACAAGGGGCGTTATACACATAATTATTTCCATTTTTAAACTATTAGACGTAGTCTTGAAACTTGGTAAGCGGATTCCTTTCATAGAGTACAGATCCCTTACAGAATGGGTTTTGTGAAAATCTACTCCCAAGTGGCGTTGTAGAGAATTAAGTGGCGTTATAGGCAATTAACTCCTTTTTTAGACTATTAGACGTAAAATCTCGAAATTTAGTAAGCTGATTCCATTCATTGAGTAGAGATCCGCTATAAGATGGGTTTTGTGAAAATCGTTTCCTAAGTGGCGTTGCGGGGGCGTTATACATAATTATTTCCATTTTTAAACTATTAGACGTACAGTCTTGAAATTTGGTAAGCGGATTCCTTTCATAGAGTACAGATCCGCTGCAAAATGGGTTTTGTGAAAATCGACCCCAAGTGGCTTTGTGGAGAATTAAGGGGAGTTATAGGCAATTAACTCCTTTTTTAATCTATTAGACGTAAAATCTTGAAATTGAGTAAGCAGATTCCATTCATTAAGTAGAGATCCGCTATAAGATAAGTTTTGTGAAAATCGTTTCCTAAGTGGCGTTGCGGGAGTTTAAGGGGCGTTATAAATAATTATTTCCGTTTTTAAACTATTAGATGTACAGTCTTGAAATTCGGTAAGCGGATTCCTTTCATTGAGTACGAATCCGCTCAAAAGGGGTTTTGTCAAAATCAACTCCCAAATGACGTTGTAGAGAATTAAGTGGCGTTATATAGGTAATTAACTCCTTTTTTAAACTATTAGACGTAAAATCTCGAAATTTAGTAAGCTGATTTCATTCATTAAGTACAGATCCGCTATAAGATGAGTTGTGTGAAAATCGTTTCCTAAGTGGCGTTGCGGAGGCTTAAGGGGCGTTATAGATATTATTTCCATTTTTAAACTATTAGACGTACAGTCTTTAAATTTGAAAAGCTTATTCCCTTCATAGAGTACAGATCCGCTACAAAATGGGTTTTGTGAAAATCGACCCCAAGTGGCTTTGTGGAGAATTAAGGGGCGTTATAGGCAATTAACTCCTTTTTTAATCTATTAGACGTAAAATCTTGAAATTGAGTAAGCAGATTCCATTCACTGAGTAGAGATCTGTCATAAGATGGGTTTTGTGAAAATCGTTTCCTAAGTGGCGTTGCGGAGGCTTAAGGGGCGTTATAGATAATTATTTCCATTTTTAAACTATTAGACGTACAGTCTTGAAATTTGAAAAGCTTATTCCTTTCATAGAGTACAGATCCGCTACAAAATGGGTTTTGTGAAAATCGACCCCAAGTGGCTTTGTGGAGAATTAAGGGGCGTTATAGGCAATTAACTCCTTTTTTAATCTATTAGACGTAAAATCTTGAAATTGAGTAAGCAGA
Source organism: Trichonephila clavipes (assembly GCA_019973935.1). Lineage (NCBI taxonomy): Eukaryota > Metazoa > Arthropoda > Arachnida > Araneae > Nephilidae > Trichonephila > Trichonephila clavipes. The sequence continues at coordinate 432,909 of BMAU01004913.1, read as the reverse complement.
TTCCATTCACTGAGTAGAGATCTGTCATAAGATGGGTTTTGTGAAAATCGTTTCCTAAGTGGCGTTGCGGAGGCTTAAGGGGCGTTACAGATAATTATCTCCATTTTTAAACTATTAAACGTACAGCCTTAAAATTTGGTAAGCGAATTCCTTTCATGGTGTAGAGATCCGCTACAAAATAGTTTTGGGGAAAATTGGTCCCCAAGGGTCACTGAGGGGGATTAAGGGGCGTAATTGATAAATATTTCCGCTTTTCAACTAACAGAACCACCTGCTTGAAAATTAGAAGGTATGTTCCGTTCATGGAATAAAGTTCCTTTTACAAAGATTTTTGAGAAAACGGACCCCCAAAGGAGTGAGGTTGCGAGGGATTAAGGCGTGTTATATAGAAAAATTCCAGTTTTTGAATTTAACTCATTTACTTGAAATTTGTTGAGCACTTTTCTTTAGTTGAATAGAGTTCCACTAAGAATGGATTTTACGGAAATCAACTCCAGTGGGAAGCGGGGAGAGTTATTGGGGCGTATTGATAGACAAAATTACCGTTTTTGAACTGCTAAGGCTGTAAAAATAAATTTTGGTTTGCATGCTTCTTTTGTTGAATTGGAATCCGCTAAGAATGCTGTCAACAAGGTATTGATGATAAAAATTCCATTTTTGCTCTGTTAGATTTAGACTTGAAATTTAGCACGCATGTTTATTTTATGGAGTAGAGATCCACTGAAAGTTGCTTTGGTGGAAATCCACTTGATTATTAGGTTAAGTGAGCGAAAAAAATCTTTCTCCTTCTATTTTAGATATAAATAGAAATATTAGATATTATAATTTATGTTCTTTTAATATCAAGGGGCGAGAGTGTAACAGTAATAAATATATTTTTCAATACAATCGAATTCTTAATGCTAGATATCAATAATTAATATATATGTAAACAGTATACATATATACAACATCGTGAAATACCCAGTGAAGCGGGTGGGTAACGGCTAGTTTTTTGTATCTGGCGTAAAACGCACACCCGTAAATTTCGATCTCACTTTTTTGGTGTTTAAAGTGCGCGTTATACGCCGGATTTTACGGTAAGTACTCTGGAGCACCTCTTTTATCCAGGTATGTTTCTAGATTAACTATTAACACTATTCTAGATTCACTATTTATGTATTTCCGATTAAGGGGACATGGTACGATTTACGCAAAAATTTTTAGTTTAAAGATTTTCAAAAATTTTCTGGTTGCCTCCTACATGTGTATGCTATGTAAAACAGATTTAGTGTTCAAAATTTCATAAAAAGCAAGCCATTTAATTTTTTAAGGAAAAAACTTAAAGTTTGTGAAGTGATTTCAAAATGCTACTCCTCCCCTACGAAAAATTACGTACACGCATGAAATTTGATTTACAAGTACGTCAAACTATGCATAACAAAAGTTGGTATGAGTTTTGCGATAGCATGATTGGTATTCGTACAATACCTCTTTTTATGAATGCTTATTGCAAATTCCTTAAAAAATGCATAAATTCTGAGTTTAATTATTTTTTAAAAAATAAGTATTGCTTTGATTCAAAAATGCATCCCGACTTTTGTTGCGTGTACTATTGGGAATAGGTAAAAAAAAATTCAAAGCATTAGGCACAATAGACAGAAAAAGCCTTAGCATTTTAAATGAAGACAAACTAATTATTTTATCTTTCTGAGATAAGTCAGTTTAAAGTTTTGATTTGCCATGGGGATGTGAATAAAAACGAACGTAAAAGCTATCATAATTCTGCGTTTTTTTTAAGTTTAGAGCTTTCAAATTTTGTGAGGTTATAGAAAAGTATATAAAGAATAATTTAAGCTAAAAAAAAATTAGATTTGATTTTTTTATCGATTTTGGTCAATTGAATCGTACTGTGTCCCCTAATTATATATTTCCAATTAATATCACCAAAATAAAGGAGCTGTCAATAAAAATGAGGATAAAAATCAATTATTAAGAAATGTATAATGCATTTTAACAAGAAATTGCAGTAATAACTCACTTTCATCAGTAATAATTTTTCTTCCTATATATAATCGGAACATTATCACAAAATGGCGAGATTCCTTGATGTGTTATTCCATACGGGAGGTCGTGTTGCTTGAACGTGCGACGTTAATAATTCACTCTAGATAAGAAGTATGATGTATAATGCCGTCATCTCTCAAATTTGAAAACGGACACTTTCTACTTTCAAACTTCTCCAAAAACAAACTCATAACGTAAACGAACAAAACACTTCACTTTGAAGCCCTCCAGTGCATTTAATATTATTGTACAAACAAATGCCACGGAGAATATTCTTTTTCCTAACGCCGAAAACAACACAGGCTGGAAGGTTCGTCACGCAGCCACCTGCGACTAAATTAATTCGTTCTGGAATGACATACCCTTTTCCTTTCAGGAAAGGAAATATGAAGGAAAACTCTTCTCTCCCTTCCTCTTCGAAAACCTGCTACAACACCAATATCCTTTGTACCCACTCTTAGTCTATCTTTATTTGCCGAGTTCCGAGCAAATTACTCTAGCCCTTGTCCTTGGTTTATATTAGTCCAGAGGACAGCAAAGTCTTCTGGTTCATATGCGATTCGTCCGTCGCCCTTGTTTCCGCAAAGAGTGCATAGTTATAACACCATTAACTCTTCCAAGAAACTTGCTGCTGCATATTTTACAAGTAGCTACCCTTTCGATAATTATACCGAAGTTGATTTATTACGATAGTGTCAGTTTGTTTGCGAAGCTTAACCTAAGAGCAAGGAAAGTAGCTTTGGAGACGTCTACTGATAAAAATGTGTCTGTACAGCTGTAACCCCATTGCCAAAAACTGTAGATTGTTATCGATATCTTGAGGGGGTATTTTAAGTGTTTATAACTGACGTTAAACTTTCCCTCTCTTATCAAGTGAGAGTTGTATTTTCAATATATGAAGACTCCTGACTGAACTAATTACCTCAAACGCACTAATGCATTTTTTTTTTCTACACAGTATTTTTGCACTTCAGAGTTACAGTCATTATGCTTTAATGTGTTAAATAAAAAGTGGCTAAGCCACATAAAAAAAAATCCTGCACTCACTTTGCAGTTTGGGATACTGAAATCATGAAATATACAAATAAACAAAAGAAAGGAAAATCAGGAAATAGTTATTTTAATGCGCATTAATTTTACCATGCAAGTAAAATGAACTTCGAAAAAACATTGACAGTGTTTAGTTAAAAATACATGTAATTTTTTGGGAAATACATATATCTACATCCTTATAATTTCATACAATATCCTTTCAAAGATTTATTATGTACTAATTTTTACTTTTTTATGATTAGGAAGAAGGGTTACCGATTAAGAGAGAGAGAGAGAGAGAGAGAGTCTATAAACACTACCTTGACAATGCCATTATATCGCCCCGCAATATTTTTCAATTCCTGCTATTAGATCACACTCTCTCTCTCTATATTTATATTTATTTATCTTGTTCAAATTTTTAATCGTTAGTAAAATACTTTCTATTCATCCAATTAAGTTCAAATAAATTTTTTAAAACTTTTACTGGATGACACTTGATGTTAAGTTAGTTTTTTCAAATATTTATTCATTAATTATATTTAATTAAGTTAATTACCGGTTTTCGACCCAACTGAGATACGTCTCCATTGTTATAACAATGTAACTGTTAAAACAATGGCAAAAGTTGGCATCGAAAACTGGTTTTTCAGTCAAACTGGGTGTGCATTGTTACAACAATGCAACACCAGTTACAACATTGCAACAACAATATATATATATATATATATATATATATATAATCCGAAATATATATACACAGATAGCTATAGAACCTAAGTATAACTATTCAAGATAGGAAATATTAGGCACAGTAGTACAATAACAAACTCTTGGCCTTAGGAACCAAGATTGCAGGTTTAAACAAGTTTTAGGGCCTTTTAAACAACCTTCACCTGTAGTTTGTCTATACTAAATGCGAAAGGGAAAGGAAAGGATAACATTAGGAGAAATTTAAATATTATAAATAAAATCACTATACTAATAAAATACAACGATAAAATTATAGCATATTAGTATTCACAGTATAGATTTAAAGTCGATGCAAAAGGTAGATAGTAATATATATATATATATATATATATATATATATATATATATATATAGGAAAGGACTCCCACAAGGGGGCCCAGCTAGTAATAGTTTGGCTAATCTTTATTTACATTTTTATGAATATAATTATGTTATTAATAATGACTACTACATTTTTAGATATATTGATGATTTAATTATTTTTGGTAAAAATGATAATTTAAATCCTATTAATTTTTATCCGTCCTACTTAAACTTAGTAAAAATTAATAATAATCCAATCAAAACAAATTACCTAGATGTATCACTGTATATTAAGGATTTGAAACTACATACTAATATTTATGATAAAAGAGATGCCTTTAATTTTAATATCATCAAAGTGCCTTACTGGAATTCTAATTTATCAATATCTATATATAGAAATATTATTTTTAACTATATTTATCGCAATATAAAGTATTAGTTAGCGATAAAGCTAATATTTTTTTAAATCTTAAAAAAAAAAAAAATTTTTTTTAATCACTGTATTGAACATGGATACCCTGCTATTTTTCTTTGTAATTATATTTATAATGGTTTTTTATGATACAATTTGTATTAATGTAATTATTTACTGTTATTATGCTTTGTAATGGGTTTTTTTTTAAAATTTAGACAATATCTAATTTATCCTACAATTATTAAATAGATGGCGCCACATGCTTTTTTTAAAAAATTTTTAATATATATATTTTTTTGAGTTTCTTTTATATTTTACACTAATTTTATATGATTTTTATTTTTATGATTTTTTAAAAGTATATATATATATATATTTCTTATTATCGTATATCGTATCGCAATTAACTTTTTGCGGTTCTGCTCTCCCTATTTGGCGGGAACACGATACTGCACTCTTGGCCATCGTTATAAATCCGATTTAGTAGGTTATGTTTATGTTTCTATGTTCTTTAGTTTAATGATTTAATATTTAAATTCTACACATATATAACTCTTTCCTTTCCTCTTGGTACATAGTATGACAAATTACAGGTGAAGGTTGGCGCCGCAAAACTTGTTTAAACCTGCAATCCTGGTTCCTAAGGCCAGGAATTTGTCTTTATACTATATGTCTCCTTCCTACTTTTAGTTATCTTAGGTATATAACAATATGATTATTTTTATATTTTTGTTTATGTATATGTATATGTGTGTATAAATTTATATATATATGTATGTATATGTATATGATTATATACTGAAAAAATTCTTTTATATTGGATTATATATATATATATAGGGAGAGGGTGAACTAATAGAGTAGGAATTGAAAAAAGAACATGATTTGTCTGCATTGTATCCTATATATATATGTGTGTGATAAATCTCCAGCCCTTTAAGTGTCAGTTGGGGTAAACTTTCTATCAGGACAACATAACCCACCTCCCGCATAAGAATTTTGACTTCTACTTTCGCCGGACTTAAAAAAGATACGTGTACTAACGACTCTCTCGCTGCTGATCAACTCTGAAAGAGGTCTCGTTTTGTCATGGCTTGGAGAGTGCAGACTGCTTTGCTGAATATTGAAATAAAATATAATATGATAAACGGCTGCACGTTGCATTTTTCCTGTCAATCTAAGAATTACTCCAATACATGATATATATATATATATATATATATATATATATATATATATATATATATATATATATATACATCTTGTTCATAAATTTTCAATCGTTAATAAAATACTTTCTATTCATCCATTCAAAGTAGGAATTGACTTCAAATTTTTTTTATTTTACTTGCGTGTGTGTTTAAAATCAAATGCAGACAGCAAATTCATACGTACATCTGTGTATATGTATATGTGTGTATAACTTCTCCTCCTGTTTAATTTGTATTCGATTGTAATTGGCAGTATAAAACTATGTGTTTTAAACTTTCTTTTTCAATTGCTAAATAATAAATTTTTTTCCCCTAAATTCCTCTGAAATGAATAGAAAAGGAATTAACATAAACATTCCAATTTTATGTTTTCGCAATGTTTTGTGTCTATATATATTCTTTATTTGAATTTATTTTACAAACAATTAAAATAAGCAAAGGTACGCAAAATTTCTATAACCTAGAATTATAAATGTTCATCACAAGTAAACAAACTCTTCTTGCTACGAAAATTATTGAAAATAACTTTTATAAACATGCAAAAACTTAAATCTCATATTTTAGGCAGTAAATCTAACATTTTTGGAGTTATATCAGGCACATGCGTAAATGTAATCGCTTGTCATCTTTTTACATTATAAATTAATGTTCTTAATTGACAAAAAAAAAAAAGACTTAGATTAAGTTCGGATGTAAATGCAAAGGCGAAGTTTAAGAAATTATTGAAAAAAGATGATCAAGATATGTCATAACAAGTTCATCATCTGTACTTTACACAACATAGATTTCTCATGATAAATCATTTTCTAACCCAATACAGAATTTTTTTGTTGTTGATAAGAAAATATCTTCAACGGATATTTTTGTCCCTGTAAAAGACATAATTACCAATATATATATATTAATATTTTGGTTAAATTTGTACTCCATATGATAAAAATCACAGACGCCATAGTACTTCAGAGATATTGTGACAGTTTAACAATACATGATTGATCATTCATTGCAAGACCACGAAAGGAATTTAGGAAAGGGATCCAAAAACGCGTCGTATCTCCGCTTCCGGGTGAAAACGGTGGGTGGTACTGATCACTGAAGTTACTTGTAAATTAACAGATTGCTTGTGTAGATACTCTGGGGTGGCAAACGAAAATAATAGGAAAGATAATTTAGTCTATAGCTCTAATTATGTTCTTCGCAATTCTGATAAAAATTTACTCATACATGTGTCTAAATTAATGCAGCCCTCGAACTAGATATATATTAATGGGAGGTAATTACTAACTAATAAATGTTACAAAATCGTTAATTCAATTTGCTTAAGGATTAAAATGTCTAAAGAGTATATAAATGTGTTTAAAATGGAGCCTTATTGTAAACATTTGTATTATTTTTAATTTTAAAAATTTATTTTTTATTTAAATATTAAAAAATTTTGGTTAATTTGTTATTATATTACTTAAACCCCTTCAGCGGTCAATTTTTTGATCCAAAATGTTCTAAGAAAGGAACATTTTTTTATTACACATAATTAAGCATAATACTTAACAAAATGCGAAAATGAAAGAATTTTATTTTAATTTTCAATTTAAACGTTTTTATAGACTACTTTTTTGTTTTATAATTGGGGAACACAAAAAACCCTAAATGTTTGTTTTTCACAAGTACATTCTACATGTTAAGAATGTTTCATATACCTTAAAAGAATTTCTCTTAAAAAGTTTCATGTTCATGCTTCTTTTTGAAACGGTTGAGGATTTTGTGTGTGTGCATATTATATATATATATATATATATATATAATCCAATATAAAAAATTTCAATATATAATTATATACATATACATACACATATATATAAACTTATACATCTATATACATATACACAAATATATAAACAAAAATATAAAAATAAACATATAATTATATACCTAAGATAACTAAAATTAGGAAGAAGGCACATAGTATAATGACCAACTCCTGGCCTTAATATATATATATATTTCTTTTTTCTCAAGCAACAAATTGCGGATTGCCTTGAAAATCCCTGTTTTTATCGAATATTTTCAAGAATCTTCTTACCTTCAAAGAAGAATACCCGCCTCCACTATAAAGAAAATCTCGTTTGAGAAGTATTTCAGTACCATAGACAAACTGATGCATCTCTTAAAAACACTAGTACTAATAATTTCACACTAAGAATTAAAAATATGAGCAAATTAAAGAGAGGAAGAAGAAAATAGCAGTGCCCGTAGAGCGTACGAGCAAACTAAAGGGTGTTTTTTTAGAGATATAGAACTTTAAATTGCAATAAAACAACGGTGTATTATTCGATTGACATGAATTTTTTTTATTCGAAAGATAATCTTGTGGCATTACATTTTAAATAGGATTTCTGGCATAGGACTGCCACGGCTGGTTCGGATGTAGTCCAATCTGGACGTCCAATTTTCGATGACTTTTTCCAACATGTGTGGCCGTATATCGGCAATAACACGGCGAATATTGTCTTCCAAATGGTCAAGCGTTTGTGGCTTATCCGCATAGACCAATGACTTTACATAGCCCCACAGAAAATAGTCTAGCGGTGTTAAATCACAAGATCTTGGAGGCCAATTCACAAGTCCAAAACGTGAAATTAGGCGGTCACCAAACGTGTCTTTCAATAAATCGATTGTGGCACGAGCTGTGTGACATGTTGCGCCGTCTTGTTGGAACCACAGCTCCTGGACATCATGATTGTTCAATTCAGGAATGAAAAAGTGAGTAATCATGGCTCTATACCGATCACCATTGACTGTAACGTTGTGGCCTTCATTGTTTCTGAAGAAGGATTCCACCAGCCCATAAAGCGCACCAAACAGTCAGTTTTTCCGGATGTAACGGTGTTTCGACACACACTTGTGGATTAGCATCACTCCAAATGGGGTAGTTTTGTTTGTTGACGTAGCCATTCAACCAGAAGTGCGCTTCATCGCTAAACAAAATTCGCTTATGAAAATCGGGAACAACGGCCATCTCGTTTTGGGCCCATTCGACGAATCTACGCCTTGCTTGATGATCGTTTTGATGAATTGCCAAACCAAACTGAGAATAAATCCCTTGACAGCTGTTAAATCGGTCGCCATCTTGGAAAGTAATGCCAACTTAAACTTCTATACCTGGAAAAAAAAACACTCTTTAATTATGGTCAACTTTCGTTAGCCCGTGAGGTATACCGGTAAACCAGTTAAATCAGGTGGGGGGGTACTCAAACTTTTTTTCTGCTGGGCCGCATACACATGTCAGCTATTTCACGCGAGCCGCATACATATGCTAGTTATTTCACACGGGCCACAACATGAGGATAGATGGGGAGGGGGGGGGGCAGAATGCCTTAAGACCAAGATAACATTGGAAATTTCAAATGTGGTAAATTGGTCAAAATATTATAACTCCCCTGTTTTGCTTTTTTTAATTATAATTTTTTATATTTTTTATTTTGTTACTAACACTACATTAGAAGCATTTAAGAAACACTCCTTCACAATGTCTGCATCAGTAAGCGGTTTCATATGATTACCAATAATATAACAAACCTCTTGAAAGAGATCCTCGAGAAAAAGCATCATTGAATGACTCATGTTTATTGGTATTTTTTAATACAGCACTTTGGTGACAAATCAAACAATTATTGATCCCTCCCACGTTTTTTTTTCACTACAAAACATTCAACCTCCTAGTCGTCTCTTGAAATGAATTTTTTTTTTCAAATATTTTTCGCTTGCAAGATATGAAAGATAGTTAAAAAATAGTTCCACCCATAAAATTGTCGCTACTCCACTGTTGTCTGCTATCACGAATCGTAACCATTCCAAATAGAAAAAGAATATCAATTCGTACCTATACGCAAAAAGCAAAGTTTATATGTTTGATTTCTTGAAAAAGAATGTCCCTCCAAATTTTTATTGCAATGTTCTTCAATAAGTAAATTTCTGAGAGCAATGGACCATGATCGGGCCGCTTTAAAAGTCTCGGTGGGCCGCATGCGGCCCGCGGGCCGGAGGTTGAGTATCGCTGAGTAAAACTGTATAATTCCTGATTTATTTGTATTGGAAAAATTGATACCGTAATGAGTACAGAACATTTTTCGATGTCTTACATTGTTATTAAAATACGTTATAATATTTGTTCCATGTAAAATACATGAATTATGAAATAGTTTTTTCGTTTTTTCAGAACAATTCATTGAATATTTCGCAATGATTTTAAAATATTTGCAAATAATCAGCATCACACATATCTTCTTTAAATATGAGATTCTGAATTATAAACCTAGAGTATATTTTCTAACAGAAAGTTGTATCAATTTTTATAAAAATTCGCAACGTTGTAAATCATACATTTGTTTATAATACTGCAATTTGAAAATATTCCATTGATTGAGAATTCTTTTCTTTAACGTGTTAGTGAAAATTCATTAGGAATGTAATATACATAAATTAAATATGAACATATATTTTTTTCAAGAAAAGATGGATCACAATTCAGATAAATCTGAGTTGTATAAGATATGCTTCTCTCTAAAGGCGGAATTTAATTATTAATTTTGTAGGATATTTTTAGATGAAATTGTATTCCGATTTCGGGTCCTGTTCTCTTACACTATACGAGGAAGAATTTACATTTTTAGCAGATTCAGTGAAAGGAACATATTTACTAAATAAATATTATTATTCTTTTCATCCAAATTACTATTGGTGCATTACTGTTTTCCTAAGAAAACTCTTTCTTTTTCAAGCTTACGGACAAAATATAGTCCACGCTAAGCTCAATTTTAAGAGTATTTTCAAATTTCGATGGAAAGGTCAGTTATAGATGTGTTTATAACCCCTTGTTATAACTTTAATGTTGTGAAAATATTTTCTACGGAACAGAAATTTAGAGCTATTCTCTAAAATTGAACTCACAATAATATTATAATTGCTTGATGTATTTTCTTTAAATGTACCAAGAAAGTACCTGATTAAAAGAAATGCTTCTAATTTTTTTGAGGTCAAAGAAATTAAAATACTATTCTCAAAACTTTTGAATAACTGAATAATTTTGCTCTAATTTCGAGCCTTTTTACTTGATTCTTATTAAAATATTAAGCAATATAAGAAATATAAATATTTAAGAAATATGAATTCAGGATTCTATTTTTAGCATGGATTTTATATTAAGGTACCCGACTACTTGCGACAACTTTTTTTTTAAAAAAAATAGATATATGGTGATTTTTTTTGTGATTTTTAGATTTGTTTAGTACATTTTAAGAAAAATATATGCTAAAATTAAGAAGAGAAAAAGAAATTATTATTGCTAAAATAGGAAAAATTGGCTTAAAATTTACAAAAAATAATAAAAATGGGGCATATTCTGTACCAAAAGTTTATAACTAATTTTCAATTTTTCAATCCTAATGTGTTGTTATTCATTTTTGATTCATTATTATTCATTTAATTATGTTATTCATTTTTGAAATGAACTTCAAGATAGATATTTTAATTCTTGCAAAACCTAGAGCACTTTATCTTAATTATTATGTGAAATTTCTTTAAAAAACAGTGGTTATATTCATATAAGGGGCCGTAAATTTTGTAACAAAATAGTGATTGATATAAATCTGAAGGTTAAAACATCTACTATTATACAGAACATACTCACAAAATTTCAATTAATTATTTTCAAAACTCTTTTTGAGCAACCACTGTTCCCTATTGAGCATTTTCAAAAAAACAACAACATATTTTGAATAAAACGCATTTTAAAGTATGATATCTTGCTTAAAGTAATGGCATCTGCTTGCACTAAAACACTTGTAGTTTTTGTTCTAGTGAACAGAAAATAATGAACTTGGAATTTTTACAAAGCTAATAAGATGGTCTATAAAACAAAATCATAAAAACAGTTTCGCAATTTTAGGGTAGTCGGATATCTTAATTCACATAGAGATTCGAGTGAACTTAATTTTAGAATGTAAGGCTAAAATTTATTGTAAAATTGTTATGCATTTGGATAGACAATTGTCTATACACGAATCTGCTTCATGTTAAAAAAAGAAGGGGGAGGGAGAAGATCTGTCACTACTTAAAGCTGTCCTCATCTGTTATCAAAAGACGGGATTCATTCACACATGGAATATTTTTTTTTCGAATAGATAAATACAAGTCTACCATTCACTATAAAGGAAATGAGGAATTTTAAATTATTACTCATTCGTATCTGAATTAATTATTTTCTTTCTTTCTGTATGAAAGGGGTGCTACATCTATGTAATATTTAGTTGTTTTTAATCTTACATGTCTTAAAAAAGAAAACTGCATCGAGTGTATGAAACAGCGTGTAAAGAATATATAATTTCAGGTATTATATCTCCTATCTCTCTCTCTCTCACACACACACACATAGACAACGGAGTCACTGACCACGTGTGCTTATTGACCATTACCGAAGTTGTTTATGTAGAGTAGTCCATGGAACCAGACAAGCAACCCTGCATCATTCAACGAAAACAATAAAGACGAGACTTTCTGCAGACGAGTCTGTGAAGATAACATTGTGAATTTTGATACTGATGTGATATGGCAGTAGAAGACCTATTGTAGTGCCTTTACTAACAGCACACTATTGACTGCAACGCCTCTGATGGGTGTGTAAACATATCAGTTGAACACTAGATGACTGGAAAGATATTCTCTGGTCAGATAATTTACGACTTTTAGGCATGCTGATGATAAGCTTCAAGTTCGGTGCAGGTCGTACGAGGGCATAGACCCAATTTGTCAACAAAACACTGATGATGGTGGATTTATAATGGTGTGGAGGGCTTCTACATGGAATGGGCTCTGTGTTCTGCTCAAATTGAATCATTTATTAGAAATTATTAGGTTCCATTACTTTGAGATCGCTTGCAGTCATTCAAGGGCTTTAAATGCACAAGCAAAAATGGAATCTTCCGGTATGATAATGTACTTTACCAGTCCTTAATCATTTTGATTAGTTTGACCGAGAAAGCATAACGAATATTTCTTCAGGGGAATTTCCAACAATTTGTTGAGTTAATGCTACATTCAGGTGCTGCATTTTGGGGAACAAAAGAGGTTCGTATGATATTATGAGACATCGTGGGACTTAGAACCGGCCTGAAAAATGCTCAAGTTTGCAAGATTAGCATTTTTTAACGCAAAATAATAGAAGTCATATATATCCGGGACATTTTTTTCATATTTATACTAGCCGTTAGCTACCCACTTCCCTGGATATTTCATGATGTTCTATGACTATATACTGGTTTCTTTAAACTTATTGTAGTCTAAGTCCTAGTGTTAAGCTTGCGATTATTGTATTGAAAAGCATTTTTATAGCCCTCGCCTCTTGATTTAAAACGAAGAGAATTCAGTGCCGCTTTTGTCTTTCCCGGCTCCCTAGGCACTTCAAATTCAGTTACCCCTTCCCCACTATTTTCAGAGCACCCCCTCCTTCTGTTCTTACTTTGCCCCAGTTTTGATTCGGGAGAGAGAGATTAATAAAAAATTTGTTCTTTTTCTCGCCTTCCAATTATTTGCGCCCTAGGCACGTGCCTAAGTGGAAAAGCTGCCTTGCTTGAATTTTTAAAACGGAGGTATAATTATCATTTACATCTCCCCCGAGTCAGTTTAGAAAAATCGACTTTTAGCGGAACTTAAAAGAAACATGCTTATTTCAAGTTTCTAAGTCTAAATGTACAAAAACGGGATTTTTTAAAAAATTTATGCGTCTTCCCTGAACCCCACTTGAGAGTCGATTTCGATAAAGCTCGTTCTTAGCGAATCTCTAAGCAAAAACAAACATGCTTTCTAAATTTCAAGTCTGTTGGTCTAATAGTAGAGGAGATATCGTGATGAGTGTAAGAGAGTGAGAATCGCTTTTATCTTATAGATATAGATAATTATGAATAAGTTCCCTGATATATAAAACATATTTCATTATCAGTTCTGTAAAAGTAAACAAATTTTAATTTTACTTGATAACTTTAATAACGTTTTTTATACACATGCATTTTATGGTTGCAGTTTTATAAAAGGGCATACGGATTTATTTTATTAGTATGCTAATTAACATTAATAGTGAAGCCTTTTTCTACCTGAAAAGTGTTCCAAGTTTGGATTCTCTTATTTAAGATTTTCATAGCCAATTGTTGTTTCAAAATTTATATTGTATTAACGCTTCACTGAAGAATACAGGGTAATTTTTTTTATCCCATTCTCATTCAATATTAATCAATCAGTTTTCTCATGGGGTGTATTTTGTATAATCTTTCGTTTCTTATATTTTAATTTTAAAAGGATTTTTAAATTTATAATATTAATATAGTAAATTCAGAGCAAATCTTCTTTTACATTGTTTTGTGCATACATCAATAGCATTTTCCCCGTATTATATAAAGTGTAATTTTTTTTTGTATTTGCTAATATTTACTATACGTGTATATATATATATATATATATATATATTTGTATATGTGTGCATATGTGTGTATTTGCTTGTATATATATGTGTGTGAGTGTATATGTATGTATGCTTTATGTATTTGTATTTTGAATATCTTATTATGATTATGTTTCCAAATCTTCCCCATTGTATAATTTTAATAACTGTCTCCATTTGCATGTGAGCAATCTTGTATTTTGTTCTGTATTTGCATCCATTCTTGTTTCTTTTCCCTTTTTATTCCCATTTGTGCCTATATCCTTCTACTTGAAACTTCCTGCCACAATTGATTGAGTATTGACTTTTTTTCGTTTGTAAGTCTTGTGTTATACTTGTCGGCATACAAGGAGTTTAGAAAAATATATATAGCAAATTATGTTTTAATTGCATATTTCTGAATTTTAAGCCTACATGATATTTAAGAGGTATATTTGTTATGATCACAGTAATTTATATCATTATTGAAGGGAGGTGTATTTTAAAATTTATTCTTGTATGCTGTTTTAATATTAAATGAATAAGTCTTAAGTAACAGTATATATATATGTCGTTTTTTAATGTTCTATTGGGGTTTAAAAAATTGCAAAAATTTATTTCATTCTTTATTCAATTCCTACTATTATCTCACACTCTCTATATATTTATTTATCTAGGTGGAATTTTCAATCGTTAATGAAATACGTTTTGAAGCGCTCCATTGAGCTGAAATTTTATCTACATGATTATTTTGGATTACAATACGATAATTTAGTTATAGTTAATAAAAATTAATTGATTAAAACTAATTATTCAAAGAATTACAGATACGACCGTTGGCATCATTTTTGGCGAGTTAGCGACCCTCTTGGCGACTTGTGTTAAAACTTTTAAAGGTCTTTTTCTCACATTTTAAAGCGCTCATTTGAGCTGAAATTTATTTTCTATAAACGATTGTTTTGGTGACAATATGATAATTTAATTATAATTAATTAAAATTAGTTGATTGAAACTATTTATTTAAATAATTACAGATACAGAGTCGCGTTAGCTTCATTTTTAGCGACTTCGGTCAAAGATTTTTTTTCTCACCTTTTAAAGCATTTAGTTAAACTGAAATTTTATATACACGATTGTTTTGGATGACAATGCGATACTTTAATGATAATTAATAAAAATTAATTACCACTGAATGCTGTGATTCTGTCCTATGTATATACACAATTATATTAATTGTAACTATTTAATAAAAATTAGCTAAAATAAATTTTTTCTTTGTTGATCAAAGTAGGAATTGACTTAATTTTTTTTTATATTACTTGTTTTTAAAAAGTTTTCTTTTAAATTTAAAACTAAGAATTTTTTTTCTTTTCATGTCCCTCCCCCCCCTTCCATACAAGTAATAATGAAGGTAAATGCCACTGGAGATGGTAAGAAAATCGACCAATGAAAAAAGTTTTCTCCAATCACACTGTAAGGAAAAGAAAGGTACACCGCTAATAAAATACCTCTAAGGGTTTTTTTTTTATAAGACCTCAGGGAAAACGGAAGCTTTTTAAAGCTGTTAAATTAAGTGTCCTTAGCTTTTAAAAACTCCTTTTTAAAATAGAACTTTATAAAAGAATACACGCTAGTGATTTCATGGAGGTATTTGAAAATTCCTTTTGTGTGTGTGAAATTCCTTATATAAGGACTAATAAATTGCTTTTTTTTTTCAAATACCTCTTAGAAAGAAGTATCCAAAAAAGAAATTCAGTTTGCTTGATGTGGGTATGAATTGTTTAATTTTTATCGCATTCTAGTTTCTTATGCTTCTCCCCATTTTATTATAATCAAGAATAAAATGTGTGAAAAATGGAATTTATATATTTTTAAAACATAGAAGTCACACACAAGAATAAAAATTCTAGAATTCTTGATAAATGTCGAATTTGAAAAAAATGTTTTTATTTAGGCAATCCATCAGTAATATTTGTTGATTTCTTAATTAATATTTATTATTCATACAATGATATTCGATGAAAAGAACTATTGATATTTTTTTTTAAAGTCAGCTTATTGGAAGATTAGTTTTCTGTACAAGTTGAGTGCAGCAGGATATTTAATGGTAATGAATTTTTGAGACTTTGATATATTCTTATATATAAGAACGGGTAGTAGTATGTGAATATCAACACTTGGTACCATTAGTTAGCTTCTGAGATAACCAAATCAATGACCTCTAAAATTAAAAATAATCATTGCGGTAAACCAGGGGTGTCCAACACGCAGCCCGCGAGCCACCTGTGGCCCGCCGACTCTTTTTAAAAATTTTTTAAATATCAGATTTTTAAAGTTTGCTTCATTTTGAAATTTATTTGAGGGGGAATTTAAATACATATTTAAATCTACAATGTATTTGCCTGTTCTTGTTTTAAAATAAATCCTTTTTGATAACAGAAATGTCCTTTAGATTAAAATGGATTTATATTTTATCAAACAGTTACATTTTATTTTATTATAGTAAATTACTTTTTTAATACATTTCGAATTGCACTATGCATATACTTTACTATGGATGGTACATATGTCTCTCTGTGTGCGACTTTCATTTTTTCTCTTCCTTTTCTGTTTGGAGTGCCCAAAAAGCAAGTCCAAAGAAAATATTCAGGACGGTTAAGATAACGGATAATGTATACTTAATTGTTTGCGAATGACATTACAATCGCATTTCAACAATGAGTAACGAAAGATCAATTCAAAAGGAACACCGTAATTTTCAAGAAAATAGCAACTGTAATATTTCAAACATTATTTGATCATTGCATTATTATATAATGTAAACATTATTATATTATCTATATGTTATCTATGTTATCTATTATTATATTATCTTCGTGTTAAGGTATCCGACTACGTTCGGAACCGTGATTTTCAAAAGTGTATAAATGGATAATTTTCATGATATTTAGTGTCACTTAGATTAGAATATATGCATAATATTATTTTAAGGACATTTTGACAAAAAAAAATTATTTAAATACAATATTTTGGCAAAAAATTAACTTCGAATAATCTTTTTTTCAAATGTTCTCCTTTTGTGAAAAATGCTTCTATTAGAATAATATTTTGCCTGTATATAGCTCAGACATCTGTTTAGAGGCTCAACTAGAATTTTTGAAATATAAAACTTAGAAGTGGGTTTATTCATATTTTATGACAACAGAGGGGAGTAATTTTGAGAAAAAAACGCCAATAATTATTTTAATGGGTGGTAACTCTGGAAACAATGTGAATTTTTCAAAAATTCTAGTTGAGCCTCTGTAGAGAGGTCTGAGCTATATGCAGGCAAAATATTATTATAATAGAAGCATTTTTCACAAAAGGAGAACATTTGGAAAAAAGATTATTCTAAGTTAACTTTTTGCCAAAATATTATATTTAAATACATTTTTTTGTGAAAATGTCCTTAAAACAATTTTATGCATGTATTCTAATCTGAGTGACACTAAATATCATTAAAACTATCCATTTATGCGCTTTTGCAAAATCACGGTTCCGAACGTAGTCGGATACCTTAAGAAAAAAAAAATACATGAAAATATATAGTAGTTTGTCGAGACCATTGTAACCGATATTTCGCCTTAAAGGAATCCGACTAGGTTGAAAAAGTGCTTTTTAGGTGTTTGATGTTGTTTGGGTCATTAGCAGGGCCGGTGCTAGGGGTGGGCAAGCTGGGCCCCTGCCCGGGGCGGCAACCTTAGGAGGTGGCAAATTGGCTGTAAAATTAACTAGTTTATGAAGAAAATAAACTAAGATTACCGAGAGGTTCCACAAGTCAAAATAAAAATTCGATAAAAAAAAATTAGAAATGTGAATGCAAAATATTTACGTTTTCTATGGAGTCCTGGAGATTTTTTTTAAGGAGTATTCATTAGTATAAAGCCGTGTTCTCCAACGCTGGTCCCATGGGGGAAAGGGGAGGGGGCGATAAAGAAGAATTTCGGCATCAGGTTCCTTCTCTTTCAACTAATTTCCTAAAAGTGTTACTGCTTTCTATGCGTGAATTCGCGTACTATTGAAAGAGACAGATTTTGGCAGAGATTAGTCTCAACAAAAGTGATGAAAAGCACGGTCAAGTTTTATGAATGAAAAGAAAGGGACAAAATGACCCTGAGAAAAAGACCCTTTTTCGAAAAAACTGAAGGAACTTTGTGTCAATTTGACTTCCGAGTTAATTCTTTTAGCTTCCTGTGCTTATGCAGACAAGTCAAAGTCGGACAACAAAAAAGGTAACAATATTTTCATTTTCAAATTCTTTTTTAGATTTTTAATGCTCAGGAATTTTAATCATTGTGTAAGAAAAAGTGAAAAGGAAAAATTATTTTGCTGCATTTGTGATTTTTCTATTTTATTTATTTTTCATTTCAGATACATAAATTTAGATGTCATTAGTTTCGTAGAATATTTTCATGTTGATTAATATTTTTAAGTATGTGAGTTTTCGTAGCTTCAATGTACCGTCGTCGTCTTAAAACATTTTTGATTGACATTGTTATTGAAATGAAAAAAATATTGTTTGACCCTCTCGTATAAAAATAACTTCTTTAGTCGCTTATAAAGGACGGTAGTAGGTCATTTAAAATGTAAAACGTTAATGAGCTTTTCAATACATTCATTAATTATTTATCATACCTAATGGATCCTAATAGCAACAGCTCGAAATTGAAATACAACGTAGTTATATTTATTACGATGATTTTGTTTTGCAATTGTAATATATTGTGATAATTTTGTTTAGTTATAAATGAACTAGTCTATAATTGCTAAATATTTCATTTATATTGCTTCAAACTGTTAAAAGAATTTTCAAAGAAAAATATTTAAAAAAAGTTAATTTTACTTATATAGACATTCTTTCTTTCTTTTTATTGAATGTAACATGTAAAATAAGCATATAATTTTTCTTATGTATTCTAAGACTGTGTTTAGATAGCCATTATTTTGTAAGATCAAATGTTAAAAACTTGAACATTATATATATTCTTTGCATATTATTGCTATTTTAAGAGGAATTTGCACGATGCCTTTTTAATTCAGATTTTTTACACCAGTGATTCCCAAAATGGTCTATATAGACCCCCAGGGGTCTATGATGATCTGCAAGGAATATACGTCAGCAAAAAAATAGTTTGGCGGTCAATAAGGTGTAAGTGGGAGTCTAGCGGCTTACATTAAACTAGATTGTGACTTTAATTTTAAAAGAAAATTTAATCAAGTGAAAACCAAATTTGACTTATTTAGCAGATTTATTTACTAAATTTACTGAGGTTAATTTACCCGTACAAGGTGACAGCATAATTTTTTTTTTCAAATCAGGAACCATTTCAGCGTTTCTTTCCAGAATTAAGCTAAAGAAGTATAATACTGTCGGTCCGGAAATTTTTCTCAAATTAACCCAATCAATCAGTCGGCACGTTTTAACCTACGTCAACATTTATCTGCCTTTTCTTGAGATTTTGAAGCCAGGTTTGAGAATGCTTGACTGTGGTAATACCACAGTAGGCAATGAATTTATATGGTCATATTGAAAAAAAAATGTCACATGACAACAGGAACTGATCGTGATATGCACCAATGAAGATTTTAAAGTTTAGAAATGGATGCCAGCCTGTTATTTGTCCCGAATTATGGAATGTCCTGAGGAAGTTTTTAATTATTTTTCCTAGTAAGCAGGAGTTTTAGTGCAGTTGCCAATCTCCAAAAAAAAAAAAAAAAAAAATAAATTGGACACTACTAACAGAGGAGATTTAAGGTTAAATCTGACAAGATATATATATATATATATATATATTAAATGTTGAAAATTTTTTATTGTAGTCCCAGATTCATCCTTCCCTTTAAAATAAATTGTGTGTTGATTGGTTATTTTATTTAACAGTTATTTTATATATTAACTTTTAATTTAATTAATTAACGTATGCTTTTTAAAGTAGTTATAGTAGTATTAGCTGTCACAAAGACATTTAAGGTGATAAATTTGCAAAAATTCGATATTAATTAAGCAGGGGTCTACCCTATACCGAAAAATATGGCAAGGGGTACATGAGACAAAAAAGCTTGGGAACCTCTGTTTTACAAGGACAATGTGAAGGAATATCTAATGCTGTCTAATAATTAATTATGTGTATAATTAATTATAAAAATATATTAAAAATGTATAATATCCTTAAAATATTGTAAAACATTCTGCATGATACTAATCAAGTTAATCAAAATGCATTTTTCTAAAAATTTAAAAATTGAGTTAATAAATTATCTGCAGCTCTTAATATGAAGAAATTTTAAGAAAATATTTAAAAGACTTTTTGATTTTAAACCAAAAAAATAGAAATATTTTAAAAAATACAAATATTTAACTCAATGCAAAAACATCCTTTAGATAAATAAATTGTAAAACTTCAGGCGTGAATTTTAAATTTCGTAAGACGATTATTAAATAGATAATTAATTTGAATATATAGTGATATCAAAATAACATGTAATTAACAGCTCTAATAAGCAAACAACAATGACTTTAAGCCTGAATAACTTTCAAAGCATTTTTAAAATTAAGTTTCAATCTTAATAAAATATGTTTTATTTGTGATTAATACATAACGGCTTTAAATCTCAATCGTTTAATTGCAACGCATGCAAATATAAAATACTTAGAATTCCTATTTCAATATCTTACCAAAAACGTTTCAGAACATAACCACTCATCCAAGACATAAACGAGAGACTTTTAATCAATGTTCCGTAGAACACTGGTGCACTAAAATTTAAAAAGTCGGTTTTTTCAGTTTGCAATATTTTTTTTTACTGTTTCATTTTACTATTATATATCTCAAAAATTCTTTAAAATGTATTTTTCGTGATTGTGAAAAGGTTTAAAAGCGTTAGTATGTATATTTAAGAAAAAAATTCTAGTAATAATAGGTTTCAATCTATAGCAATTTTTAAAATCTTTAAAAAATGCAACAATAAGGATGTCAAAATTATGAAAGAAATTTCTTATAAAAAGCAACAGAAGAAGGATTTAATTAAATTTTATTGTTACAGAACAATAATGTGAAAGAATATAAGTACTATTTTTTTGTTGTGCTGTGTGCGTGTTCCTAGTATAAAACTAAAGGGTGTTTTTTTCAGAGGTATAGAACTTTAAATTGCAATAAAACAACGATGTATTATTCGATTGACATGAATTTTTTTTTATTCGAAAGATAATCTTGTGGCATTACATTTTAAATATGATCAAGCAAGGCGTAGATTCGTCGAATGGGCCCAAAACGAGATTGCCGTTGTTCCCGATTTTCATAAGCGAATTTTGTTTAGCGATGAAGCGCACTTCTGGTTGAATGGCTACGTCAACAAACAAAACTGCCGCCTTTGGAGTGAAGCTAATCCACAAGTGTATGTCGAAACACCGTTACATCCAGAAAAACTGACTATTTGGTGCGCTTTATGGGCTGGTGGAATCATTGGTCCGTACTTCTTCAAAAACGATGAAGGCCACAACGTTACAGTCAATGGTGATCGGTATAGAGCCATGATTACTCACTTTTTCATTCCTGAATTGAACAATCGTGATGTCCAGGAGCTGTGGTTCCAACAAGACGGCGCAACATGTCACACAGCTCGTGCCACAATCGATTTATTGAAAGACACGTTTGGTGACCGCCTAATTTCACGTTTTGGACCTGTGAATTGGCCTCCAAGATCTTGTGATTTAACACCGCTAGACTATTTTCTGTGGAGCTATGTAAAGTCATTGGTCTATGCGGATAAGCCACAAACGCTTGACCATTTGGAAGACAACATTCGCCGTGTTATTGCCGATATACGGCCACACATGTTGGAAAAAGTCATCGAAAATTGGACGTCCAGATTGGACTACATCCGAGCCAGCCGTGGCAGTCCTATGCCAGAAATCCTATTTAAAATGTAATTCCACAAGATTATCTTTCGAATAAAAAAAATTCATGTCAATCGAATAATACATCGTTGTTTTATTGCAATTTAAAGTTCTATACCTCTAAAAAAACACCCTTTATTTAATTAAAGTGGAAGCAACATGTGCATTACAGAAATAAAAATATGATAAAGTAAAAAATTATAAAGTAGATAAATGATTTCAAACAAATTCGTTAAGAAAGCCGAATAGATGCATTAAAGCCACTAAGGTATCAAGCGGGAGGGGTGTACGACGCTTTACTTGCTGTTTATAATAATTCGGAGATTGACAACTCTATAAGAGCTGAGGCTTCTGGATTATTTATTAAGTTGTGCTAAACAATTTAAGTTCTTATGCTGCATGGTAATTTGGTGTAAAATCTTAAATTGTATCAATCCTATAAGTAAGCTCTATCAGACAGAAGACTATGATTTACCATCTGCTATAGAGCTCTTGAAAAATTTTTAAGATTTTGTTAAGAATCTTAGAGATCTGACACAGACTTTAATGAAATGCTTAGCGATGCTCGAGAACTCGCCGACGAAATTGACATACTGGCTAATTTTGAGCTCACCCAGCCACGTCATACAGTTCGAAGAAGGAATGTTAATTTCAATTATGAGGCACGAGAGGATCTAATAGAAGATCCTACTTTGAAATATAAGGCAGAGTTTATTTTTTCTCATTAGATAAAGCTATCAATGCATTTGAATCCAGCAGCAACTATTTTCAATTTTTGTACAATATTTGTGATTTAAAAGATACTTCTCAAAACGACGAATTTAAGTATTGTAAAGATCTAGAAGCAGTGTGTTAACTGATGGGAATTCATCAAATATAAACGCGCTGGACCTGGCGATAGTAGCGGTTTTGGCTTTGCTAAATAAAAAAGAAAGTCCAATCGAGATTTTAAAATTCTTATCGAACCTAAAATTTGCTCCACATCTCGGTATAGTTTTAAGGATATTGCTTACTCTCCCAATAAGTGTGGAATGTAGAAAATGAATTTCTCCAAATTAAAATTAATTAAAAGTTTTTTACGCTCCACAACTACCGAGGATCGGCTAAACGGCTTGACAACAATAGCCATTGAACATGAACTGGCTGAAGAAATTAATGTTAAAGAAATTATAAAAAAAATCTCAGAATCAAAAGTGAGAAAGAAACACTTTTAAGAGAGTTTAACTTTCGGTTTAAATGTATTTTTTAATATGTTACTAAGTTTTAATATTTAGTGGTTCTATAATTTGTTTTAGTATTTTTTTAACATCTGTATTTTATAATTATACACTAGAAATGACTCTTTTCTTTTTTTGTGTGCAACCCTACATTTTACTATTTTTTGCTAATCAAAACTTCAACATTATTGATAGCAATTTTTTTTGCTCATGTTTTATTTTATCATTAAGCGTGGGAAAGGTGTAGGTTATCTCTTTTAATTTTTGTTATAAACGGGCGGCATTTTACTTCTTTGCCCGGGGCGGCGAAACTGCTAGCGCCGGCTCTGGTCATTAGGGAAAAAAGAAATTAATTATTGAGGAAGGACTAATACATAAAACCAGAGAGTTTTTTAAGAGTTCTTTTTATAACATTTACTTTATCTAACTAATAAATATATTTTTTTAAATTCGTTTTTCGAAGAATGAACTTTTCATGATAATTTGTGCACGGAAAACGGAATATCTTCTAAATAATCCAATCAAATGCAATGAAATTTATTACATAGATGCTATGGGCCCTTCAGAGTGTAACAAACCGCAGGTTTTAAGGCAAATACATTTAATCACATTTTACGGCCCTTTTTAGCTTAGAACATGCAGTAATTTTGACGAAAAATCATGACCATCCAATTTTTTAAAAAATGCTCTCTCTCTAATAAGATATTTATTTCTTAAAATATATTTTATCCTGCGGTTTGTGACACTTCAGAGGGATCAAGAAGTATATCAATGACGTTAAAATTGCATAATGTGCAATTCATTTTTATTTATCACGTTTTTTTTAACTTAAAAAATTTTGCTAAATTTTCTTAAAAATAATTTTTTTTTCAAAACAAAAGGGCTATACATGTTAGTTATTTAATATTTATGACTTTTCAAGCCTATTTATGTTCTTTAAAACAGTAAAATTATTCAGAAAATCATTTTTTGAAAAATTTATCTCCGAACCTAGTCGGATACCTCAAGCGTTTTCACTTTAAACGTATTTCACTGTATATTTCTATAGTTACTTTTTTAAATTTGGTCTTTATAATAATACTAGCTGGTATACCCGTTCTTCGCACGGGTGAACTGAAAGGTTAAACAACACAGATTGAAGGATAAAGAAGTTTTTAATGTGTTAATTTTAAGTGAATTGCAAATTAAACAAAAAAAGCTTTTCACATATCTCAGCTGAAGAAAAAAAAGAAAGAAAAAATACCTTTGTTAAATTTTAAGTCTGTAGATCTAATAGCTGATAAAAAGGATTTTTTTTATATTTATAACTCCCCGTAAAACTCTTGAGGGTTGATTTTTGAAAATACCTCCCTAAGCTGATCTCTGCTCAGCAAAAGTAACACATTGTTAAAAGTTTTCTGACGCTTAAAATATTGTAAATAATTTATAACTGAAAGTGTCATACATTAATATAAATTTCTATTGAATTTATTTTATGTGAAAATTGTAATACTCGCAAGCAACACCGTTTCCTAAATAACAATGGCGATTCAATGGAAAAAATAGCGAAATGTTAACAATAGAGTCAAGTTGGCAAATGTCTAGCTACTTTCATAGCTCAAACTTTATTAGAGCTTTGTAAGACCCGCCGTGTAGGAGAGCGATGCACGTTAATGCTTTATCTACCGCATTATGATCTACAGAAATTTTTTTCATGCAATATTTTTTTAGGTCACTACATTGAAAATTAAGGGACATACATAAACAAAATACTCCACTTAGGGAAATTTAATCGGTTAGAGCTAATAAATTAATTAAATATATTCCACTGTAAAATTAATTATATACACCATTCACTTAAAATAAATAGTCAAATCGTTTTCTAAGGTCTCCATAAACATAAGACACTTAAATTTTGACATTAACTATTTTTGGGGCACAAAAATGATAATCTTTGCAATCTGCTGAAAACGCTCGCAGCTGAAAATGTAATATCTGCTACAAAACTATTTGCCTTCCCCGTTAAAATACTCATCATAGAACCCGTGCCATCATATATCTTGGAAGAGTGGATTTCAAAGAATATTCCAGCTAAGTATTGGTAGAATATTCCTGCTAAATTGGTGTGGCATGGTAGTTAGGAGAAGGGGGTGCCAGCTCAGGTGTTGTCCACGTCACTTGACTATGGTTCAAAATTATATGGTCCGTCGCCAAAAGCCCTCATGTAGCTGAACAGTGCAACGTTAATATTCACTCACTGAAAAAAATACAGTACAGTAGTTATAACTATTTTTATACATAAAAATGCAATATCTGCTTATTCAATTAAAATTATAGCATTATAATTAATTACTAACCACACAAACAAATTTTGAAAATTTATCCAAATGATGTAGTGTGAAAGAGAAAGTTTATTCAGACAGACAACAAATGTGTCTTATATGCATATAGATTTGTTTGAATTCTTGTGTATTATTACTTTTGTAAGCTTCATGACATACTTTATGGTGTACCAGTATTTTAAAGCTGACTGAGCAACAGCAACATTTAGCTGGGTATAGCTAGTTATAACATAAAATTAAATCTTAAAAAGATATCAAAAATAAAAGACGACTCAATATTTTGAATAAATCAGTATAAACATTTTCATACAAACACAATACAAACACAATATATATATATATATATATATATATAAATATTTATTTTGCTATTTGCATTTCAGACAGACATCAAACAAAATTTTAAAAATTGTCAAAAACAGAAAACAGATAAAAAAAACATATTTAAGAAAAATACCACTGATTAATTTCGCCAAAGACATCGCAATGTGCAAAAAAAAAATATTTGTAGTACATAATAACCAAAAAAAAAAAAAAAAAAAAAAGTACTAAAATATTAAAAAAACAAAACTTATATATTGAATTAATTAAGGATTACTCTGGAGGGAAAGATAAAACAGGCTAAGATAATACTCATAATATTAATTTCATATTGGTTAACTACTCATTTTTGGCATGATTTTGAAATCACGCCAAATTGGTATGTTGCGGCCAGTCTAATGTTATAGTAATGCACAGAATTAAAGGTACTTACGTATTATTGCAACCTATTGGTGACATTATACAAAATGAAGCACATGATTGCCAATTCAACGCATACAAAGTTGGGATTGCCAAAGTGGCGAGTTTTTTGAACGTTGGCGACTGTGCAAAAATACCCAAGTACTAAAAAAAATTATCCAAAGTATATATATATATCCCGAGCATAAAAATAAATTGAAAAATGAAGTACAATACTAACATTAACTGACATAAAAAGAACTGAACTAACTTTATCAATGCAAAAGCATAATTTGAAAAAATAAGGTATTTACTTATAACCCCAACCTTTTGGCGACATTATATGAAACAAAGCACATGACTCGCAATTCAGCATATATATGACGTGCGAAATCAGGGTTGCCAACTTGGTAAGTTATTTTGAATGTTGGCGATTGTTAGGATAGCACATAGGTGCCAAAATAATTTATCTTACCACTACCTGCTTCCTCAACATACTCATTTTTGGCATGATTCTGAAATCACGCCAAATTGGTATGTTGCGGCCAGTCTAATGTTATAGTAATGTACAGAATTAGAGGTACTTATGTATTATTGCAAACTATTGGTGACATTATACAAAATGAAGCACATGATTGCTAATTCAACTCACACAAAGTTGGAATTGCCAAAGTGGCGAGTTTTTTGAACATTGGCGACTGTGCAAAAATACCCAAGTACTAAAAAAATTATCCAAAGTATATATATATATATATCCCGAGCATAAAAATAAATTGAAAAATGAAGTACAATACTAACATTAACCGACATAAAAAGAACTGAACTAACTTTATCAATGCAAAAGCATAATTTGAAAAAATAAGGTACTTACATATAACCGCAACTTATTGGCGATATATGAAACGAAGCACGACTCAAAATTCAACATATATATATGACATGTAAAATCGGGGTTTGCCAACTTGGCAAGTTATTTTGAATGTTGGCGATTGTTAGGATAGCACATAGGTGCCAAAATAATTTATCTTACCACTACCTGCTTCCTCAACATACTCATTTTTGGCATGATTCTGAAATCACGCCAAATTGGTATATGTTGCGGCCAGTCTAATGTTATAGTAATGTACAGAATTAGAGGTACTTATGTATTATTGCAAACTATTGGTGACATTATACAAAATGAAGCACATGATTGCTAATTCAACTCGCACAAAGTTGGAATTGCCAAAGTGGCGAGTTGTCTTGAACGTTGGCGATTGTGCAATAATACGCAAGTACTACAAAAATTATCCAAAGTATATATACATCCCGAGCATAAAAATAAATTGAAAAAATGAAGTACAATACTAACATTAACCGACATAAAAAGAACTGAACTAACTTTATCAATGCAAAAGCATAATTTGAAAAATAAGGTACTTACATATAACCGCAACTTATTGGCGATATATGAAACGAAGCACGACTCAAAATTCAACATATATATATGACATGTAAAATCGGGGTTGCCAACTTGGCAAGTTATTTTGAATGTTGGCGATAGCCAGGATAGTACATAAGTTCCAAAAATAATTTATCTTATGACCACCTGCTTCCTCAAAAGGTATTTAAGCCATTTGTCTGTTTTGCTCATTCTCTGATGCCTATTCCAGTTTGATATGTAATTACTACCAGCACTGCTTTTGCTTGGGCAGTATGATTTTCTGCATGGCAATTTTATGCACTGAAGCCAGTAGTATTATACCCTTAAAGGTTAAAATAAAGACACATGAAATTGCAAAGAACCATATTATTGGATCAAGTGTAGTATAGGGGGGCTACTTGGCGCAGTCCTTTATTTTGGTTACTAAAAGTGGTCCCCAAGGTACTTTTTTCGGTATTATTTATTTTAGAATGAATTCGATATCTCACCATGACGTTTAGATAAAAATCCGAAGAAATTCGCCAAATCCAAAGTGCCCCCTATACTACATTTGAACCGAACTGAAATATAACCCTTATCAATGAGAAGTTTTAGTTTGTCAAAATTATAATCTTCGCATTCTAAAGAAATAAATAAATAAGTTATAATTTGCAAGCAAAATCACGCACATAAACATCCCGCGATAATACCTAAATGTTGCCAAAACAACAAAACAAAGTTTTAGCTGTTGAAAGAATTATCCTTAAAAAAATTATTTATTCGAAAAATAATCCTAATTAAATATCAAAGAATAGAAAAATTGAATAAATATTCCAACCGATAAACAAAGCTACAGTAAAAATATGTAATAATCTTGAAAAAATGCATGTAAAGTATAAATTGTCCACTTAGTGAGAAACGTGACTACATATGACGTCATAACACTGGAAAATCCCTTAAAAATTAAAATTTAAAAAATTTGGAAGGAATTATGAACGCCAAACCTATTTAAGAACCTTTCTGGTGTAATTTTGTGTACGTGTACCAAGTTTCACGTTATTTGGGTGTCTGGATCTCGAGTTATGAGGGAACAGACAAACAGACAACAAATGCGTCTTATATATATATAGATGAGTTTTTTAACATACCAAGAAAATGACAATCATTAAAGTTCCGGGAATTTAATTTAACTGCAGAAAATTGGTAAAATATTTTCATTGGTTAAAGACACGTATTCATACACCCTTGTCATTATAATAGTAGAAGGTTTGTTTGTTTTTTTTAAAAAAATGACATTTTTTTTTCTAGAACTTGAGCTTAGGAAGCCCCAATTATGAAATAACACATTTATTATATATATATACAATAATCTTATCAGATTTGAAACATTTTAGCTACTGATTATCAGTATTTCAATGCAAAACAACATGAAAAATGATATTTTGGGGAGTATTACGATTTTTAATCAGAATCAGAAAATAACAAACAAGGGGGGGGGATACTTGCATTAGAAGTGAAGTGGCGGTTATCCGGAGAACAGAACTCGCGACCCGTGGGTTCGCAGCCATGTAACATACCGCTAGACAAAAGTGATCACCGCTTTTCGGGGGCTGTTACTTGCATACGTAAATGATACCGCTATAGAAGTAACATTTTCGGATAGACAGCGGGGTTCTGAACCATAGTCAGAGTGTTGTTTTAAAAGTGAGGTTCAAATTTTACTACAAACGAGATTATGCCAAACACTCACACTCCCAGGCGTAACGAAAACAGGGAGACAAATGCCTGCGTGTAAAGAAAATCCGACATATTTCACAAGCACCAACCTAATAATACGTATAAACAATATTGAAAGAAACAACATAGTATAGTAGAGTCCCTAAAACTCGGCCTTCGATAATCTGGCAGTCCGAATAACCCGAAAAATACACTCCATCCTACAGGCAAATCGACATTATGTCCAATGCAGAAATTATTACTGCTGTCACATAGTTAATGAAAAAATTCCGCACAATAACGAAGACGATAACGTCGAAGATACCGTAAAAACTAAAATATCACTTAGTAAGGGACTAAAGCCGGGGTGGGCATTAAGTCGATTGCGGTCAACCGGTTGACCGGCAAGACATTTTGGGGTGATCGCCTTCACATAAAACCTTAGACGCGCATACTAAAAGAAACACAGATGCTTATCAAGATAATAGAAACACTCGTGAATAAACTCCAACCCAATTTTGAGAGACACACACGTTTCAAGAATTTAATAGATCACACACACAAAAGTTGCATTCATGGGTTATCCACTTAGTAATGTTGATGTGAAAAATATAACTAAATATATGTTACATGTTCTCTCTTTATCTCTCGATGAAAACGAAGCTTTTCTCTTTTTAAAGGACGTAATTTGTGAAGAATAACTTTTGGAATCTATTAGTCGAAGTAAAGTATCCCAAATTTAAAAAGCTGCAAATCATTTAACATCGTTCTTTCGCTTTACCTACCACAGGGCAAATCTATATTTTCAACGAAGAATATAATTAAGACAATATATTCCCGTTTCACAGACGACCACTTAGAATACAGTGTAAGATTAGCAGTTAGTAATTGTATACCAAGGTATTCAAGATTGGGGCGGATAAAATGAAGACCAAGTCGTCTATTGAGACTAAAGCTATAAGAACTAATTTTAAGTGAAGATTATTTAATTTGTGATGTATTGTGAATTGTTTGAAAATGCATCATTTAATATTAAATTTATGTCTATAATTATTCTGTTCACATTTCGCGTTTTACTTAAAACGTAGTTTTAAAAGACTAAGTTTTCTGCTGTAGTTATGTAGGTAAGTACACACTGTATTTATTATTGTTATAATACAAATATTGTGTTGAGATTGGGTTTTTTTTTTTTTTTTTTTTCTGCTCATTGCACCTACGTCTCATGGTGGACCGCAACAACTTGAAAAAATTAAAAGTAGACCGTGCCATGTAAAAGTCTGCCCACCCCTGGAGCGAAGGTTGTTGAGACCACTCTTCAATATTTTGAACTACAAGATGAATTGGTAATGGACTAAATGTTCCTTGGATGTTTTCGTGATGAAGCAGCCAAACGCTGAATGCAGTACGGAAGACATTACACATTTCTTTAAAAGAAAAAGTAGCCAGTTTTTGTAGTGTTAGCTACTTACTGTAAAATCCGGCGTATCAGGCTCACTTTGAACACAAAAAGCAAGACCGAAATTTACGGGGTGAGCACCGGGTATAAAATGATAGATTGAAAAACAAAAAGAGATGAGCATTAAAAAAAAAGTTAGACTTATACCTACATCGAAGTGCTGCTTATTTAAAAGAAAAAAAAATGAAACACCTTATGAACTTAAGAGAGTTGTGGTTCTAGATGCATACTATTTTTTCAAAAGCCTGGTGAAATAATTCGAATAAATGACCTCAAAACATATAAGAGCACTGTTTACGTATATTTCAGGTCTCTTCGTAAGAAAAGGAGGTGCGCGTGATGCGGTGAATATACCTCAAAATTAAAAAATACAGTTTGAAAGTATAGGTGCGTGCTATAGACACCGGATTTTACGGTAACTTTCCTTATAGACAGCTTTATTCACTTAAAAAACATTTTTTAAGTGTGTGTCTGATCAGGTAAATTATTGCATACATACTATGTATTCATTAATTTTCATTTACATGTTGTAAATGATCTATGCCTTCGTAAAGTCCGTACTTTTTCTTTGTAAGGGTATTTGGGTAGTTTATTTTATGTTGTATTCTCAATCAAACACAACACATACAAGTGCGGTATAATATTTCCTGAGGGAACACTCGTACTTATTATTTTTTAATCCCATTCTCGATAACCCGGTATTTTCACAAACTTGGTCACTCTTCGGTCCTTATTAGGCCGAGCTTTAGACCTTATCGAGCCGAAATAAACTTAATTGCCTCCCGAGTAACAAATCGCAAATAAAAAATTGTACTGATTAAGGCTTTGATTGAAATACAGAGGAACCTCCATAAAACGAACCTCTATATTGCGAATTTTTCTATATGGGGAACTTTTTCTTCGATCCAAGAACATTTCACGGTTTTCTTTGCAAAACAACCTCCCTGTAGCGAAGTGCATTTTCTACACAACAGTGTTTTTCAAACTTTTGATATTCGCGACCCAATTTTCAATAATAATTTTCATCGCCTCCCCCCCAAAAAATACAATAGCAATGTATTGAATGCAATAATAATGTGTAATACTTTGATCTTTGACGCTAAAGCTACAATATGACCTTAATTATAAACTGTACAAATTATCAAGTATTAAATTTTGTATATGATAAGCCCATGGAAAAAAATCACTAGAAATTATTAAACTTGTTCTTAGCTTAGTATTGATACTTAGTATCAAATACATTGTGCCGCACTGATACATTTACACGTATAAGTATATTATATCAGAATAAATGAGTATTTTTTATTTTTTATAATATCAGAATATATTTTGTTTTGCTTCCTTTTAGTAAATTGATAATTCTTTAAAGAATCTTGCTTTTCAATATACTCGTGCCCCCCTTGTAGGGTTAGCACGCCTTACTAGGGAGGCGTGCCCCACAATTTGAGAAACACTGCTATATAACGAATTTTTTCTCTAGTGACTCAATTTTTTCTTTCTCTATTTTTGAAATATTTCTGGACATTTCAAGTTATTCTTTCTTTCAATGCATTTTAAGGTGGTCATAAATCTTGAACTGGTTTTATTAGGTGCCTAACTCGCCGAGAGCAATAGAGTTCTGCGTATTTCATTAAAGAAGTGCAACATTTAACCCTATTGTCCAGTTCACTAGAAACATCTTCGATAAATAGAACGTTATAAAATAATATATATCTAAAATTAATTGTAGGCTTTAATATGGAGAAATTCCTTAAAATTCGTTAATTTTAATATACAGTTATTTTCTTAATGTTGAAAATACAGTGTATTCCTCGACATTCATTTTCTTGTTTTCCTTTCAATGTTTTTTCCCCTTCTTTTTTTTTTGTGGATAAGATATGTAAAATAAATATATATTAATTTACAAAAAGTAATTACTTTTCAATAATTAATTTTTTAATGTATAGTGTTTCTAAATTTAAAATTTGTTTTAAGAAGATTATAAAGTATATTGAAAGATGAACCTCTATATATAACGAATTTTTTCTCTAGTGACTCAATTTTTTCTTTCTCTATTTTTGAAATATTTCTGGACATTTCAAGTTATTCTTTCTTTCTATGCATTTTAAGGTGGTCATAAATCTTGAACTGGTTTTATTAGGTGCCTAACTCGCCGAGAGCAATAGAGTTCTGCGTATTTCATTAAAGAAGTGCAACATTTAACCCTATTGTCCAGTTCACTAGAAACATCTTCGATAAATAGAACGTTATAAAATAATATATATCTAAAATTAATTGTAGGCTTTAATATGGAGAAATTCCTTAAAATTCGTTAATTTTAATATACAGTTATTTTCTTAATGTTGAAAATACAGTGTATTCCTCGACATTCATTTTCTTGTTTTCCTTTCAATGTTTTTTCCCCTTCTTTTTTTTTGTGGATAAGATATGTAAAATAAATATATATTAATTTACAAAAAGTAATTACTTTTGAATAATTACTTTTTTTAATGTATAGTGTTTCTAAATTTAAAATTTGTTTTAAGAAGATTATAAAGTATATTGAAAGATGAACCTCTATATATAACGAATTTTCCACATAACGATTTTTTTTTCGGTATTTAGCGACTTCGTTATATAGAGGTCTGACTGTATATAATCAATATTTTAATGCTTAAAGTTTAATTTCTAAGCTGGTTTATTGTTATCTATGAAGCAAATATCTAAGTATTGAAGTTTAAATCCTTATGAAAAACTACAATTCCATCAATGAATATAGGCTTATGGAAATTTATACATTAAATATTGATCATTTCCAAAGAAATAAAAAAATAGCGAGGGCTTGTACAATAAAATCTTCACTTTCAAAAATAGATACAAGTACTTTCTAGTAAAATTGAAAGTTTTTTCCCCCACTTTCCTTTCGAGAATAAGAGTTTTATAAAATATAAACTTTATTTTAACGCTCAGTGGGACGTATTACGTTTATTTATTCCCTTCATAACGAATAAATAACAAATATAAAAGGAGCCTTTTCAATAAAAACGACCTTTTCGATTCAACGGTGCCGTTGGAAGTCTATTTTTTGTTCCTTCTTTACTACGAACCCTGGCGATAAAACTGCATTTTATGTATCTGGAGGAACCGTAAAAAAATAAAATAAATTTATAGATATTTTTTCTCCTCCCTTCTATTTTTCGAGAGCCTACCCCTTCCCTTGAAATAGTATAATGCAATGTAACGAAAATAGATAAAATATTTGGCAATGCATAAAAAACATTTTACGAGAAAAATGGCGCCATTTTGTGGTTAAATATGCTATGAAAAACAATGTGAGGGGGCCTAGAAGTGTTATGTATCGAACGGAGCTGGTTCTTTTAGAAGAATTTTCGGGTTTATACGTTAGATTAGAGCCTTTTTCAATTAGAAGAAAAGGTGCACTGATTATTTTGCAGTCGTTTCAGATTTTTTTTTCTTAGTTGCTTTTGGTGTGTCTAGTTTCTTTTTATTTAAAAGTAAATTTTCCTAAAGAATATTTTAACTGAATAGAATTAAAACTTACTTTTATGATATAAGTTCTATTTTTTTCCTTCTTTTTCTCTATTTTATTTTTTTTCTCACACTTTCAAAAGTGTGATTGTTTATTTCATTTTAGATTTATTGTTTATTAAAATCTCAGAAATGTTGAAATTCATAACGAATTTTTATGCGACTTAAGATAGATACCATATTTTTCACTTGCAGTCAAGTAACGAGGACTACACTTGAGTTGCCATCCCAACTTCCCAGCTTCCACAGTTTGCCAACAGGAGATTTGATTTGATTTTGGTTTACGACACCCGGGCCAATCCCAACAGAAGTGCAGCGCTTGCACCGCACATGGGCGGCAAAAACAAGGGGCAGCCGCATATAGTTCTATAAATTAAACAAAATTTGCTACGAATTTCTCAAAATGAAATTTATAAGTCGAATAAATATATATATATATGCTGAACTTTAAAAAGTTTTCTAAAAATTCAGAGTACCTGTCATAGTTTAAGAAAAATAGAATGTTAGTGCACAATGCGTTGGTGCATTAATGTCAGGAATTTTTCAAGGATGAGGGGGTCCAGGGTTGAAAGTCCACCCTTCTCGTGTCATCCGCTGAGCATTTTCTTTTGATTTTGTTGGTTGTCGGGAACAAAAACAGTAAAGATTTAATTAATTAATAATAATTATTTAACAAATAATTGGAATTAATTAATAAAATTAATAATTACCTTAAACTCCTGCGTATATATCGCGCCCCCCCCCTTTTTTAACAAAATGACAAGAAGTGTGCGTGTTTAATGCTGGTATGTTTTTAAGCCATATATTCGAGGTATTATCCCAGGATTTTCAAAAAATAGTACACTTTTAGAATCATAATCCTTTAATTTCTCTCATTAGGTATATCATTTCTTTCAAATAAACAGTATTCGACCAATGTAGAAGACTAATTTTTCTTATCTTCATATCTTTTTCTTATTTTTGAAACTATTATTTTTCATACCCGACGCATAACACGCACCCATAAATTTGGATCTAATTTTTTGAGTTAAAAGTGCGCGTTATACGCCGGATTTTACGGTAACAACAATTACTTAATTAAATTTTACGTACTATATACACAGGATTATAATCAATCGGAAAAAAATTAAGGGCTATGTGGGGGTCTGGACCCGAGGACACCCCCCTTGTGGGTGCCACTGATGTCTGCTCTTTACACATATTCCTCATTTGATAGTAAATTTCGTGGCAGAGCCGGCAATACCGCTATAGGGAACATTTTCTTGCTTGTCAGCGGTATTGCGAATCGATGCTTAACAAAGGCGTCTCAGAAATAATTTTTTCGAAAGTTACTTTCGAAAACATCTAATATGGTTAATATTACCTAAAACGTAGGAGCGTTCAAATTCAATATGCTTTTGGGGAAGTTAGAAGTTTTCAATTTAATAATAGCCTTTCCATTTAGAAATGCAAAATAGAGGAAAGAAGTGATTCTATTAGCATTTTTGTTAATGTTTTACTTTTACTGTTATTCAAGTAGATGAGTTTATAAGGTCAACGTTAGGTATTAGTCAAAACATGAAAAATTATCTGGAGGGGCGGCACATTAGTTTTTTGCACGCAGGGTGGTCGACACCCTAGGATTGGTCCTGTACGTCACACTGTGGAGCAATACAAGGGTTAATGGTGACGGACCTCGAATTTTTTAGCCCTGGTCAAATGATGGCAGGACTTTAAGGTACGACAGATTTAACGTGCAGTAGTCCCTCTACATCAGTGATTTCCAAAGTGGTCTATATAGACCCCCAGGGGTCTATGACGACCCGCAAGGGGTCCATGAGGTATAAATGGGGTCTATGATAGTGGCTCTCATTAAACTAGATCGTGACTTTAATTTTAAAAGAAAATTTAATCTAGTGGGGAAACCAAATTTTACCTATTTAGCTGTGATTTATTTACTTAATTTAATGAGGTTAATTTGCACTTACGGTGACAGCATGCATTTATTAAAAAAAGAACCATTTCAGCGTTTCTTTCCAGAGTTTGGCTAAAGAAGTATAATACTGGAGAGCCCGAATTTTCTCAATTTGTTACAGACAATCTGTCAGGATGTTTTAACCTACGTTCTCAGCATTTAAATGGCTTTTATTCAGATTTTGAAACGAGGTTTGAGAATCCTTTCATTTTTGTAATACCACAGTAGGCATTGAATTCATATGGTCACATTGAAAAAAAAATGTCATATTACAATTAATTATTATAATAATTAATTAACATGAGCTTTTTAAATTTTAAACACTACACTTCATTATAATTATAGAAATTTAATTCTTTCTAAGTAGTTGTAGTACCAGCTGTCAAAAAGACATTTGATAAATTTGCAAAAATTCATTATTAATTAAGAAGGGGTCTACCTCAAACCGAAAAACATGGCAAGGGGTCTATGAGACAAAAAAGTTTGGGAACCTCTGCTCTACATCAACGATAACCTGCGACCCACCGAGCCTTTTTAATTGGACCCGTCATGGTCCATTGCTCTGAGAAATCTACTTATTTAAGAACGTTGTATTAAAAATTTGGTGGGAATTTTTTTCTCAGGAAATCATATATATAAATTTTTCTTTTTGCTGTCGGTGTCGTACGGGTACGAATTGATATTCTTTTTTTATTTGGAACGGTTACGATTAGTGATAACAGACAACAATGGAGTAGCGACAATTTTATGGGGGGGGGGACTAATTTCTGACTGTCTTTCATATCTTGCAAGCGAAAAATATTTGAAAAAAAATGTGTGTGTGTTTCAGTGTGAACACGTGGTAGAAATTAACTTCTTTGGCTTATATGTATCGAATTGTATAATAAAGCTTCATTTCGAAGTAATCTAATATATAATTAACAAATATATTAGTATCATTATTATTTCAAACTGTATTTAAAAAAATAATTAGGATGGAAAAGATATAAGTATAAACGAAATTTTTTCATTTTCAATACATAATACTAAAAAAAAATGTAATTGTTTATATTTATTGAAAAGAATCATTATTATTAGTCAATTTCCATTATGCTTATGGGTGTTTCAGTACATACTTTTGTTATCAAAGGCTTGTGGTAGCTAAATTAAGAAATTTAGGTTTTGCACTCAATATCATTTAAGAATCTCGAAAACACTGCATAAATCGTAGTATTTGATTTTGTCGTTGATATCATTCTGTTATTTTGTAGAGATAAGGCGAGATGGTCTTTTTGTGTCTTAATTTTTCCCTATTTGAGGTAAATCTGGAAACTCAAGCCATATTGTCTTAACTAATCATTCATCATTTGTTTCTACACGAATTAGCTTTCCAACTGCACCATTTGCCAATCGATCTGTCACATCAATATTTGTGATTATCATGTAATAAATATTATTCATATAAATTGTTTGATAGGGCAATCCATTTGTATCAATTAATGACATCTTGTGTAATTTTTGACGTACGAAAGTTTCTTGTTCTTTTGAAGTACAACCAATATATACACCTTTTGCAGTTGAAGTTATTCTGTCCGTATAAGCATTCAATATTTAATTATTATACACATTAACGGAATTGTTAATGCTGAATAATCGTATACCTTGAGGACACCTTGCTTCAGCTTCTTCCACAGTACAAAAACGAGACTCAATCAGAGCTATTTCCATTTCATCAAGTTGTTCGCCGTTTCCAATGTTTGTAAGTATAGCAGAAAATTGTTGATTCCCTTGACGCATGACTCATTTAGTTCATAAAATTTTAGATTTCACCATTCCAACGATGGGGTCTGTTTCGGTTGCTTATGGATGGGTGCAGAACGAGCAGGTGGTAGTTGACGTATAAATCTCCAATTAATATAATATTTAATCCACCAAAATTTGACTGAAAATGTCCAGTTATTTGTTTTAACCAGGAATCAACCTTCAATAATAATTGAGCACTGATCATACTTATCTCATCAATGATTATGACTTTTATGTATTTGAAAAGAGTTATGTATTGTTGAACAGTTTCAGAATGTAACGGAAGTAATCCTGATAAAGAAATTTTTAAAGCTGCATGAACAGGCGTTCCTGAAATAGCTACTGCTGCTTTACAACTTTGACAATATCCATCTTTGTCCGTATAGCGATTATATATTTCCATCAAAAGTTTAATGACGAACGTTTTACCGCATCTGGAAGGGCCGGTACAAAATATTTGAAATGGAGTTCGATCTCATGATAAAAGATGTGAAATAGCATGAAGTAAAAGTCCTTTTTGTTTTTCGTTTGATATCCCCATTAATTGATAGACATTTTCATTGGGCATTAAATTTTCCTGTTTTTTTTTTTGCAATAGGTCCTAGTTTATGTAGGTGGTCGCGGTAGCCGAGTGGTATAGGTATCGGATCGTGGCTGGCTTTGTCACGAGTTCGAGCTCAGGACCACTAAAGACCCGTCGTGTAAGGCAGCGATGCATGCTAAATCTGTCAAGAGCTGAAACGTCCTCCCATGGGTGTGGTGTGGTAGTTAGGAGAGGAGGTGCTAGCTCAGATGTCGTGCACGTCACTTGACCATGGTTGAAAATTACCAGTCCGTCGCCGAAAGCCCTCTTTTAGCTGGACAGTGAGACATTAATATTCACTCAACTCTCTTAGATTATGTAATGTTGCTCAGTATATAGATACCATTATTGAAACAAAAATAAATTTTTGATTTGCATTTTTTTATTCGCGAAATTCGGTGATTTTCATTTGTTATGGTCTCCAATTTTTCTAATGTAACTTTGGAGAAAATGTGAAGTGAACGTTATGAAACAGATATTGATTGCCAATTTGGCGGGAAACTGGTTTTCGTCGCTTAACACTTGGATTTTCGTAAAATCGCGCTTTTTATTAAAGTTTTTATTATTTGAAGGCTTAATTTTTAAGTAAATGGTTTACAATTTCACGCATCGATTGCAAACAACGGTAATTTTTAAACACACAAAAAAGTTGTAAGAATAATACTTTAGTAAAAAATTCTCTTAAAATGGCTAATATAGACAAAAAAAAAACACACACACACAAAAAAAAATTGAGAAGACGTAATTTTTTTAAACCATTTTTTCAATCTTTATACAGATTACAGATATACTATTCTACATACGGGAAAAAAGTTCTTGAGATTATTTTTATAAATAATGAAGTTATTAAATACATAATTAAAAATTTGAGTATTTTTTAAAAAATCTTTAAAAAAAATTTTTTTGGCCTTTTTTTAATGACTGATTCTAAGAGAAAAAGCATGAAGTATTTTAGGATAGAACATCAATTCATTAACGCGAAAGGAAATAGAAAGGGTACGATTTAGAAATCATTTTCATAACAGCGTATCAATTTTGATTCATTAAAAAAAATCGTAAAAAATCGAAAATATTATTTCGTAATATATATATATATATCTATACCATATCGTGGCGAAAAAAATGATCTTTGCGATTCTGTAATTATTTTTTGTCTGAGATAGATAGCAAGAATTAGATGGCGTTTTTAAAAACGTGGGGAAAGTCAGAGCTTCATTCATTTCTACCTTGCGTTCATCGCGTAACCGTAGCTGGTAACAAGTAACGGGTAACGCGTAACGAAAATTTCTCCCTACCGTGCCATGAGAAGTTAACTTCAAAAATAAATCGTTTCAAGACGAAAAGCTGGGGGGTCTTTGGGAAACTGGGTTATAAGATAACCCTCCGTCCCATGTCATAAGGGTATAAGTTTCCTTATAGTGGTTATAGGAGATATTGAAGTGCACTTAAAACAATTTAAATATAAAATACAAAAAAATATGGAAAAACACAAAGTAAATAGTCCTTGGCTGCAATAGGAAGTCCCTTAAAGTATCACAGTTTTTCACATACAGTTGTAGTTGGCAAAGTCCGTTAGTGATGCACGCGACAGTTCACTGGG
Organism: Trichonephila clavipes; assembly: GCA_019973935.1. NCBI lineage: Eukaryota > Metazoa > Arthropoda > Arachnida > Araneae > Nephilidae > Trichonephila > Trichonephila clavipes. The sequence goes on along the minus strand of BMAU01004913.1, from coordinate 392,464 downwards.
AGCCGTGCGACACTTAACCGGTGGCTCTGTTCATGATGATTTATGGGGTGCAGAGGAAGTGACGTCATCGAGGTGAAGAATCCAAGAGTCCAGAAGTAGTAAATTCCCGTCGTCAGGGTAGAAGAAGCACTGTTATTGGTTTAGAAGGTAAGTGAATAAACCTCTCTATTGGTTTTGCAAGGTGCCGCGGTCGTTGTAAGGGAGAGGGGTAATAATGCTAGGGTTAGATCGAAGTTAAACAAAGAAATTTAATAAAATAAGACTAAGAAAAATCTTAGTCGCTCGCTCCATCGTAATGATTGAGGAGATTATTAATTTGCGCAATAATTTGCGACTTTGTGAGTGGTGTCTTTGAAGTGCTTTTGTTGGGGCCGGGTGTTGGTTGTACGGAAGCTGTTTGTGGTGCTGTTAGTTGACTTATATGTTGAACTAGTGTTGAAAGTGCATGAATGGTTTGTTGGAGCGTTTGAGTGATTAAACTAAGGCAATCTGTTTGTGTGTTAGGAATTTGAGTAGGTACAATAGTGGGGGTGGGTGTTTCCTTAGAAGTTGGTGTGTCGATTGGGGCAGTCACGAGTGGTGCCATCTGTAGTGTTGTGTCGGAATGAATAGTTTGTTGGGTGACTTGAGCATATGAGATATTGGGCCTGATAAAGTTATTCGATATGAGAGGGTTTGATTTAATGTTAGTGCCTTTGCGTGGTTTGGGGAAGAGGGGGCATTTGCTGTATTTGGCCATGTGGCCGTGAACCTGGCAGTTAACGCAGAAAGGGGTATCCAGCCTCTTGATCTGGCAGTCCCTGGTTTGGTGTTTCTCTCCGCATTTTAGGCATTTGGGCGTCAAGTGGCAGTGTTCTGCCGTGTGGTTAAATTGATTGCATTGAAAGCATTGGATTACTCCTCTGCTTTCAAAGCCTTCGACAGTAATTGATAGATAACCAAGAGTTTTAAGGTGGAAAATATCTTCATTAAAAGTGTTTCTTGGTAGTGAGATAGTAAAGACCGGTAAGAGTTGTTTCGTTATATTTCCTGTTAGTTGCGTAACCTTATTGATAGTGTATCCCAGATCAAGAAGGTCGGATTGAATTTCGGCCGTTGTGGTTGAGCGGGGAAGGCCCTTGAGTACGACTTTGATGGGTCGCTCGTGTTTGGGTGTAAATGTGTAGAAGGGGTATTTTAGCACTTCGAGTAGTTGTTTAAGCGTGTCGTGTTGTGGTTGTGTGTCTGTGTAAAGTTTTACGTATTTACCAGCAGTTTTAATACGTAAAGCGGGAATTTTTCCAACAAGAGTTTTTGTGTGTACTCTGAGGTCGTCCGTTATCAGTAACATGATGGGGGGGAGGCAGTTTCGGTGATTGAATAGACTGGTTAGTTTAGTGATTTATGAGTTGTAACTGGGGTTTCTATTGGCGCTTCGATAGCGGTGTTATCGAGTGCACTGAATGTGTTGGTTAGATTGATCTTAAAGTTTAAGTCGGTGTTAGAATTTGAAAGAGTGGATTTAGTTAATTTACGGGAAGGGGAGAAGTAAAACCTCCTGAGTTTTCTTTTCGTTTTGTCGGAATCGGTGTAGGTGGGGGAGAGGGGTCGGGCGAGTTAAGTTTAAGAGGAGTGTCTTTTGAGTTGTGTTGCGAACAGTTGGGGATGCCACAGGGGGTAGAGAGGTGTACTCACTTACCGCTTTTTGCAATCTTGAGTTGTTGAGTTCCAGGGCAGCTGATTCCATCTGTATTATCGGGTCGGCCGAATCGGTGATTCCACGGTTGATAGATCCTTGCAGTATTTTTTGGGAAGTCTCAATAGTCACTGATAGAACTTCGATGAGGTGGGCTAAAGCCTGAAGTTTCTTGCAGTGCAGCTGTGTGGGGCCAGCCTTCTCTGGCGTTCCGGGTCGTGAGGCTTGAGGTGATGCGGGAAGGGGTAACTCCATGCCGGCCACTCCGGGTGGCTCTTCCGAGGCAACAGATTCGCTGCCGTCGCGACTGGTAGTCGATGCATTTTTTGAGCGTCGCCGTTCGGGAAAAATTTTTGACTTCTTCCGAACCATAATGGAAAAATCAGTTGAAGTAATTCAGCAGCAAAGAAGTAATTAAATAGCAGACGCCAGACTGAAAAATAAAATTTTCAGCCAGCAAAAGTATTGTGTCGTGGCCTGTCCACAGGAATTCGTATGAGGAGCAAGAATCAGTGCGTCCTGACGCTAACGTGGCTCAGGCATCTTCCCGTTTCAAGACGAGTGTGAGGTCGACTAATTTATAGTGAAAAACAAACATTGAACAGTAATTGCTTCATTTGTCACGAAAGTGCTGTATTTAAAAAATACTAATGAACAGAAATCATTCAATGACACTTTTTCTCGAAAAGATCTCTTTTAAAATATGATAAATAGGTTTTATTGAATATTCATTGAAACAGCAACAAAGTATTTTGTCAGTGATAATGTCACAACGGTAACAAAGGCATCCTGAGAAGTGTGTTATATTATTATATGAAACCTTTAACTGATGCAGAAAGTGAAGAAGTGTTTTTTAAATGCTTCTAATTAAGTGTTAGGGACAAAAATAAAAAATATAAAAAATAATAGTTAAAAAAAGCAAAACAGGAGCTATAATATTTTGATCAATCTTCCGCATTTTAAATTTCCAATGTTATCTTGTTTTTAAAGCATTTCTGCCCCCTCCCCCATCTATCCTCATATTGCGGCTCGCGTCAAATAACTAGCATATGTATGCGACCCGCGTGAAATAGCTGACATATGTATGCGGCGCAGCAGAAAAAAAGGTTAAGTGCCCCTACTCTACACGGCGGGTTTTCAGATGCACTAAATTTCGAACCCGCCACTCGATGACACTAATCATTTGCTTGCGACCGTGACCACTTGTCTACAGCTGCCTAAACGCCAATGTGAGATAATTTTGACTCCCCATAGATTTAGAGGCAATTATCCTACATGGACTTAATGTGTACGATCTCTATTAAAGAGTGTTTTTTTTCCAGGTATAAAAGTTTAAGTTGGCATTACTTTCCAAGATGGCGACCGATTTAGCAGCTGTCAAGTGATTTATTCTCAGTTTGGTTTGGCAATTCATCAAAACGATCATCCAGCAAGGCGTAGATTCGTCGAATGGGCCCAAAACGAGATTGCCGTTGTTCCCGATTTTCATAAGCGAATTTTGTTTAGCGATGAAGCGCACTTCTGGTTGAATGGCTACGTCAACAAACAAAACTGCCGCCTTTGGAGTGAAGCTAATCCACAAGTGTATGTCGAAACACCGTTACATCCAGAAAAACTGACTGTTTGGTGCGCTTTATAGGCTGGTGGAATCCTTCCTCAAAAACGATGAAGGCCACAACGTTACAGTCAATGGTGATCGGTATAGAGCCATGATTACTAACTTTTTCATTCCTGAATTGAACAATCATGATGTCCAGGAGCTGTGGTTCCAACAAGACGGCGCAACATGTCACACAGCTCGTGCCACAATCGATTGATTGAAAGACACGTTTGGTGACCGCCTAATTTCACGTTTTGGACCTGTGAAATGGTCTCCAAGATCTTGTGATTTAACACCGCTAGACTATTTTCTGTGGGGCTATGTAAAGTCATGGGTCTATGCGGATAAGCCACAAACGCTTGACCATTTGGAAGACAACATTCGCCGTGTTATTGCCGATATACGGCCACAAATGTTGGAAAAAGTCATCGAAAATTGGACGCCCAGATTGGACTACATCCGAGCCAGCCGTGGCAGTCCTGTGCCAGAAATCATATTTAAAATGTAATGCCACAAGATTATCTTTCGAATAAAAAAAATTCATGTCAATCGAATAATACATCGTTGTTTTATTGCAATTTAAAGTTCTATACCTCTAAAAAAAACACCCTTTACATGATGGAATTTTAGTGGCATCAGGACTCAAACCCGCGACTTGACTAAAATATTGCCGGCTACAAGTTCTTCACATTGGTAAGAACTCTGTTGCACTTAATTTTTGAAAATAAGATCATATACGTGCGTGCGTGTTGAACCGAGATCTGATGAAAACAGGTTGTTTATCTTCAACTAATTTTAGAAAACGGATGTAAAGATGAATCTTTGCATGCAAAAGCAAAATAGTCTGTCAAAAAATTACCAGGTTTAGCACTCAGAATTGTAAATTGAGGTAAAACAATTTTCGAAATTTTTTTTTACGGTCTAGAAGAAAGTTAGATGAAACAGCAGTTAGTTTTACAACAGAACTGTTTTCTAAAACACGTCAGTTAAGAACATTTATTAATAAGAACACCAGAAATCAAAATAAAATTTGACAATTTTCTTTCTGGTACAGAATATAAGAATGCCGCCCATCCGGTATAGTGGTTAGTGACGCTGACTGCGGTGCCGTAGGGTCTGGGTTCGAATCCCGGATAAGGCATGGATGTTTGTGTTGTAATCTTCTCTTCTTTGTGATGTGTGTTTCACGCTTACTTCTCTTTAAGCCTCCGTGGGGTACTTTGTGGTGCACGGGATTATAAATGTTCTCAATAATATATATATATATATATATATATAAGAAACATGAATGTTACTTTTTCTACGGAGAAAAATAAATGCTTCGTGTTAGCGCTACTAAAGTAATTTAAAAATATATTTCTCACATATGTATGACATTTTAGGGGTACATATTTCTCCTGTTCCCAATTTGATTAAATTTTACTTTCCTATTTCATCCAATGTTCACTATCCATCCCCTATAGAATTACCATATGCTGTTGTCCCAGGTGTTGGAAATCACTAGTTCATCATAGGCTTAACCCTTTGAACCCCCGTTGTCATCACTACGCGCCATTCAAGAGCCTCCCCTCCTAAAAAAATAAAAGATGGACGATTGGGATTAAAGGCAACTGACCACACACCGGTTTACAGAGGCGCCCGAAACTTTCACCCAATGCAGGGGTCAGCAGAGAAGTACTTTTTACGCTCATAATAAGAAATGCAGATGTGTTTTTGTGCTAAAAGAGTTGAGCTATTTACCTCCGTTTTGTTCGTTTTGTATTTCCGCGTAAAGCTTGGTGTTAACCGATGTTAGTTTGAAGTGCAGTCGAGTGTTAGGTGTGATCTAATAGGATAAACTCGTAGTTTTATGTTTGGGGCTATTTTTATCCACAACTGTAGTTTTCATCTGCGGTTGGATAAATGTGTTGATTTTCGGAAATTTGTTTACGATTAAAGAGGTGGTTTCTCATGTTGCACACGTAAATACGTATTTAAAAAATAAAAAGAAGTATAGCTTTTGTGTTAATTTGAATGAAGATAAAATTTTACAGTTATACTTTCAAAATATTTTTATCTACGTAGTACGATACAATAGTTCGGGAACATCTAAAGTCCTTATCTTGTAGATTTTAAGATACCGATCGCCTTCATCATAATTCTGTTTGGCTGCAATACACTTTTGATAAACCTGCAATCACTCCTATAGTTAATCATAGGCTTACTACTGGAAATCATTTTTTGCAACCACCCGTAAGCATTGGCGCACACTGGAATTTTTCTAGTGGGTGAATGTCCAGGGTCGAAAGTCCACCATTCTCGTACCATACCCCAATACGCCGTCCAATATATTCTTTTTATTTTGTTGATTGTCGAGAACAAAAACAGTAAAAAATAAATTATTGAATAAATAATTAACATTAATTAATAAAACAAATTATTTGATGACCAATATTTAATTAAATTTTGCATACTATATTCATAGGATTATAATCAATCGAAAAAACAAAAACAAAGTCTATGGTGGGGAGTCCCCTTGTGTGCGCCACTGTGCTCGTAAGACCTCCGGTGAAACTTTCAACTCAGCTGATGACGTAAATCGACGTTCCTACCGATTTTTTCAATGATGGAAATAAGTAAAAATAACAGGGGAATAAATCCGGTGAATAGGTGGGATTTATAAGCACGTTAGTATCAGTTTTGGTGAGAAGCTTTGTGACCATTTGGAGCCAATGTGCAATGCATTGTTTTGCAGGATCCATTGTCCACTTTGCCGCATCTGAGGTCTTTTTCAGAACGTTTACTCCTTCAAACGAATTGAAATGTTTAGATAATACTCTTGCTCTCTGTCTCTCTTTAATCACTTTTTTTCTTTTGGCCTCAGGAATAAATTCCGAATGAACAGTTATTTCAGAATAAAAAAATACCTCCAAATATAAAGTCTTCTAATAAAAAGTCAATTTTTGCTGTGATTCTCGCCCTCCTTTAAAAACAGCCGATACTACTCGTACACAGTGGTTCTGAATATCGTAGAATGAACGTACACCTTCTTTAGCATTTCTGAGGTTTCTCTGCTGGTGTTTTACCCAAACCCTGGCAAAATTTAATGTTACAGCGTTGTTCTCCTTAAAAGCCATGTTTCTTATGTTGCAGACAGAGGCGTTATGTACACCCTCGCATCGGGGGTGGGGCAGTGTTCCAGAGGGCCCAAAACCTGACTTTGCAGGGGAGGGAGTGGCTAATATTCTCCGTTACGTCACTGGTTGCAGAATGAATATGATCATCTCAGGACAAAATTTCTGTGGGCGCAGCCCAATTTCATGATATAACGAAAAACATCTTATGCATGGAGTGAGTGAGTGGATATTGGCGTCGCACTGTTCAGCTACACGAGGTCTTTTGGCGGCGGACCACGTAATTTTGAACCATGATCAAATGACGTGGACGGCACCTGATCTGGCACCCCCTCTCCTAACTACCACACCACACCAACGGGAGGACGTTTCAGCTCTCGACAGATTTAACGTGCATCGCTGCCCTACACGGCGGGTCTTTAGTGGTACTGGGCCCGAACTTATGGCATGCCTGCCACAATCCGATACCTTGACCACTGGGATACCGCAGCCCTACCTTATGCATGGAAGAGGGGGATAGTAGATTACATTCAAACGGTTTCACTTTAACCTACATGCTTTAAAAGTCATGTTTGACCGTAGTCCGGAAAACTTTTGTGTCCTAGTATGTAGCTAATATTTCTATAAAAACTTTAAGTTATAAAATAGAAATCAGAAATTAGATGTTTTAAATGGGAACAATCATGCATAAGTTCAATGCAGAACATAAATATTGGCCAATTTTACAACACATATTATTTCATAAAGAGTGACGGGAAAACTTTTTTAAAAGTGAGCCAAAGCAGAAAAAAAAATTTTATGGGCCAATCTAATTTACTATAAAATGCAATAAAGTGAATATAATAGTAATAATATCTTAAGAATTTACTTTAGTTAATGTATTAAAAAATGTACGATGAGTGAAATTGTAATTTCATCATTTCTTGTTTTTCCCCCACGTTTTCCTTTTTTAAAATTTAAATATAAAAGATATAAGAGTAAATTTCAATAATTTTTTATAGAAGGTTCCCTTTTCTGAGTATACATAAGAAATTAAATCAATTTCCATATAACCTCTCACAACTATATTCAAAATGAAATTTTTCGCGTACATTAAAGCAAAATGCACTGTTAAGTGAATTTTTTTAAACCTTTAATTTGAAAATGTTTCTGCAAATGATATAAAATATGTGGTGCGCCATATTCTACGTATGACTTATGGGCAGCAGTTTGCTCCTTGTTGTTATAAATAATACAATTTTTAAAATCTCGCACTCTCTGTCTCTTTCCCGAAATATTAATTGAACTTTAAGAAGTGTCAGAAAAATATAGAACTAATTACATTAGTAAATATATATATATATATATATATATATATATATATATATATTAATTATGTGTGATCTATATTATGGATGTATTCAATTTAATTATGGTCCAGTTGAAAACACTACTTTTCTTAAACCGAAAGTCTTTATTCTGGAAAATTCAAATACTGATTCTCGATGTTGCTTTTCTGTTCATTATAAATATTGTTCCAAATTAATACCGGTATAATGTATTGAGTGAGGGAGGGAGTGAATATTAACGTCATATTGTTCAGCTACTCAAAAGCTTTTGGCAACGGACCTCGTCACTTTGAACCATGGTCAAGTGATGAGGGCGACACCAAATGAAAATCAATGAAAAATCAATGAAAGACTATTATACTCTCATACTAACAGATACTTCGATCAGAATTCAAAACAAATTTCAGTAACAAAGAAAATAGTCAAGTTAAAGATAATGTACCTAATTAGTTTAAAAAAATTAGAATAAAAAAGAAAACTAAAAGGATTTGGATTGTATGAAAATAAGAGAAAGATATGAAGTTTAAAAAAAAACAACTGAATGTCTTGTTTTTCGTTGTTATATAAACATGTAAAAACATTCTTGCTCTATATTTGTTTACTAATACAAATTATTTTAATTTGTCTTATCGGGAAATATATTGTTTATTATAGTTTTGTATAAATTATGTGGAGGAGGGGCGGGTATTATATATATGGAATACCGAGGTTTTGGCTCGGTTTGTAGCTGCTAATGCATGGAAAACCTTGAATTACTCAAGAAAGACTTCCATGATGCATTGAAGTGAAAGTTGATCACTTGTTGCCATACCGCTCGCTACAAAACAAAATGTGTTTTGCGACTTTCAAAAATTTTTGCTGGAAAGTTTTCAAACATTTCGACTTACTAATACATTGAAACTTGAACATTAAAGTTAAGCACGATATGCAATAAAAGAATTGTAGTTTGTAATATTACGGTCGTTTTTTAACTGACAATGTTTTGTCCTTCAGTTTACAGGTTCATACTCCAAGATGGCGTGTCGGCAGTGTGGCACACAGAAATTTTCAAAGTGTGTGGGGGGGCCTGGGTCGAAAGTCCACCCTTCTCGTATCATGCTCCGGTACGTCGTCCAACATATTCGTTTAATTTTGTCGATTTTCGAGAACAAAAAACAGTGAAAAATTACTTATTGAATAAATAATTTTAAATTTATTAAATAATTAATAAAATTAATTATTAATAACAAATACTTAGTGGAGTTTTACTTAATATATACATAGGATTGTAATCAATCGAAAAAAAATCAAGGGCTATTCGGAGGGGGTCTGGACGTGGGACCCCCTCCCCTTCTTGTGGTATTCCATAATAGCCGAGACATTCCATTTTGATTTATCATTTGTAATAGACTTGTCGTCAACTAAGCATTCAGAAAACAAAGACGCTGAATGCATCGGTAATGGAAAATTCTCCTAAGACCATCAAAGGAAAATTTGAATTCAATGCTTTAGGTGTTTTCTATGGGCTCACCTTGACTGTACTGATCTGATACAAAATTCGATACAATAATTACTTTATCTTATTCTTAAAAATATGTTCTTTGTAAAAAATAACTACGTTTTATGAAGTATTGGTTAGTTTCCCAATGGTTTAAACTACCTATTCCCACCTAATACCCGACTATTCCATAATACTTCCATTCATCATTTTTCTTTCAAATAAGTTTTATAACAGCAAGATAAATATTAGTTTTTTTTTACTGTGATGATTCCTTACAATTATTTATAATATATATCCAGGACCAGTGGCGCACACAAGGGGGAGTCCTCGGGTCCGGACCCCCTCCCAAAGCCCTTGACTTTCTTTCAATTGATTATAATCCTATCTATATGGTACGTAATATTTAATTAAGTATTTGTTATTAATAATTTTAATTAATGCCAATTATTCATTCAATAATTAATTTTTTACTGTTTTTTTTTCTCGAAAATCGACAAAATCAAAAGAATATGTTGGGTATCGTATTGGAGCATCATACGAGAATAGGGGATTTTCGACCCGATATTCCCCCCTTGAAAAATTCCTGCGTTTACTACTGTCCTTGACGATTTCGGAGATTTTTTTTTTTTTATCAAAAACCAGTACAGTTATCTTTGGAAATATAAATGATAGTATTCCATAATACCCGACTCTCATATATTTTACCACCGCATTTTCCTTTTTGGCTAATTTAGCTAATTTTGAATAGTAGCGTGTTTTTACTTTGGAAAAAAAAATTTAGATTAAAAAGAAAAGATCAGATTATAGAGTTCAGAAAAATTTATTAACAACACAAATGTATTCATGCTTTCTTTGCTTTAAATCTTACAAAGAGACAATTCAAAGTAAGTTAAGAAGCCTTTTTCACCAAAATTGATAATCTTTTTAAAATCTTAATGAAGAATGCTAAGAGAAATATTTTTCCTGTTTCTGGGTGGTCTGCTTAGGTGGTCTATTGCACACACACCCTAAAATCTCTAGGAAACAAATGATTAGATAAGAGTTGCATAACAAATATTATTAGAACATATTCACCAATACTTCACCTAGTGCCGGCCTTCTCTTCCAAGGGGCCCGGGTGCCAGAAACCCCTCGGGGCCCTAATTTTTCTGAGTAAAAAATTATAAACACGAGCATATATTGCCAATGCATGTGTATTTAATGCGAGATTTTGCTTTTTCAAGTACAATAAAAAATACCCGGAACTTAACGCGATAGGTGGGACTGAGTGATAATTATGTAAGTTGAATTCGCGTAACTCGGGGTATAATTTCTCTCTCTCTCTCTCTCTCACTTATAAATATGTGTAAATTATTTTTATTTGGGGCTATAAACGAAAGAAAATACTCTCTAATTTAGAAACAAAATATTTATTTAGATCTTAGATAGTGCAAATACAAAATCGCAAACCGAAGTTATTTTGATGTAAAAGGTTTCATTAAGTCCAGTAAAGATTTTTTCAAATATTTTTTTTTTCTGTATATAGTTTTGGTGTAGTAAAAGCACCCTGTTGTTTTTACCGCAATGACATTAATTTTCTCGTTAATCATTTTATTCGTATATTATGAATTATTTTTTACTTTTTAGTTCGATTCTCTATAAAAGCATGTTTTTTAGTTATTTAAACTATAATTTATGTGTTTAAAAGAACGTCTACAAATTTAACGCGTAACACTCCTTTACAACAGTGGTCACCAACCCGCGGGCCGGTACCGGTCCGTGGATCAAATAGTACCGGACCACACAAGGGGCATTAAATTATTTCCATTCTATGTACTGTGATGTATTTCTTTTGGGTTTGCGCAAGTTCCCATGGAAACCACTTTAAATTCCATGTTAAATCACATTATATTCACTTTTTGGTCTAACTGTCTTATTCTGAAGCCATAAATTAAAATTATTCTATCAAAACAATCTAAGATATAAACAATCTAAAAGATATATAAACAATCTAAGATTTAACTCTTGCCCCAAATTTTATCAAACGTTGACCGGTCCCCAATGATAAAAAGATTGGGAGACACTGCTTTACACGACTTAAATAATCTACGTTTGGAATCGTGATTTGGCAAAGGCGTATAAATGAATAATTCTTTAAATATTTAGAGGAATGATAATGTATTGAATTAGAATATATACATAAAATTATCTTAAGAATATTAATACAATAAAAAATTATTTAAATGTCATTTTTTGGCAAAAATTGAAAAAAAATTGACACATTTTCAAAACCTTCTTTATGGAAAATGCTTCCATAATAATAATATTTTACTTATATATAACAGACTTCTCTATAGAGCCTAAATAGAATTTTTGAAAAATTGGCATTATTTTCAGAATTACTTTCAATAAAAACAATAGCCGGTGCATTTTTTTTTTGGTTAAAATTTCTCTACTCTGCTTCTGATTATATTAAAGCATGAACAAATCCACTTCTGAATTATTTTTTTCAAAAATCTTAGGTCATTCTCTGTACAGAAGTTTTAATTATTTATATGTAAAATAAATTAGCCTTTTCCGTAAAGGGTCAAAAGGGCGTAAAGGGTTTTCAAAGCCTTTTCCGTAAAGGAAAAGGCTTTGAAAATGCCAATTTTTTGTCAAAAAATTGCATTGAAATAATTTTTTTATTGTAATAATATTATTTTTAAGTAATTCTTTATAAAACAATTTTACATGTATATTCTAATTTTGGCAACACTAAATGTTTAAAAGAATTATCTTGCACCCTTTTTGAAAAGCACAATTCCGAACGTAGCCACCCTCAAATACGAGGCTTGGCAAAAATATCGTGGATATGTGCATAATTGCAAACCCTCGTAGTCAGTGGCACACACAAGGGGGGGTCCTAGGGGTCCGGACCCCCCAAAACCCTGATTTCTTCCGATTGATTATAATTCTAAGTATATAGTACGTAAAATTTAATTAAGTATTTGTTGTTAATGATTAATTTTATTAATTCATGCTAATTATTTATTCAATAATTAGTTGTTTGCTGTGTTTTGTTCCCGAAAATCGACAAAATCAGAAGGAATGGTGAACTTCCGACCCCGGGCACCCCTTGAAAAATTCCTGTGTGCGCTACTGCTCGTAGTCATGCAATTTCAATCAAAGACTTGAAAAATGAACCCCTTCTTAAATTGTGTATATTGCTACACACACAATGTATATCAAAATATGTTTTATCATAAATTTTCAAAGAATGTGATACAATGGTAAAAATGATTACTGTTTTAAAAAAAGTCTGTTTTACATAAAAGACTATTAAATAAAGCTTTATTATTAGCACGTTTTAAAATATTATAATTAAAATAGCTTTTTGCGTGCTTGATTTCTCTCAAAACTGGAATTGCATTTTAACTGCTTACGTAGTACAGTGTCGTGTCGACCCATTTCGCTAAATCAAAAGATGTCGCCATTTCAGAAAACGTCGCCAAACTCTTTCTCTGCCACCGTCGTTATTGTGTTTGAACAAACATTATAATGGTTTTCCACTATTAGCTGTATATCGCGTCATTTTACGACGTCTTCTAATGTGACGAAATTAGATAACGATAATATGTAAGTGCTAAATTTTAAAACCACGTGATCAGTGGCGCACACAAGGGGGCGTCCTAGGGGTCCGGACACCCCCATAGCCTCGATTTTATTTTCGATTGGTTATAATCTTATGTATACATTACGTAAAATTTAATTATGTATTTGTTATTAATAATTAATTTTATTAATTAATGCTAATTACTTATTCAAAACTTAATTTTGTATTGTTTTTTTTCCTGAAAATCGACAAAATGAAAAGTATATGTTGGGCGGCGTATTGGAACATAATACCAAAATGGGGGACTTTCGATTCTGGACCCCCCCTCCCTTGAAAATTTTTTGTGTGCGCTACTGCACGTGATAGTAAAAACTATAAAGAAGGTAAAATTTGTGTCCTTTACAACAGTGATCCGCAACCCCCGGTCCGCGGATCAGATGTTGTCGAGCCGCCTAAAGAACATTAACTATTGCCATTTTATTTAAAGTGGTGCATTTTTCTCTCGGATTTGCGCAACTTTCCACGGAAATCACTTTATATTCCACGTTAAATCACTTTTATTCATTTTTGGTGTAACTATATTTTATTCTGAAGGCATATTTAAATGTGTAACTAAATTAAAACTGTTAAACCAAAACAATCTAAAATATAATCAATCGGCGTGTCCCACCCTCGGTGGGCCGCGGTAAAATTATCAAACGTTGACCGGTCAGTACCGATAAAAAGGTTGCTACCCAAAACATTTTTTTCCTAGAAGCAATTGTATTACATATATATAAACCTTCTATTTCTTAAAAATCTAATTTTATGTAAGAGGTCAATAACTATGTATATATATATATTTATCTACACTATTATTAAAATAAAACAAAAAATAATTAGCATTTAATCTCATGCGTTTGCTTATGATCTTTAGCTGTTACTTAAATAACTGCTGTGTTCGAATTATATAAGCACTTATGTTTAAATACTTTTCAAACAGTTTTATGTTTTTATCAACTTCTTACGTCACGTCTCGAATCGTGATAAACACGTCTTGTGCCAGAAATCTATACCATTTATCCATCTGCGTATCCTTTCTCGGCATTTTGGTACAGAAAAACACCAATACGTTTACTAATTTCCTCTTTTAACATTCACCCCACCAGCCTGTAAACAACTCTCCTCTTCCTCCTTTAAACTAAAGATGACTAAGATCCTTGTAAATGAAGCGAGACCCTGGGACGACCCATGGAATTTTCCGCACGTGTCGACCTCCCAATACGTCTTGTTGGTATCACATTCCAACAATTTGTAGTTCCAATAAGTTAATACCTTTGGTTCAGGGCATTCCGTGGATTCTCTGTGAGCAACGGGGAAAAGAGCGTGCGTGCATGATTAACCGACCGTGAGGACTGCTCAGGTCTGATACTTGCGTAATGGACTTGAAGGCTCGACTGGGATTGACGAGTTGGAATATTAAATTACAACAGGGAACGTGCGTGCGCTGTCTGGGAAACGAGGGCAAGATCTATGGCAGGATGTGCCACCCATGTTGTAATCAGTGATTCGGTGACACAAGGAATGCTGGGTGGGTCTCGTGCACCCCTTTTGTTGTCGAGAGTTGTCAAGTTTTCCTCTCAAATGCGAGGCGATAATTTGACGAAATGAATTCATCATCAGAAAACGGATTCGGAGACTGCAACATTTGATACGAATAATATTTTGAAAGTATTCAAGACAAGTAATATAAAAAAAATTTTAAAGTCAATTCCTACTTAGGTCAACAAAGAAAATTTTTATTTCAGTTACTTTTTGTTAAATAATTACAATTGATATAAATATGTATATGCATATGACCAGTGGCGCACACAAGGAGGGGTGGGGGGTTCCTGGGGATCCGGACTCCCCAAAGACCTTGATATTTTTCCCAATTGATTATAATTCTATGTATATAGTACGTAAAATTTAATTAAGTATTTGTTATTAATAATTAATTTTATTAATTTATGCTAATTATTTATTCAATAATTAGTTTTTTACTATGTTTTGTTCCCGAAAATCGACAAAATCAAAAGGAGCATGATACAAGAATGGGGAACTTTCAACCCCGGACCCTCCCCCCGTGAAAAATCCCTTTGTGCGCTACTGCATATGAGAGAATCACACTATTAAGTGGCAAAATAGAAAGCGATTTTCCTTTCCATATAGGGTGTTGGACTATGGTTTCTTGTTTGTTACAATTCATTCGTTCATAAATCACATTCTCAGTAATGATGCCATCCCAGGTAGGATTCGAATCCATGACCTTTGGATTAGAAGTCCAACATGTTACTAATTGCGCTACAGGAACACAACGAGCGGTTTTCCTTTCTGTATATGGTGTTGGGCTATTATTTTATTTATTACCATTTATTTCTTAATTAAGTTAAGTTTAATTAATGAATTAATATTTGAAAAAAGCTGTATTAACAGCAAGTGTAATCCACTACAAGTTTAAAAAATTGTATTTGAACTTGAGTGGATGAATAAGAAGTATATTTTATCATCGATTGAAAAAAAATTTGAACAAAATATATATTTAAATAAATATATATAGGGTGAACGTAAACTAATAGAAGGAATTAAATCAGTAGCGTACACAAAAACTTTTCGAGGGAGGGGGTCCAGGTTCGAAAACCCACCATTTTGGTATCATGCTCCAATACGCTGCCCAAAATATTCTTTTGATTTTGTCGATTTTCGGGAACAAAACAATACAAAATTAATTATTGATTAAATAATTAGCATTAATTATATATATAGGGAGATTGTGAACTAACAGTAGGAACTGAAAAAAATAGACTGATTAAAATGTAACTTAATTTTATTTATATTTTACTTACATCATATTTAAGGCGTGGATAAGGGATCCAATAGAATTTGGGTCTTTTTAAAAGATTCACAGCTTATAAGGTTATCTTCAGTTTCGGACAAAGGAGACATAATAGCTCAAGTGGTAAGGTTGCGAGCTTCATAGCTGATGTGGTTTCGAATCCCGTTTCTAGCAGAAACCGTAATCCTGAACGATTGCGCTGAAGTACTTGAAATCAAACAAAGCCTACAAAGCCTTCGCGTGTTGATGCGGGTATTGTAAAAGACGGGTGTATTATTTCTAGAATCTTTTGTTGTTGTGTGCTTTTTTATCCTGGGATACATATGAAATACACAAGTGAGGAAGAACAGAAAAACATACAATACAAACTGAAGAATATAGACATTTATTACAAGCGAGAGAGATGATCCCAGCATATAAGAGAAGGGGTGCGCTGCTTTCCATTCGAGACGGGAATCCATTGCAGGCGAAAATGCCGACTTCTTTTTCCCTGAAGAAGATACAACTATGACTTACTCGGGATTCGAGCCCAAACCCACTAGGTTACAAGCCGAGGGTCATATCCACTATACTGGCTGGGCGGCTCTGGAATCTTTTTCATCGCCTATATGAGGCTTAAATTTAATATTCAGATGTTAGCTTGCAAAACTTTTAATACGAATTCCTACTCCTATCTTTAATATTAACTTCGAATACAAATACATATTGAGAATTAGAAAACTTTCCCTGAACATTTAAAGTTTTCTATATTTCTTATGTTTTCTGAAATCTGTTTTATTTTTTGTAATAATTTCTGTGAAGCATTTATTCACATCTTTAACACACATTATTAACTTCACCTGTATGTAACGGAGCCTTTGAACTCGATTTTTACCCATTTTAAAAGATCAAATTATTTCGAAATTTTGCACACTTGTCAAGGACCGATGACAGTACAATAATTTCATAATTTTGTTATATTGTCCTGATCAAGATCATCAGAATTTCCCATTTTCAGATTTGGTGACTCATTCCAGACCCTATTTCCGGATTTAGCGACTAAAAGATTAAGTTACTACCCCTAAAGTGAAAATTTTCATGGTAATACAAATACAACAAACAAAAAAGATTAATTCATCAATGAAAAAATGATAGTTTAAAAACTAAAAAAAACATGCTTTTATTGTAGATCAAACTAAAAAATGAAAAATAAATTATAGTTTTTTAAGAAAACTAAAAAACACACTTTTATAGTTAACAGAATTAAAAAAACAAAAAATAATTCTTAATATAAGAATAAAATGATCAACGAGAAAATTAATGTCATTGTGGTAAAAGCGTGGGTTGCTCGATATTAATTGCTATAATTTCTTACTAGTTCTATTCCGAAGTGCTGAATTAGTGAAAAAATGTAGTGCAAAGCGCACACCCCACGCTTTTACCCCACTTACATTCTCTCTCTCTCTCTCTCTCATTAATCATTTTATTCTTATATTAAAAATCATTTTTTACTTTTTGGTTCGGTTAATCATTTATTTTTTTAAACTATAATTTATTTAGCATTCTTATGTTGTTATATATTTTAGCATATTCGTCATAATTAAAAGTATAATAGCTTTAACTCGGATACTTATGTTTGAATTGTCCTGTGACATTTTGCTCAATAATATATTTCAGTTGAGATACTGGTAGAGTAAAAAGAATTAAATATAATACATAAACTACTTTCCTCGAGAATATTTTATATGATCAACTATCGGAAAATGTAATTTTTTTTTTACAATATGACAAATATAATCAAGTTATTATTTTTTAACTGCCTGTATAAAGTGGTCGTTTTTTCGGATTTTTAGGAACGATTGCTGGATTGATAAAAAAAAAATTTAAAATCCCTAAGTAATTCACCAATTTTTTATACATATGGTTTAAATCCTTACACTTACACTTACACACATAGGGACATCTTAATTCATGGGCCAACTGGGCCCAGGCCCACAATCTGGTTTTGGACTCTGCTTTAATTAAAGTATCATTTGAATATTTTCAAAATTCAAATGTTATTTCCGGTTTTATTCTCAAAAAAAAAAAAAAAAAAAAAAAAAAAACTGGAGATTTTGGGCGATATGTCAACTAGCTATATTTGATGACCGTCGTCCATGTGCAGACCTAAGCCTACCACCATACACCATCATTATTCATTCAGTCAAAAGGCAGCTGTCGGTCGAGCCGGTTTGTGAGATTATAAATCATGCACATTTATTTGTTTCGGGTTATTGTTTGTACGAGTATTTGTCAACACATGCTATGTACTGTCTACTTTTAAGGGTCATAGATGGGGCGTACATTTCTGTAGGAGCCCCGGCAGTGCCGGAATACTAATTAGGCGACGTAAGCGATTGCCTATGGGCCCCCAAAAATTGCGAAAACTAAATATTTTGCTATTTTTTATTGCAATAGTTAAGTTTTTATTACAGATCTTAATAAATAATTATTGTTTAGTAATATATTTTTTAATTTGTTGATAATTTGTTATTTTATTTGTGCAATGAAATATATTCCTAAAATGATGTGTAATAAAATTATTAGGCTACAGGCCGCGAGAATTCGACTACCTAGGGCTCTCCATGTCGTTTAATCCGACACTGGTCCCAAGGCTTTTAGAAGTCTTAAGATGTCCCGGCACATACACGTACTAATTGATTGATGTTTTATTGTTTTTAATAATGCTACGATAGCACATACGATCATCAGCATAGGTCATTGTTAAATGCATTGTCATTTTAATTAATCATTTCCTAATATGAAAGTACTCAGTTATAAAGCATGAATTAATTCATGTAGACATAATATCTGCTTCTTCTTTTATTTTTTTGAGTTCGTGTTTTTATAAACTTTGCTTACTTTTTCTGTTATAGGTAACTCTAAATATATATAGAAACTAAATGTATTTTCTTAATATAATGTGCTTACATTTTAATATTAGATATTAATGTAATGGGATAATATATGTCTGATATCTTATATCTCACTATTCGTATACTTCATACTTTCAATTTAAAGTTACACACCTGCAGATAATATTCATTTTATATTAGTACAGACCAGTAGCTCACACAGGAATTTTTCAACGGGGAGGGGGTCCGGGGTCAAAAGTTCACCATTCTTTTATCATGCTCCTTTTCATTATGTCGATATTCGGGAACAAAACACAGTAAAAAACTAATTATTGAATAAATAATTAGCATTAATTAATAAAATTAATCATTAATAACAAATACTTAATTAAATTTTGTGTACTATAAACTTAGAACTATAATCAATCGGAAACAAATCAAGGGCTTTGGGGGGGTCCCGACCCCAGGACCCCCCTGTGTGCGCCACTGTGGTACAGACAATAAACCAATTCCATTCACAGAAATCTATGAAAAAGTATTATTTTATATAAGCATTGAGAGCATCTTAACTTGTATTTGAAACATAAGAAAATACTCGCACGCGCACGTTTCTGACTTTTAACATTTTTATCTTGGAACTCTTGACCAAAACTTTCTCCAATCGCCCAAAATCACATGCAATAGAATGTCCCCGCATTTGTCCTGGGGGTTTATTAAGCCCCTTTGCTTTATCTAAAAGTGGGGAGATGGGAACTAACGGGTTTTTCTGCTATAACCCCTTATCACTTCTATTCCAACAACCCGCTGTGACCTTTATATTAGGCGAAGGGGGAAAAAAGACGGATCCAGACGACTCTAGGTAGCACAAGGAAACCTACCATAATTTCACATCTATGGAAAAAGGGTTTTTACGATAAGAAGCCTTGACAGTCATGAAAGGGAAAAGGGGGGAAAACATGCGCTGGACACATGACTCATACATTTTATGCTGCTGGCAACTACCAGAATTGATGCCGTAAAACTGAGGGGACCCCTGTATTTGGCTCCCAATTAGTTTTGGGGTGGAGTTGGGCTAAAAATCCGGTTTTTCCTTCGTTTTCCGAGAGAATATCCTGTGTCATTTGATGTCGGACTTGATGGATGGATACTGAAACATCGTAAAAGGGTTGATGGAAGGGGTAACAAAAACAAAGTTAAAAGTATTGTTAAAAGAGGATCGATTGCTAAATCTGCGATGTTTTTCATATGGAATGGGTTATTTTTCAAAAAAATATGGCAGGATGTGACTGCAATTTGAAACTAGTAAAATAATACGTACATTGTAAAAACTCGTGCTCTGGTTTTTCTTCCGCACAATATTGGTTGTAAATTATATATGTATGTTTTGATTGTTTTCTTTTTGAAAGTGAGGGTATAAATTAGCTCTCGAGACTAGTTTCTGGCTTCCTGTTATTGTTATTTCAAATTTTTAGTCAGATACGACGGGAGGTATTATCACTACGTGATCTTTAACTGTTTGCGCCGACTATGAATTATGTACATATCTTTCACCTTTTGAGAGCCAACTGAATTAATATAGCCAAAACAATCATTCATGAAAAAAATACTTTTTTACGTTTGCATGTAACTAAGATTCTAATATGCACTCGTGTGTGTGAAGCGATAAAGAGGTTAAATCGGTCCAACAATTTGACATTGAATTAATTGATTTCATTCCTTCTTTGTGTTCTGTTTGTTCCTAAATTTTGTAAATCGACATCCTCTAGATCTGTGGTTCCCCAAATTTTTTTAGCCCATGGACTCCTTTTTATAGTCAAACTTTGCCCTCGAACCCATTTTTATAGTCAGAATTTGCCCACAGACCCCCTTTTCAAAGTCAATACTTTCCCAAAGACCCCAAGTGAAAAAGATACATAAATGTATAGCATAAAAATTACAGATTTTAAAAAACATTTTGTTGAAGAATTATTTATTGAAATTATAAATTGGTTTAAAATACAATAAAAAAATTAATGACTTGGATTAATTTGAAGAGATGTTATGAGTGTGTATTTATGTCCGTCTCAATGTGTTTGTGAGTAGTAACCGCAAATCTCCACCAGCACTAGTTTTCAGTCGATTTTATTTTTTTGTGTGTGTGATGAGGTTTTTTACAGCCCTGAATCCACGTTTTACCAAATGGAAGATGAGAAAGAGTCAACAGCTTCTGTGCAATAACCCATAATGCAGGATTTAAAATTGAAATCTGCTTTTGTAACCAGAATGTGTGGTATCATTGTTCAATCATTGGTTTAAGTCCCTCATTTACGGATAATTCAATAAGATGCCCCTGCATTAATATGGATTCATCTGTGTTTGGTCTGATCTGAGTTAGCCCACGCGTTCAACTCCCAGTCGGGAATATCGAAGGGAATTATTGTTATTTATTTAAATTTCCATAAAAATAAAAATGGATCTAAATTTTTTTAAAAAATTTATAATAAACCTTGTGCGGACCCCTTGACATTGTTCAGGGACCCCCAAATCAATCTTAATTTTCCACAGACCTCCTCAAAAATACCAGGAATACCTGGGAATCCGTATGGACTACATTGAGAACCACTGCTTTAAATGAAAAAATAAAATTTTGATGTGACCAATTTTCATTCAAAATGTAATATGTTATGTGCTTATGTGTTGTTATTCGAGATCGAGGTAGACTAGTGCTCACAGATTCGAGACCAGAATGTCATAAGTTCAAGTCTAGTGTCACTGAAGTCCCGCCGTGTAGAGGACATGATGCACGTTAAATCTGTCGAGGCTCAAACTCTTCCCGTTGCATGGTGTGGAAGTTCGGAGAGGGGAGTGTCAGCTCAAGTGTCGTCCTTGTCGCTTGACCATTGTATAAAACCACGAGGTGTGTCGTTAATAGCCCTCGTGTTGCTGTATGGTGTGACGCAGTGCTTCTCAAACTTTCAATACTGGCGCCCCCTTTTCAATCACAATTTTTATCGCGCCCCCCCTTATACATAATAATTTACTGGATGCAATAATAATGCACTTTTACGATAAAGCAACAATATTTATTATAAACCGTACAAATTCATGACATAAGTATTAAATTTTGTATATGTTACTTTTAAGCAAAAAAAACTTAAGTAATAGGATAATTACTAAGTTATTTTCCTTTCTCTGATTTTTTAAATTGGAACATATTACAAAATTCGGTGGTTGCTTAGAAGACAAAATATAGATATCAGCTAAATATAGAAAATGAACTCAGAGGGTAAATTTCTTATCTTAAAACTCCTTTCAAAAACTTTGCTCTGTAAGACCAGCCCTAGGAAGCAGCTAATAATTATTAAACTTGTTCTTAATTTAGTATTAATTAATTAGTCATAAAATACTCTGTGCACCACTCATACAATAAAAGCAGTGTTTCTCAAACTTTCAATACTGGCGACCCAATTTTCAATCATGATTTTTGTCTCACCCCCTGTACAACAATAATATATTTACTGCAATAAAAATGCACTTTGAGAGAGAGAGACGCTAAAGTTACAATACGATCTTAATTATAAACCGTACAAATTAATACGATAAGTATATTAAATTTTGTGTATATGTAACTTTTAAGTAATATATATTTTAAGAAAATTACTTAAAATATACATTACTTAGAATTATGTTATTTTTCTTTGTCTAATTTTTAAATTGGAACAGATCGCAAAATGATGCATTTAATTAAAGATTTATTTCCTTCAGCATTCATTTCTCGAAGTACAAATGTCATTAGAAAAATAGTCTAGTCAATGTCGCTCTCTATCATATCCATCACATCTGGCATTATAGGGTACGTTTGCGTGAGTCTGGGCAACCTATCGGACGTCTGCGCAAAACATGTAAAAATGCTTTTCCTCGTACAATTCCAGTCAGTTTTGGTCGAATCGATACTCCTATAGCTACCGAATCTAGCTTGAATGTACATTTTTTTTAAAATTTACACGTTAATTGTAATTCACGGTAATTAAGTATTTACGGCAGTAGATTAAAACATAATCATACATACATTTTTAAGTCGTAAGCAAACATTCGATGATAATAAAGAATCAACAAGTACACATACAAACGAGCATGGTTCCGAAAATTAAATCAAGGCGATATTCTCAAAAATACTTAAATTTTGGATTTACCACTACTGAAGTAAATGATGGAAAAAAAGTCCCAGCTCGATATGTGTTAAAACTTACAAATCTGTAGAACAACATGTGAAAGTTCTTTTTAAAACATGTAAAATCATTTAGCTATGTTGGCAAAGAATTTTAAAAAGTATTTTCTGGATGAGGACAGCTTGGTAGCAAGTTACGAGTGGATTAGGGATCTATTTCAAGATACTCCAGAAGGGCTCTCAAATTCCGAAGAAGAAATCTTCATAGATTTCACATCCAGTGAAAAATTAAAAGGCAATTTTGTAATAAATCGCTCTTTGAATTTGGGGTAGAGGTGGATGAGGAATTATCTGTACTGAAAACAAAAGCACTTCGTATACTATTACCATTTTCAACATCCTACCTTTTTTCAAACCGGATTTTCTGCAGTGGATGCCTTGAAGACAAAATATAGATCTCGGCTAAATATAGAAAAATAACTCTGTAAGTGTCAATTTCTGATATTAAACCTTTCTTTGAAAAACTTTCCTCTACAAGACAAGCCCGTGGAAGTCCCTAATAATTATTAAACTTCTTCTTAATTTAGTAATAAGATTGATTGATTGAATATTAACGTCGCACTGTTCAGCTGCACGAGGGCTTTTGACGACGGACCACGTAATTTTGAACCATGGTCAAGTGACGTGGATGACACCTGAGCTGGCACCCCTCTCTCCTAACTTCCACACCACACCAACGGGAAAACGTTTCAACTCTCAACAGATTTAACGTGCATCGCTGCCCTACACGGCGGGTCTTTAGTAGTACTGGGCTCGAACTCGTGACAAGGCAAGCCACGATCCGATACCTATACCACTCGGCTACCGCGGCCAAATTCAGTAATAAGAAATTATTTATACAATACCTTCTTCAGTACTGATACATTAAAGGTATACTGGCTGAAACATCGACTCTTCGCACGAGTTCATTTTTTTAAAAAATAAAACATTATTCTTGATATAATAGCTGAACTGTAAGGAGAGTAAAACTGTGTGCACGACATTGTATACAAAAATGTAAAATGATTTTTTTTTTTTTTTTAGATAAATGCTATAATTGTAAATAACTGTTTAAAAGAACTGTAATTTTAAACCTCACACAATTAGCATTTAGAATTAATGTTAAATTATGAAAAAGAATATAAAATTCCGATGAAGAATAATTGTGTTACTTTTTAACATTTAAAGCGAGAAGACTTCAAAATGTTTTAACCCGGGAGCAGGCGCGTACTCGATACTAACATTAATGGTAGTGCAGGGGGACTCAGTCACCCCAATCATTTGTTTAGAATTATTTTTAATGTACACGATACAAATCGGAATTCTAGTGAATATTTTAATTTATATAAAGTATACTTACCTTCTTTCAAGGACTATTCAATTCTTTGATGATTTGAGAAAAATCCAATAAAACTGAACCAAAATGATTCAAAAGTACAAGACCATAATAAAGGACGCAAATCAGACACTTTTCAATTATCCTACAGAAATGTTAAACATATCAATTCTTTTCCAAATATCGCAAAACTCAATTATTTACAATTTCCCTAAGCGAAAAGCAAACGCATAAAAGATGGGAGGGAACTAATATTGATAATAACTATACCATAAGATTGAAGGTCAATCAAATGATTAGCAAACGTACTATGCAGCCTGGCTGAAAAGTGAATCATGACTTTCTTTTCTTTTTTACAACTAATGTACAGTATTTCAATAATAAATACAGTGGTGAGTTGTTTATCTTCTTAGAATTTTCGCAGGGTCTGGGTTTCGTTTTTCTTTTAACGAGTAATATTTTTATGTTAAAAGGTAATAAAAAAAATCTCTCATTGAGATAATACAGCAAAATAAAACAATGTCTTTTTTTCTTTAATTTGGTTTTGGGATCAAAGATAGCTATTTGATGACGGAAAAAAGCCAGATAATAAACATAAATTATGTTAGTGTTGTTGTGTGCATTTTTTTATTATGGAAGAAAGCCTTTTGTTTTACTTCTCTTTCCGGTTATTTTTTAAAAAAAATCTTTAAATTTTCGATACGCTCTCGCCCCCCTTGTAGGGTCATCGCGCCCCCCCAGGGGGGCGCGCCCCACACTTTGAGAAACACTGGTGTGACGTTAATAAACACTCACTCACTCACATACAGTTATTTAAATAGCCCGTCGAATAAGTATTCTTCAGGAAATAATGCGGTATTAAATTATTTAACAGGAAATCCTTCCTTCCTTCCTTCCTCAGTGGCATGACAGCCCAGGGTGGGCCTTGGCCTTCTCAAGAAACCTTTTCTCCAGGTCAGCCTTCTTCCTACTAGTGTTCTCCAGTACCTAGTTCTCAAAACTAGGAGATCTTTTTCTAGGCCATCTATCCATCTAACATTTAAACTACCCTTTCTGTGTGCCAATTGGTTCAGCATTGACTTTTTTAGTGATGCGGTCTTCATTCATTCTGATAACGTGACCTGCCCATTTAATTCGTTGTATTTTGATGAAGTTAACAGTGTCAGATTCCTTATATGATTGATAGAGCCTTAAATTTGATCTTCTTCGACACATTCCCTTTTCCTGAATTCCTCCAAAAGTAAATCTTAAATCTTCATTTTATAGATACTTATCATGTTCTCATCTGTTCGAGACATGGACCAAGTTTCACATGCGTAAATTAATACTGATCTTCAAAGACTTTTATACAATAGAACCCCTTTGTTTTTCTTTTGATTAAATTTGATTTCATATGTTTTCGTATGCTGTAAGACATCTATTAGCCATAGTGTAATTCTCTTTTGAATTTCAGTATTACAATTGTTTCTATTGTTAATGACATGAAATACAAAAGCAAAAAAATAGAAACTAAAGAGGTATAATACAAAACAAGTAATAAAAAAATTTAAGTAAATTTAAGGACGGTGTGTATTTTTTAAAAGATTTTGCTCAGAAAATCGATATTTTAATCTAGAACAGTGATACTCTACCTGAGGCCCACCGACCTTTTCTGAGTGGCCTAGTCATGGCCTAGGGCTCTAAAAAAAATTCAATTATTGGAGAACCATGTACTAAAAATTTAGCTGGAAATTCTATCAATCAAGCAATCATATATATCAATTTTACTATTAATTTGCTTTATATAATAGTGAAGACTGTTGAATGTAAGCAAAAGGCTTGGCCATCGAAATTATCCCATAACTCAGTAAAAAATGCATAAAAATAAATATTTTTTGTTGTGTGTGTTTGATAGAAAGGTTAATATAGTATTAAAATAAAAGCCACAAAAAATGAGTTTTAATATTATAATCAATTTTGCCTTGTCCAACGTTGCTTTGCTCTTATAGCGTGTTTTTTCCATCATCCACATATTGCGACCCGGCGGGAAAAGAGGTTGAGTACCCGTAATCCAGAAGATTTACATTTCTTAAATTACTTAAGGCTATTTTAGTTTTTTATAACAGAAACTTTCCATGGGAGTTATCTAAATAAATAAAATTTTTAGGTTTGGTACCTGTGTTCAAATATTTTCACGAAGTCCATAATGCAAATACTAGAACAAAAATTAAGACAACAAAATGACAAAAACATCAATTTGTTTTCTACTTTTGCATTTTCCTGCTGCTCACATAATTAGGAAACTTGCCCCCAAAATTTCAAATCCGATAACCAATTATTTGTTAAGATATCTGAAAATTGCTGACTTTATGTCTTAGTTTCGGTTTCATTTTAAAGCATTTGTTCCTTCTTAAATTTAATTAATTTAAAAAAGCGCGCACACACAAAAGACAATCTATTCTTTATCTTGAAGTTATTACTTCTAAAATCATTTCTGTTTCATGTTTTCAATGCTTTGAGTGCTAATAGCTACTTTAGATATCAAGTTTTGAAATTTTTTCAGGTTTGAAATATCAACACATCTGTCCTTGTTACAAATGCCACCTGATCGACAGTAATATCAGATCAAGGCCCACAAAATTCATCGTGCCAAGGGCTAGTTGTACGCCTGCCGTTCACCGTAGCTTTGAACACCATGCAGGTGACAGAGCAATTTGAGGGACCCCAATTTCGAGGGAGAATACTCTGGGGGTCGTCCGAGGCATCCCATCTTTCTTCCCCTTCCCCCAAACTGACGAGAGAACTTGCGGCTGTACGGCTATTTAGAGTACCCCCTGCCGCAAAGGCACTTTTCATTTACATACACCCATGCCTTCTCCGAGATTCGAACTCAGGCTCAACGGCTAAGCCCTATACCGGATGGGTGGCAATCAACACATCTAAACAACAATAATTTAAATTGATTTTGAAAAACGATTCCGGATCTGAAACTGTATGATCTGCTAACTCATCAAAGTATTGAGGTGCATGAGCAGATGTTGAGGTCAGGTGGTCAATCTGACGTGAAGCGCCTAGTATTTAATCCTCAAGCAATCTTGGTGAGTGAGTGGATGAATATTAACGTCGCACTGTTCAGCTACACGAGGGCTTTTGGTGAAGGACCTCGTAATTTTCAACCATGGTCAAGTGACGAGGATGACACCTGAGTTGGTACCTCCCTCTCCTAACTACCACACCAACGGTAGGACGTTAACGGTTAGACAGATTTAACGTGCATCGCTCCCTTACACGGTGGGTCTTTAGTGGTACTAGGCTCGAACTCGTGACAAGCCAGCCACGATCCGATACCTTGACCACTAGGCAACCGTTGGCACTCAAGCAAGCTTGGTACTCATTTATCAATCCACTGAAGGGAAGGAAGGCTGAGTCGACCTTGCCCAGCCCGGGGATAGAACCCCGGACCTGTGGTGTGGAAGCGCGATACGCTTCATTCTGTATTCCACTGGGCCATGAGGTGTTATTAACCTCACTGTTATCACTTAGCCTCACTTGGTTCACTCTGCGCATTCATTCTGTTCCTTAAAACTATTATAACATTTGCCCTTTGTATGTATTCTAAGAATGTTTATATTCTGTGATTAAATGTCAATAAGCCGAGACCATGCTGCGTCTCATCCATCATTTTTGACGCCACAAGTGTGTCAATGAATTATTTTTTATTTATCGGAGCTCCAGTTTTAGGTATAGCTTAGCTTAAGTATAGCTTTAAGATAAGTTATGATTTCCTATTGAATTTAATACCTTCAAGTATTCTATTATTTTTGGCATTTATCTCAAAATTCTGAAACATTTGAAACACTGATGTATACTTTGGAAGGGCTTATTATAGAGAAGTTTTATCGAGCTGAGATATACATAAATTACAGTCGAACCTCCATATTACGAACCTCTATATTGCGAATTTTTTATATAGTGAACTTTTTCCTGGAACCAAGAACATTTCACGATTTTCTTCGCAAAATAATCTCCCAACAGCGAAGTGCATATTCTATGTAACGAACTTTTTCTCTTGTGATTCAATTTTTGCTCTCCCTTTTTTAAAGTATTTCTGGACATTTCAAGTTATTCTTTCTTTTAACTCATTCTATGCTTGTCATAAATCTTGAACTGGTTTTATTAGGTACCTAGATCGCAAAGAGCAATAGAATTCTGAACGTTTCATCCAAGAGTGCAATCTTTAACCCTAATTGTCCAGTTCACTAGAAACATCTTCAATATCCCCTTTCACGCTCATTGGAGCTGTCTCTTGTCCCCTTGTCCTTGAACTAGTCACTGTTCATTTACAGTGTTTTTTAGTCGTACTGGTAACTTCGTTTCTTGTAGCTCGAAAATGTCAAAACGTAAAATGCTTGAGCATCAAAGAAAAATAATTAATTCTTCAGGAAATGGATGAAAGCGTCAAAAAAATTTTCTTGCAGTTTTTCTTTCTTTTTGATAGTTACGAAAAAAAAAATATTATTAATTTATATAAAGGTGTGAATAATTACTTTGTTTATATGTATATAGTGTTTATGAATTTAAAATTTGTTTAATGTGGTTTAAAAAGAAAATTGAAACATGAACCTCTATATAACGAACTTTTTTTCGGGATTTTGCGACTTTGTTGTATACAGGTCCAACTCTGTACTTGTAGAAATACAAAAAAAAAACACACACACACAAAACATTTGAAGAGACGGCTAAAGAGATTGGAATGCTATAAAGAAAATTAAAAGAAAAATTCTCAGAATAATTAAGAAGAAATACATTTCAAGATACAAAAAAAAGCATCGCTTCCCCAAAAACTCCTTCTAACTCTTATATAATTTAAAGTTTTCAAAAAGATTTAATGTTAGCAAACGCGTGTAAATATTTCTTCTGTCATTGTTCAATGCTTCTTTTTCTTACATCATTTGATATTTATTTTAAAAATATTTATTTTTCTGACATACTTAATAACACTCGAGTCAGTTAACAATGTAAGAAATATATCAAATAATAACACCTCCGTCAATATTTTCTTTTCTTTTGATGATAATATTGAGTCGGAATCTTAAGAGTTCTCAAAAAAAAGATAAGGTGTTAATAAAATAAATGGCTACTTACGTATATATTATCAAGAAATAATATTATATACAATCAGCAGTGCACACCGGAATTTTTCAAGGGGAAGGGGTCCAGATTATCCTCGTATTATACCCGAATACTCCGCCAAACATATTCTTTTGATTTTGTCCATGGTCGGGGACAAAAAACAGTACAAAATAAATTACTAAATAAACAATCAGCATTAATTAATAAAATTAATTATTAATAAAAATACTTCATTAAATTTTACGTACTATATACATAGGATTATATTAAACTAAACTCAGTGGCGCAACAGCCCATAAGGGCCAAGGCTTACTATGCTCATCTTAATATACGTGACTTTTGGGTGCTGAGGTGCATGAGCAGATGTCCTGATCAGGTGGTCACTCTGAAGCAAAACCCCCAATGTTTAGTCCCTAAGCAAGCTTGGTACTCATTTATTGACCCACTGAAGGCATGAAAGGCTGAGTCGACGTTGCCCAGCCCGAGGATTAAACCCCAGACCTGTGGCATGGAAGCGCGCTACACTACCACTCGGCCTAAACATAGGATTATAACCACTCGAAAAAAATCAAGGTCTATAGGGGTGGAGTCCGTATCCGTTGACCCCCCCCCCTTGTTTGATCCACTATATACAATTACTCTTAATGGCAAACAAGTTATTTTAAGAAAAAAGATAAATCAAAAATCCTAAGATTTTTGGCAACCTCAGTTGCAAGTCATGCGACTTCTAGTTTAAAAGAAACACAACTCTAGACAACCAAAACATGTACTTAAATTACCACCATTTGAAATACATTCTACCATCCCTGTCCTCCATGTGCAAAATGACTTGGTCTATGACATGCGATTAAATCTTGAGCGTAGACAATTTGTTCCGAGGTAGTCATATTTATTCTGCTGCATAAGAAACAACGCTGCAACATTAAATTTTGTCAGCGCTCGGGTAAAATATCTGCAGAAACTTTAGAAATGCTAAAGAATGTGTTCGAAGCATCGGCGTTAGGAAATTCCTCCTTGGTGGTCTGCTTCGATTCTGAAGGAATTACCATGCAGAATTTATTCCTGGTGATAGACCAGTGGGACACTGGTCGTTTGAGAAACATGACAATACACCTGCACATCGGTCACAAATGGTCACAGAGCCACTGATGTCAAAAGTTTTTTTTACATGCAATCCATCCTTTAGACTTAACTGCTTTTGTGATATTTATTTACTACCAACGTTTAAAAAAAATCTGCTGGAACGTCGCTTTGTGTCATCAGCTGAGGTCAAAGAAGCATCGCAGGAGGTCTTACAAGTGATTGGGAAAGATGGCTTCCAATAGTGCGTCAAGCGATTGTACGAATGCTAGCATAAGAGTATCGCCTCCCAAGAGGATTATGAGGAAGCACTTGAATTTTTGGATCCTTTTTACTTTTTGATTACTTTGATTATCCATTTAAAATTAATTTTCTCTGCTGAAATACCGTATTTACTCGAATATAAGAGCGGCCATCGATTCTAAACCATACCCCGAATTCTTATAATATTTCTGTGAAAAAATGTTGTCATCTATTCTAAGCCGCGCACACACAATTCTCTATTCGTTTTTGAGAAAAAAATTTTAAAAATGTGTAAACGGTACATATAGATATTAGATACTTAAACTGAAATTTAAATAGGTTTTAATGCGAAATAATCAATTAATAATTAATCTATTTGACTAGTATTAAAAACTTTCATATATACATAGATGAATCTATAAATACTCTAACCATTAATATCATGTAACCCCAATGTAAAGGCTGACTTCGAAATTGGTGTCGGTGTCGCCATTTTCCCAACACGATGTCGTTTTCCATGCTATCCAATTCATTTGTTATGTAACTTTTTTTTTTAAAGAATGTATTATAGATAATGTAAAGGAATTTTCAGTAGTCGCAACTCTGTTTCCGGTTGTTGTTTTTTCTCCCCCAATATTTTGCATGTATAATTTTCTCTCTTTTTATACTTGCATCATAGTCAACTCGTCTTGATGCTAATAACGATATCTTTCATGTTCAGGTGATCAAAGAAAGCGCAAAGAAAAAAAAATTCCTAAATGCGAGCAGACAACGATGTTTAGGATTGACTGAATACTGGACATAAACTGCGGAAGGGGATACGTCCTCAATGCAAGTGGCCAGAGTTATATTATCTATTTTGAAAGGGTTTGAAACTCAATTTTCCCCATCCAACAAACGTTTTGCCTTCGATTCTAGGCCGCATCCGATTTTCAGTAGCATTAACACTGGTAAAAAAGTGCGATTTAGATTCAAGTAAATACGGTATATAATGACGCTATTACAACGAAGAGGATGTAATTGCACAGAATCGAAATAATCACTAAACATCAAAGTCTCTATCCTTCTCACCAGCTCATATAGAATTCATATATAATCCTTTATTTTCTCAAATGTGTCGTTCATAACACCAAATTAAGCACATCAATCCAATTTTTTAGACGCGTCTGTTTATATTTAGTCAACCTTTCACTTCATGCGGAGAAATATGTTCATAATTTTAGACGTGGAAATGATGCATTTCACTCAAGATTCTCATTTAATGAAAATTAATTTGATAAAAAAAACACCTGGGGCATTTACATGAAAAAAACATTTTTGCTCCGTTATCGCAGAATTTACTTAATAAGGATACCTTTTTATATATATATATATATAAAACAATGGGCTCAATTCCTGACGGTTACATGTTAAAGACAAACACGCGTTCTCCATTGGATTCATAACAGACATTAAAGTAATTGTACTTGTTGTTCTATTTTTAAAACTTAGATAAAATTTCGAAATTCATAATTGGGTAAAGATTTTTAAATGCCATGAAAAAAAACTGTCTTCAAAAAGAATTTAAATTTAAATAAAATCTTATTTTATGCATGCACTTTTAAATAAAATGCATTTTGTATACTTAAATGTGTTATTATTGTTAAACACACAGTATGTACTTCTTAAAATAAAGAGTAAATGAAACAAAAAGATTTCCATGATCTCTTGCGTTTCACATTGTTATAAACAACCTATTTCTTGTCACCAGTAATAGTGCGCTTAAAAAATAGATCATTTTCTTGACGTCTGTGAAACAAATCACAAACATGAACGCGACAACAAAAATTTCTTTCTGTGAGAACGTGAGGAACTCACATGTAGAGCTTTGTAGTTAAACTTAGACCTTTCAAGTGGTCATGAGCTTTTCAATTCGACAAATTTAACGTCTCAGTGATCTCACGAATTCTCATTCGGCGGTTTGCATCAATTAATGCCTTTATTGTGCCTTTATCAGCTTCAACTGGTCTTCCAGAACGTGGTGCATCTTCAACATCAAAATTTAACAGCATTTTTACCTTTTCGATAGCAAAAAGTAAAATATGCCAAAAATGCTGCATTTCACTCTCCATATTTGAAAGGACACCAAAACTGCTGTTTAGAATCAATTGAACTTTTTCACAGCTCTATGTGGTTAAGTGTGAAATTGTGTGTGAAAAAATTCAATAAAATCCTCTGTTGGGAATTACTCTCAGAACAACCCAATATATTTTATAGCAGAGATTTTGAACTAACACTGAGTGGAACCTTGGAACTTTGACAGAGTTTCCTCAAATATTCCGTATTAAATTATTATAAATAGTATAATTTAAATTATTATAAAAGCTCGAATTTTTAAAAGTAGTTCGCTTGTAAAAATAAATGTAAACAAATCTTTTATCGGTAAAATAAACTATTAAATTTCGTAAAAGTCATAAAATTTTTAAGAAACCAAAGAAAACGCACAAGAAATTATAAAAGGTTTTAATCCAGAAATGTAAACTATTTGGGTTTTTTTTCTTTAGAAAATTGGGTATTTTTAGCTCAATGCACAAATTGTTTCTTTAAATATTCTGGTAAACAACTATCTTGGATTAACGCAAAACTTTGATGGTTAAATTACTTATCTTAAGAGGACTTGGTACCCTAAAAATCACAAACCTACCGTTTTTTTTTTATTTTCATTTAATCTTATTCTTTGCATTATTATCTTTCGATTGATATATCACTTGCGCATGTCGGAAAGTTAGAAGTTGACTAAAACTTCATTTG
Source organism: Trichonephila clavipes (assembly GCA_019973935.1). NCBI lineage: Eukaryota > Metazoa > Arthropoda > Arachnida > Araneae > Nephilidae > Trichonephila > Trichonephila clavipes. The sequence continues at coordinate 359,220 of BMAU01004913.1, read as the reverse complement.
AAAACAAATTAGGCAATTCAGCCACACCCCCTTTTTAGAAAAAAAAGCTAAAAAATGCTTTATGATAAAAAAAATCTATTTTAGAAAAAGAAATAATAACTATAAAAAAGAATGTGTAGTATTAAAAGCAGAATATTTCCGAGGCAATACAATAATGTAATTTTTCTTCCTTGTGAAATGTGTGCATGTAAAATTTTTAAATTAAGGCATTTTATGTTAATAATTTTATAATTTCAGTTCCTCTTCCTGATATATTTTTCATACAAATGTAATACTTTAATATTATAAGAAGAAAAACAGCTAAAATTTCTGTCGTGACAGAAAAAAAATTTTTTTAACATGTTTCTTGAATTTTCATGGGCAATTAGTACTCTCTAATAGTTGATCATTTATAAAAATGTGTGGGTTGAAAAAATATGAAAATGCAATTATTTTAAAGAAAAACGTATAACTAATATCTTAAAGTGGTATTTCAAGTTTAATTAAGCTTATAATAATTATTTTTTCAGAATTATAAACTTTAAACCTGTTTTTCTCAGTTTGTGTTTTTCGAAACCTTAGTGCATTCAAAATGCTACTCCTTCGACAATTATTTACCAATCACTTCCATTTTTTTCTTGCGTGTTGAAAATAAAGCATGTAATAAAATTAGGGATCCGTTTTGCTATAAACTGAATACTTTTTTTAAAAAAATAAAATGTAAGACATGTTGGCTTTTTCGTTGATTTTTAGCCTGTATATCAACATTTTACTTTTTTTCTCGAAAACGAATGAAGTTATTCTAAAATCGATCCCTAAAGTTGTTTAGATCATTCATAAGAGTATTATAAAAAATTTCAGGTCAAAAAATTAATTTTTACAAAAGGAGTAGGATTTTAAAATGTTCCCAATTTTCTTCAAAAAATTAAAATTTTTAAAATTGTGTCAATAATATATGAAAATTTTAATCTGGTAACATTTTCTTGAATAGAAACATTGTATAAAATGCTAAAATATAATTTTTAAATACGTAAATAAAGAAGTTTGCTCAAAGTGTGCCAAGTCCCCTTAATGTGTTATCTTTAAAAGTATAATATATTATATACTGAATAATCGACGAAGGACGATTATTAGGTAGATAATAATTACTTGAATATGCAGTGATGTCAAAACAAAGCAATAGTTATCAGCTCTAACAAGAAAACAACAACGAATTTAAGTCTTCGTAATTTACAAAGCATTTTTTAAATTAATTTCCAACCTTTATAAAATATAAGGGGAAAAAATGTAATGTCAAACCCAGTACTTTTTTTAAAATTGTACTTACATAAAGTACCTGTATAAATAGTGTTTTTTTTTTCAGGTATAGAAGTTTAAGTTGGCATTACTTTTCAAGATGGTGACCGATTTAACAGCTGTCAAGTGATTTATTCTCAGTTTGGTTTGGCAATTCTTCAAAACGATCATCAAGCAAGGCGTAGATTCGTCGAATGGGCCCAAAACGAGATTGCCGTTGTTCCCGATTTTCATAAGCGAATTTTGTTTAGCGATGAAACGCATTTCTGGTTGAATGGCTACGTCAACAAACAAAACTGCCGCATTTGGAGTGAAGCTAATCCACAAGTGTATGTCGAAACACCGTTACATCCAGAAAAACTGACTGTTTGGTGCGCTTTATAGGCTGGTGGAATCCTTCCTCAAAAACGATGAAGGCCACAACGTTACAGTCAATGGTGATCGGTATAGAGCCATGATTACTAACTGTTTCATTCCTGAATTGAACAATCATGATGTCCAGGAGCTGTGGTTCCAACAAGACGGCGCAACATGTCACACAGCTCGTGCCACAATCGATTTATTGAAAGACACGTTGGATGACCGCCTAATTTCACGTTTTGCACCTGTGAATTGGCCTCCAAGATCTTGTGATTTAACACCGCTAGACTATTTTCTGTGGGGCTATGTAAATTCATTGGTCTATGAGGATAAGCCACAAATGCTTGACCATTTGGAAGACAACATTCGCCGTGTTATTGCCGATATACGGCCACAAATGTTGAAAAAGTCATCGAAAATTGGACGTCCACTTTGGATTACATCCGAGCCAGCCGTGGCAGTCCTATGCCAGAAATCATATTTAAAATGTAATGCCACAAGATTATCTTTCGAATAAAAAAAAAATCATGTCAATCGAATAATACATCGTTGTTTTATTGCAATTTAAAGTTGTATACCTCTAAAAAAACACCCTTTATAGCTTGCTTGTTGTATTTTAATATTATTTTAAAATATATTCTTCTGAAAGGAGAGATGGGGTGGGGTTCCTTGAAAACACCATTTAGTTAAGATTTCAAGCAGTCGACAAAGTTTTAAGACAACTGTTTTATAGTTTCTGAGAAAAAGGTAACACATAAAGAGGCTCATCTTAACACTGCCTTGGTGAAGAAGAACCGATTGTGTCCTGGGAAAATAATAACTCGTCAAAAAATTTATCTAATTAAAACTACAAGAATAACCGCTTGGAGGCTAATTTCGAATACTTTTCCATAAAAAGCTCATTATTTTTATAATAAAAGTGAAAAAGCACACAAAAATAAATTTTTCTTACTCTATTCTGTGTATAATTATTCACAATGAATCAATGTATCAATGTAAATAAAGGGTGTCAAACTCAAATGTTAACTTGGCCGAACTTTTTAGGTGGACTGCGAAAAAAACAACGATATTCATAGAAACGTAGGATTGTTTCGAATAATACATTGTATAATGTCACCCATCCGGTATAGTGGTTAGCGACGCTGACTGATGTGCCGTAGGCCTGGGTTCAAATCCCGGAGAAGACATGGATGTTTGTAAATGTATAGTGCCTTTGCGGCATGGTGGTACTACAAATAGCCATCGAGCCGCAAGTCCTCTCGTGAGGCTGGTGGATGGGGAAGAGAGGTGGGAGACCCCTGACCCTTCCCCAGGGTCAAAATTGGGGTGGGACCGAGCTAAATCTTACTGTCACCTACATGGTACTCAAGGCTACGGTCAACGACAGACGTACTTCTAGCCCCTTGCCACGATGAATTTCGTGGGCCTCGATCTGATTACGTCAGACAGGTGGCATTAGCAGCAACAACACATTATAATAAACATATATAAAAGAACAAGGAAAAAATTTAATGTTAACGTCCTGACACTTGTTACCTCTGCACTATCATATACTTACTGGTCAGACCACAAAAAATTTGTAGAGAGCCGCGAGAGAGTTTGGCATCTCTTGTGTAAGATTTTATGTACCAAAAAACTAATTATTATATGCATTCCCCTTCCTTTCTTCTTATTATTATACCCTTTAGAATAAACGAACATTTTATATAAAGGAAACACTTCGTCTATATATATATACTTTTTAAATTTTTTTCTCCTGTCAAACAAACCTCTAGATAACAGAGGGAAAAAAAGGGAAAAGAATTTACATCACTTTCTCCCATCAAAGAGCAATTGCTCCTTAAGAGTTGTTAACACTCAATTCCCTGAAGCACGACTCCTCGAGAAAGAAGCTCCTAATAATTCATCGAGTCGCTTTACTGTTTTTATTCCTACGGCCCGAAATAGGCCTTAATTCCCTCTCTCACTCAGGGTATAGCATTGATGCGAGTTCTCACTGTAATTTGTTTTTCGTGTACCTCATTTCTGAAAAGCTATTCCTCGCAGAATTCAGAACCGGTCATCCCGGCGAGGTACTGAAGCAGAACTTCTGCAGATGTAACTGGAAATTACCGCAGAGTTTATGGTGTATTTTCAAGAAACTTCCCCCTTCAACGGTTAGGGGTGCTATTCTTGGGGGGATGTTGAGTGGGTTGCTGTCAATTGCGAGACTGGGCAACATTTTGCGGTTAGGGGAAAGTAGTCCATACTCGTAGCTGTAATAGCGCTGTTAGACGACGCGGACTTTTTCGTATAAATCTTTTTTTGAATGTGAATCGATTTTTAGTTAAGATCATTGGGAGTTAATTGCTTTGCAAAACAATAAAGTTAAGTCAGTTAGTTATCTTTACAGTAAAAATATATTTTCCGCGCCTCATATATATATATATATATATATATATATATATATATATATATATATATATATATATTTGATCGATTGATTGTTTTTTAACGTCGCTTTTACATGATACACGAGGACTGATTGTGGCGGAACTCAAAATTTTCCTAGGTTTGGAGGAGTTGCGAAGTTCTCACTTAAGGATTTATTATTTTACTATTATTATTATTATTATTATTTAGAAAAACCTTCTTTAGGTCAAGAAACAGATTAAATTTGAAGTAAACTTAACTTTTATCACTTATACTTAGTGATGGGAGGCCGTAATAGCCTAGTGGTCAAGGTAACAGTGGTCAGGGACGTCTAATCACCTAGGGACCTACCTCAGGGACCTAGTGGTTAGGGACGTCTTAAGCAGGGGGCTCTAGGGCTGGACAAACCGGACCCCTTCCCAGGGCGGCATTTGGATCAAAATTGGAACAAATTTTTCAAAATTACAAAAAATTTAATTTACTTTTGAAATATTATTCAGTGTGAATTTGTAATTTCATTTAACGTATCTTATTCCTTTATTTTGTACTCTGTTTCATTTTAATGTCCGTTTTTTTTTATATTAAAACTTGAATGGTTCGAGGCACGAGTATACGATAAATTATGAAATTTGATATGTTTACACATCTTTCACTAGTAACTTTCTCCCCATCCAGGAGTGGAGTTACAAAGTACATTTTCCTTTCACTTATACGATGTCCGGTGCTAGCTTTTCTAAAGGGGACAGGGTTAATAAGAGTTTTTAGTAGATAGCGAGACACAGGAGATGTTTTATTTTAGTCTTGAGTATAGTTACTATAAGAACATAAAAACGCTTGTGATCCACACCATCAGTAGACTCTTTTTCGAAGAAATTGACCTGCAGAAATGGGCTAGTTCTTCTCTTAAATTTTAATCGTTTGAAATCATAACAGGTGCGTAGCTATCGCCGTATCAATGATACCGGGACCCTAAGTTTCAGGGCCCCCAAAATTTGTTAGCAAAGCATCATAAAATGTAAAGCCCCCTCCCCTCCTCCTCCAAAAAATGTCGCCAAGGAATTTGGGAACAGGTCCCACTCAAGACTAGACAGACCAGTGAATCATAACGGGTAATTATGTTCTTAATTTCGAGTTATTTTGTATTCATAGGACTATATATATATATATATATATATATATATATATATATATATATATATATATATATATATATACATAGATATATATATATATATATATATATACATACATATATATATACATAATATACATACATATACACTGGTATGCAAAAATTAAGGACGAAGTCGAAAAATTAGCATATCAACTGAACGAAGAGGCAGAGCGGACAGAAAAACCAATCAAGAGATTAAGTAAGGTGATGTACGGTAGCACATGCGCAGATATGCAGGTAGACGTAATGGGGGAGTGTCTGAGTAGTATAAAGCAGGTTGTCGGTGTAAGATCAGTATTTCTGGCAAAGAGATTGCACGCCGTATAGCAGTTAAAATCACACCGAGTTGCTGCCTCAGCGAGAAATGGCGAATAATCAATCTGTTAGACAACATCTGGATGCTTTTACCCGAGGTCGAATCATTGGGAAGTTGGAGGAAGGCCGCAGTGTGACAAGTGTGGCTGCAGAGTTCGGAATTGCTCACAGCATGGTTTCACGACTTTGGAGACAATTTCAAACTACAGGAACAGCTATCCGGGGATTCAGTAGTGGTCGTCCACGTGGAACCACACCCGCAGATGACCGGTACATTGTCTTACAGGCCAGAAGAAACAGGCGGCAGACAGCGGGAGAAATCGCTAGACACACGACACAGGCGACTGGACGACCGATATCGCGTTTTACCGTGGCCAGAAGACTGCACGGTGGTGGTCTGTTTGCACGACGCCCTGTACGGTGTGTACCTTTAACGCCTGCCCATCGGAGAAGGCGTTCTCTGTGGTGCCGGGAACACCGGAATTGGAGAGACAATGAATGGGGACGAGTACTCTTTACAGATGAGAGCAGATTCAGTTTGAGTAGCGATTCTCATCGCATACTCATCTGGAGAGAGCGGGGAATCCGCAATCATCCCTCGAATATCATTGAAAGGGACAGGTATGGAGGTCGCGGTGTTCTCGTTTGGGGAGGCATCATGCTTGGCAGTCGTACAGACCTTCACATCTTCGACGCAGGTTCAGTCAACGGGACTCGTTATTGTAACGAGATTCTTCTTCCATATGTGCGTCTTTTTAGAGGCGCTATGGGTCTGCAGTTCCTTTTCGTGGACGACAATGCACCATGTCATCGCACAGTAGCTGCCGAATAGCTCTTAGAGAGTGAGGATATTGAACGTATGGATTGGCCGGCACGATCTCCGGATCTCAGTCCCACCGAGCATGTATGGGATTTTCTAGGCAGACGCTTGGCAGCTCGTACCTTACCACCAGTAACGATTCGGGAGCTTCGATTGGCGCTGCAAGACGAATGGGCAGCAATGCCTCAACAACTCATTGACACCCTCATTCTCAGCATGAGCAGACGCTGTGAAACCTGCCTAGCAGTCAGGGGAGATCATATCCCCTACTAAAGACCGGATGTTTCTTGCTGGACACCCATCACAGGGATGTTTCGGCCTTCAGTCGCATGGCGTTCCATGCTACTTTTTCAATCAAGCTTCTTTTTATCCCTCTGATTTCTCTTTTAGTAAGTGTTGCTTACATTACACATGTCCTTACGTATTGGGGATCTTACGGTATTAAATGTGTTGATTTGGAAAGCTTTTGAACAAAGTTATATTGAAAAAACCGTCTCGTCCTTAATTTTTGCACACCAGTGTATATACATATATATACATAATATACATACATATATATCCGTGGCGCACACAAGGGGGGGTCCTGGGGGTCCGGACCCCCCCAAAGCCCTTGATTTTTTCCGATTGATTATTATTCTAAGTATATAGTACGTAAAATTTAATTAAGTATTTGTTATTAATGATTAATTTTATTAATTGATGCTAATTATTTATTCAATAATTAGTTTTTTACTGTATTTTGTTCTCGAAAATCAACAAAATCAAAAGGAGCAAGATACAAGAATGGTGATCTTTCGACCCCGAACTTTCCCCCCCCCTTGAAAAGTTCCTGCGTGCGCCACTGACATATATATATATATAAACTATAATTTTTTGCTGTGGAGAGAGGGGGGCGGCATTTTCCATTTTTGTCGGGGCTACAAAACTGCTAGAGCCGGCCCTTTCTTAAGGCATGGGCCAACTGGGCGCAGGGCCTCGGTCACAATGGAGGAATCTTCTCGTTCTGGACTCAGCATGAATAAAATCATAGTTAGAATATTTTCAACGGTCAAATGTTGTTTCTGGTTGTATTCTCCTAAAAACTGGAAATTTTGGACACTATGGCAACTGGCTGCATGGGATCACCATCATCCTTGTATAATCATAGGCCTACCACCATGCACCATGAATACTCATTTAGTCAAAAGGTGGCAGTCGGTCGAGGCCGGTTTGTGCGATTGTAAGTCATGCACAATTATTTGTTTCGGGTACGAGTATTTGGCAACGTGTTTACTTTTAAGGGTCATGGGAGGCCTTCATTCGTTCCTAATTTTGTGTATGTGCCCAGGGCCTCAGGAAGTCTTAAGACGTCCCTGCTCGTGGCTGGCATGTCATGAGTTCGAGCCTAATACCGCTGAAGACCCGCCGTGTAGGGATGCGATGCACGTTAAATCTGTCGAGGCGCAAACGTCTTCCTGTTGGTGCGGTGTGAAAGTTAGGAGAAAGGGGTACCAGCTCAGGTCTCGTCCTCGTCACTAGACTATGGTTCAAAATTATGAGGTCCGTCGCCAAAAGCCCTCGAATAGCTGAATAGTGCGACTTTAATATTCACTCACTTACTCACTCTAAATCAGGGGTGGCCAACCCGCGGCCGGCGAGATTCTTTACAACTCCATTTTTTCCATTCGTTATTTGCTGTCGTGGAAACCGAGTGGTCATGGTCACGAACTCAAGGCCGTCATATCTTGAATTCAAGTCCCTATGCCACGGAAGATCCGACGTGTAGAGGGGTTGATACACGTTAAATCAATCGTGGTTTATAGTCCACATGTTGGCGCGGTGTGGAACATTGGGGAGTGAGTTCCCAGATCAGATAGATAGATAGATAATCCTCGTCCCTTGACCTAGCTTCAAATTAAAGTAATCCGTCACCAATTGTCCCTGCGGTGCCTTAGAGTAAGATATTAATAGTAGAATCAATCATTTGAATCACATCAGATGATGGCGTATGAGCTGGTATCTCACATTCACACCACACCAACGTGAGGACTTTGAATCTCGATGGAATTGAATGCTTATCAACCCGACTCTATTCGATGGATCTTTAGTGGAAACAGGATTCGAACACGTCACTTGACTAAATTATTACAGGCCGCGAGCTCATTTCGGTAACTACAGCTACTCCAGGTTTGTTTTTTCGTAGTAAATACTTCTGGCTTCCTAGTTCTGTTCAGCTCAAAGTGGTCGTGGTAGCTCAGTGGTTATGATCACGAGCCCGTGACAGGCGTGTCATGCATTTGAGCCCTAGTGCCTCTGAGGACTCACCGTGTAGAGGAGTTGTTGCACGTTCAATCTGTTGAGGCTCTAAATTATGACATAGGTTTGGTATGGAAGTTTTGAGAGTTGGTGTTGACCTTATCAGTTGATTGAGATTCAAAATTACGAGGTCTGTCACCAATAGCCATCTGTGTTCCTTCTATGTAAACAATATTCAAAACCTATATATATATAAATTCTAAATAACGTTCAGAAGCCAAGATTGGCACCTGACTCATCCCTCTATAATGGGAAAACCTGAAAATATTAAATAAAAGTTACTTAACACACAGAACTACCGCTTTTGCTTGAATCTAAGCCGCATTATTTGTCCAGTGTTAATGCTACTGAAAACCAGGTGCGGCATAGAGTCGATGGTAAAATATTTGTTGGATGGGGAAATTGAGTTCTTACTTTTTTCAAAAGGAAAACTATAGCCGCCCATTCTAACCACTTGCATTGATGTCTTATCCCATATTTTCCGTAGCTTATCTCAAGTATTAAGTCTATCCGAAACATCATTGTCTGCTCGTATTTAGGAGTATTAATTTTTTTTTTATTGTATACGCTTTCTTTTTAAGGCTGTTTTCGGCTAATGTTAAAGAATAGGACTCAAATGATGAATATTTTTTCATGTATAAAAATACTCAAACACACATTAATATTATATTCTGGCTTCACTCTCCTGTAGAGAATCACTTATTTTATCATACTACTCATTTTTTATGCGAGTTGACACATTTTTTCTTTTATAAAATGTGTGTGTTTCGCATTTTTTCTCCTATACTCTAATGCTAAATGAGCTATCACTTTACATGCTAAATGAAAAAACTAATTATTTATGAAATATTCTGAAATTTTAAAAACACTATACTGTAAGCAAATGCATGGGCTACAATGTCACAAATTTTTCTAAAAATTGAAGCATTTTTTCTGTCTAAAAATGTGCTCCGCGCTAAGGTCACGCTCTTGTACATATGGAGAAAACAGTCTTAATGACCTAAACATCAAAGATATCGTTAATAACATCATGGCGAGTTCACTATGATGCAAGTATGAATTGGGAGGCAATTTTATTTGCAGAAAAAAACGGAAACAGAGCAGCGGCCATTGAAAATTTGACACGGATGAAACAAATATACGTCGATGGCATAGGCAAAAGGATGTAATCATTGCTTGTAAATGTTCAAGATAATGAATTCTTTTACATTCTTCTTTTACACATTCTTTTTAAAAAATGCGGCATTACAAATGCACTGGATGAAATGGAAAACGACGCCGAGTCAGAAAATGGCGACAACAGCACCAATTCTGAAGTGAGCTGTGACAATGGGATTGATGAATCCTTTTTGAAATATGATACTGACAGTTAGAGTAGTTAAAGGTTTATGTATGTATTATAAAAAGTTTTTAAAACTGGTAAAATAAATTAGAGTTATTGACTTTTTATTGTTCTCTTCATTAAAATTTAATTTTTAAAATATCAGGTATCGGATTCCAATGAACCTTTTACAATTTTTTTTTCTCCAAAATGTGTATAGAATGGGGACTGTGGCTTAGAATCGATGACAGCATTTTTTCACAAAAATATGTTGAGAGTTTAGGGTGCGGCTTAGATTCGAGTAAATACGGCATATGTCTAGAATATTTTGGGGTAATGATTGTCAAAAAAATTTTTTTTTTGTTTTTGTCTTGCAATTACGAAATCAGATTCTAGAAATTTAAATCATAATGCATCATAAGAGCAACTCTTTTTTTTTTTTTAATTTGATAATTATATCCAAATTCAAGAACATACTTTTTTCTAGCAAATCAACTGGTTTCGCATTAATGCTCCAAAGTGACGACATAGTGGTCCAAATTGGTTACAGAATCAGCAGGAGGTTTTACTACAGCAGCAAATCACTACGCACCGGAAAAAAGAGAGTGGCCGAATGGGGCAAGCGTGTGTCGGTCAGTGTCTCCGGCCAGCTAGTGGTCAGCAGGTCCATAGAGACCCTATATAATGGCCTTAGGAGTCTGAGAGAGGGAGGGGTTGATTTGTGGATGACCATTGGTCAGCCTTGCTCTGCATGAGCTAGCTTTCCCATTACTATAATTACGGAGACATTTCTATGGGAAAACAGGCCTGAGAACTGGACATCAGTTACTACTTTGGTCATGACTCACCAACCTATATAAACAGTTGTTTGGACCAGAGGAGGGTGGGAGGCACGGTAATGGACCAGAGGTGTAGTTCAAGCGAATGGTGTAAAATTGAGTCGTTTGGGTTTATTGATTCTGACCCCTGGTCTCCACCCTTTCGAACTTTTTCTAGTTCCGGGTATTGCAAAAGCTGATTGAATCATAGTGGAGACCCATTAAAAGGTCAGCGCGGAAGACCCCGTAAATGGAAATGAGTCGTCAAATGTTTGAAGGCATGTTCGAGTACACATTTTGATGAAGATTTTAACAATAAGTTTAATATAAAGAAAAAAAAAGTCAATTCCTATTTAGGTCAACAAAGAAAATTTTTTATTTTAATTACTTTTTATTTAATAGTTACAATTAATATAAATATGTGTATACATATGACAGAATCAGGCTATTAAGTGACAAAATAGAAAGCAATTTTCCTTGCAATTCTCCATTTTCCTTTTTAAATGTGTTGTTGGACTATTTTTGTTTGTTTGTTACTATTTATTCATTAATTCAATTTAATTATTCTAATAAAAAAGTGTAGTAAAAAAAGAAATCACTTTCTCAGAAATTAGGCCATTCCAGGTGGGATTCGAGCCCACGACCTTTGGATTAGAACTCCAACACTTATCCATTGCGCTACAGAACAAAACGAACGGTTTTTTCTTCCTATATATACTGTTGGACTATTATTTTTGTTTGTTACTATGTATTCATTTTTTAAATAAATTAATTAATTAATGTTAAAAAAAAGTGTATTAACATCATGTGTCATCCACGACAAGTTTTAAAAAATGTATTTGAACTTGAATGGATGAATAGAAAGTATTTTATTAACGATTGAAAATTTGAATAAGATATATATGTATATATATAGAGAGAGAGAGCACTGGCGTATAACTAGTCCTGATTGGGCCCTCTATCAAAATTTCGAGAATGCTGTTTTTTGAGGAAGTATTCAAGGAAGATGAAGGAATAATATATAAAACTGGAGAGTTTTTTAAAAGTTTTTTTATTATAACATTTACTTTATCTAACTTATTAGATTTAAAATGTGTTTTTTTTTCGAATAAGGAAACTTTCACGATAATTTGTGTGGAAAAAATGGGATATATCTCCAAAACAACCCAATAAATTCTAATGAAATTTATAACACTTATGTGTTATGAGCTTTTTAGACTGTAACAAACCGTAGGTTTTAGGATAGTTAAATTTAATCCCATTTTACAGCCATTTTTATCGTAGAGCATTAAAGTAATTTTCACGAAAAATCATTAACATCAAATTCAAAAAAAAAAAATGCTCTTACAAAATATTTATTTTTTTAAATATTTTTATCCTGTGGTTTGCGATATTTCAGATGGATTAAGAGAAGCATATTATGAAAATTACATTACGTAAAAGGTATTTTTATTTTTGGTGTTTTACTAAAATTTAATGAAACAGTTTTTTTTTTCAAAAACGAAGGGTGATACATGATCTATTTAATAATATAAGGACTCTTTAAACCTACTTATGTTCTTTAAAACATAGAAATTCTTCTAAAAATCAATTTTTGAAAAATTTGTCTCCGAACCTAGTCGGATGCTTAAATGAGTATCTGCTTCTATTTTTCAAGATAAAAAATGATATTTTTTTTTCTGTTGAAAGAAAAAAAAGTTTCAAAAATGTTTTTTTAAAAAAATGTAGTAGAATTAGTTTTATAAAAATAAAAAAAAATTATTGTAAACAAAGCACGTATACCATAATTTTTTTAAAAAAAAAAATACCCAACCACACCATGTTTATATCTAATTATTCTGTTTACCAAAAATGAAGCTTGTGTTCATTAAAAAAATTTTATAATTTAATTTAGTAATTTATAAGTATTTGTAACCTATAATCAGTAGTGCACACAAAAAATTTTCATAGGGAGGAGGAAGGGGGGGGGGTGTCCAGGTTCAAAAATCAACCATTCTCGTATCATGCTCCAATACTCCGCCCAACATATTCTTTTGATTTTGTCGATTTTCGGGAATAAAAAACAGTAAAAAATTAATTGTTGAATAAATAATTAACATGAATTAATAAAATTAATTATTAATAACAAATACTTATTAAAATATTACGAATTATGTACATAGGATTATCATCAATCACAAAAAATCAAGGTCTATGGGGAGGTGAGCTCTGTACCTATGGCCCCCCCTTGTGCACTGCTTTTAATGAATCCAATTTTTCAGTTGAAATCGCCATGTTTGCAAAGAAGACAACTTTATAGTGTTTCTCTAAGGTATCCGACTACGTTCGGTTGATTGATTGAATATTAATGTCGCACTGTTCAGCTACACGAGGGCTTTTGGAGACGGACCACGTAATTTTGAACCATGGTCAAGTGACGTGGACGACACCTGAGCTGGCACCCCCTCTCCTAACTACCACACCACACCAATAGGAGATTGTTTCAGCTCTCGACAGATTTAACGTGCATTTCTGCCCTACACGGTGGGTCTTTAGTGATAATGGGCTCGAACTCGTGAAAAGCCAGCAACGATCCGATACTTTTGTGAAGATCCCCTTGGATCTCACTTTGAGAACGAGAATAATTTTGAGTCAAAGAAGAACCAGTAGCCATTTTTATAAATAACTTTCTTTATTTGGTTATCTTTCCAAAATAGAATCAAAGACTTTTAATAACAAATAAATCAAAATAGCTTTATGAGGTTTAAAAGGGACTTTCCTTCATATTAACTTAAATATTTAATGGTCCAATTAATTAACAAATAGAATATTGATCACGCAGAGATCACCGCAATAAGAGATCCCAGAATTATATTCAATAATGTTCCTGCTGAGCATTTAGCTTTAATCTCACTCCTAATATAAAACTTTAATGAGACTTTAATTATAAATCAATATTTACCACACTGAATCTCAGCTCTTCCTGTGCCTAATTTATCCACCTAGAAATCTTCAATAATAAATCTCTAACTTCACTATTATAACTTCCTGCTTCAATCTCTCTCTCCTACTGTCTCCCACTTTACTATTCCGTTTAACTTAAATACGTTATTTAATCTGCATAATAAGGAATCCCTGTCCTCTTTTTGGAGCTGATTGGAAATAGGTAGGGAATTAAATTTCCCTAAAAAAGACGTCTCAGAAGGTTAGTGATAAAGTTCCGTATAGATTTGTCACACTTTGACCACTAGGTTATTGCAACCGTCGCAACGGATTGGTGTTCCTCGTCGTTAGGAGCCGCATTCGAGTCCGTGGACACTGAATAACTTTTTTTTAATTTTATGTCTACTTTTACATATACAGATACATTATGGAGTTTAAATAAATTGAGAGGAATTAATAAATTGAGCTTCTTACCCCTCATTTTCCGTACAATAGTGAAACTTGTCATAAAAGCAAATGAAACCTAGTTTTGAAAAGCATCTCGCACATCGAATTAGTGCAGTATTGCTGCATAGGCATCTGCTGCTTTGTATTTCAAGTGAATTGCATCTTCAATTGCAAATATTTAAACAAATATTGAGTAGTTGCCCTTATAACCGTATGTCTTCATCAACAGGGTAAACTAAAGCTTCCCTCCTATAGAAATAGAATTAAGAACTAAATTTATGATAGAATTTATTTTTTATTTTTCTTTAAAAACTGATAGAATTAAAAACTAAAATTATGATTTGAACTTTTTCGTTTCCCCTAACGCGCGAAAAATTAAAAGCCTTGATACATAAATTTTGGCGTGGGTTATATGTTGAGTAATATTATCATAAAATAATAAATGCAATACTTAGGAAGAAAATGTTGAAATTTATGTAAGTTGATACACGTTTTGTAGATTCTTAGGATTAGATTAAAATATGATTTAGTATAAAGTTATAGAATCGTTATTTTTTTTTTTTTCGTTCATGAAAAAGTGTAAAAAATCTGTATTTTTTTAAGAACAATATTTTTTCCCTTTTATTTAAATGAAATATAATTTATCCAAAGTATTTTCAGCATTAAGAACCATTGTAATACGTAGAGTTTAATAATATTAGAGCGTTATTACTACAAAAAACAACATATGCATATTTGTATGTGTATAATTGTTAGAAATATGGTGTTTTTGCTTACGTAACAAATAATAAGCGTAATTCGTATTTTCGCTTAATAATTTTTGTTGAAGGTACTAGCTATATTATATATATATAATTTAAAAACCAATAATTTTCTTTTTGCTTTTTAAATTACTTATTCAAATTGCATAAACTTACTAACATCTTCAATTTCATACATAATTATCTAACACATCATCATCTAAATTTCAAGCAAAAATATTTTTTAACTATAACATAAAAAAGCCCCCTTTCCCCTATTATAACGCTAATAGAAGATAATTATATGATTCGAGTATACATAAATAGGGGGATTCGAGTATAGAAAATTTATTTCTTTGCTTTCTATGAAAGTTTATTGCTTTATTTAAAAATAAAAAAAATTAAGAAACTTTTTTTTATTTTTATCTTTACTTATTTATGTACTTATTTTAAAAACGGTATCCATTTCTTTTTTGTAAGAAATACACATTGAAATAATTGACCGTAGAAAATTAATTCTATTACTCTATCTCTCTCTTTTTATCTTTCTATATATAAAACTATTTAAGTATTATCATAGAATATGTGAAACATTTGGCATTGTTTGTTAATACAATTTTAAATCTTTAAATGAATGACACTAAAATTGGTGGAGACAACAGCATTGCTCAAAAACAAGCCAAAGCTGTGTTTTTTTGCAACGAAGTGAATTTAAGCGCGATAATCACCCATGCAATCTACAACTGCCCATCACTCTTCTTCATAGGTAGGTTGCTCTGTGAGTTTATCCCTTGCTGCTTCGAAACACCCCTTCCCTGTCTACAGCTGGATTTTCGGAGGTTGCTTCGCAGCTGGTTTGTTTTGATTTGAGAGCGCAAGCAAAAGTTTTTCCTGACTCCTATCTTCACATGCCACCATAGAATCAAGGGTTCTTTCGTTCAAGCGGCAAGTCCTTATGCAGGTAAGTTCATTGAACTTTTTATCCGTATTAGGACATTTGTTATCATAATTTGATTTTATCTATAAGTCGATGACGTATTTAATAAATATTAAGCACCTGTTATTATGGTCAGGGTGAGAGGTTTGTGTTTTGGGGGTGTTTACATCATATGTAAAATCGAGGCTTTACCTATCTTCCTTGATGCAGTGTTATAGATACCAGTTACGTAAAGGAAAATGGAATTGCTTTAATGCACTTATACACATTTGCAACACTAACACAACCAGAAAAATTGGGAAAATAAAATTCATTCTATGTTGTAAGTCAATATGAAATGATTTCAATGTAAATACTCAGTTGCTTACATTGGATTATATCAGTGATTATCAAACCTTTTTTAGGAGTGGTTTTAAAAAATATTTTGTTGGATCAGCGTAATTTTATAAAAAAAGTGATAAAACTAAAAATATAGCACATTTAGAAAATGATTTTGTATGAAAACGGTTAACAAAACTCTGAATATTTCTTATTTCTAAAGCGGATATGAAATCTCGTTTTGATAAATATGCATAAAATTATTAAATTTTATGCATATTTATCAAAACGAGATTTCATTTTTTACGTATATAGGATCGTTTTTAATCCTTCGAAGACATAAGGTTGCTGCGAGTAAATATTGATATCTAACTACTTATTTTATTTTGTTTAGACATATATATATATATATATATATATATATATATATATATATAATAGATAAAAATCATTGTGTAATTTTTCGATATTTTATGGGAATAGAATTATTTGTCTTTATCACAAACTTTTGTTTTCATTTTTTAAAATATGTTTTATTGCACAAAATTATACTTACCGAATAACATAAAGTATGTATGAAAACACACTAATATATTATTACACGGCACATTAAACTGAAATAATAACAGAGTACAACGTGCGAATGTTCTATCATTTGTGCAAATTGATTCGACTTTCTATTTTTCCTTAAACTTTCCCGTTTGCGTAATAGTGATCAACAAAACGTTCTATTTTGACATTTTGTATAAAAATTGCAGATAAGGTTATAGTTAAGACAATCACCAATATGAGGAGGGATGTTTCCTTGAAGGGTGAAAGGATGTATCAATTTCTGTGTAAATCTTCCTAACTAAATGTTGCTTGCGCAAAAAGATATTCAAATTTTGATGAAGATTTTTGCACATACAAAAAACAGGAAATGCTTCTTCAGAAACGAATATTCTTCTAAACGTTGAAATTAAAAACTTTGTACGGGATTGTTTTTAAATCTTGTGGTGGACTGAGTAGAAGGATTGGTGTGTATGGAAGGGGGAGATGTGATTTGTCCATCATTGGATTATATTAATAAATCTATGAAACTGAAAGAGAAAATCATAAACATCTAAATCCATTTTTTTAGAAAAAAAATATGGGAACCTAGTTTATTCAGGAACAAATTTATTCAGGAATTAATTTTCTGATGCCCAATAGCAGTGATACAGTTCCGAGGTATTCCGTGACTTGCAGAAGAAACATTGTTTATTTTTATGTATTAACCTTTTAATATTAGAGCAAGATTTAAACCATTCGAAATGCTATATTGCTTTTAATTTTCGTAACTCCTCCACAAATCCGTTGTTCCTCTTGCTAAGCAAATTCGTCGCTTTCAAAGTGTACTACAATCTATTGCACTAAGTGGTAATAACTGATAATAAACCAGAAAAATGTCTTATGTCGAATTCCGTAATAAAATCCCACAAAAAGTACGCCCCTAAAACCTTTTGTTAATGTATATTACAAATAAAATTTCTTTTGTTTTTGTAGTATGTTTTTAAGTGAATAAAAGTTTGTGTATAAATGAATAAGTGTTTTTTTTCTGCGCTAGATTTAGAAACATATTTTAAGATAATACTGATCGTTATAGAAACGGAAAATTAATAATGGAACTTAGAGACAGATTTCAACAAGATTAAAACCATTTGAAAAGTGAGATTTTCTATGTCTATGCTTTTCCTGCATAATACATTTCAGCTTTTACAAAATCCACTTAGAATAAAAAAAAATCCGAACTTTCAGTTACTTAAAAAAAATTGAACGTAAAAAAATATAACAAAATCCTATTAAGTTTTAAGTATTTTTTAAGGCAAAAAAAAGAATTTAATATAACCTAATACTCTCATCTAGAATTTTTTTAACAATTGTGTTTGAAGGAGAAAAAGGAATCCATTAAAATTATTTAAATTGGATGAAATATAATATTAAATTGAACTGAGCCTCTCAAAAATCTTTTCAAAATCCATTTAGGTTTAAATAAAAATATGTAATACTGGATAGGTGTATTATAATTCCCCTATCTAATTTACTTAAGGTATCCGACTACGTTCAGAACTGTTATTTTGCAAAAGCGTATAAATGGATAATATTTATGGTATTTAGTGTCACTTAGATTAGAATATATGTGTATAAAATTGTCTTAAGAATATTATTCCAGTAAAAAATTATTTCGATGCAATATTTTGGCAAAAAGTGAACATAGGATTACCTATTTTCAAAACACTCTCCTTTATGGAAAAGGCTTCTATGATAATAATATTTTGCCTATATATATATCAGACCTCTGTACAGAGCCCGAACTAGGATTTTGAACTATATAAATTAGATAGTGGATGTATCCAAATTTTAATGCATCACAGAGGAGAAATTTTAAGAAAAGAACACACAGATAATTATTTCAATTGGTAGTAACTCTGAAAATAATATTAATTTTACAAAAATCCTAGTTCAGGCCCTCTGGAGAAATCTTTACTTTGTATAAGTAAAATATTATTATAGGAGCATTTTTCATAAAAGGATAATGTTTTGAAAATAGGTAATTCTAAGTTCATTTTTTTTTTGCAAGAATGGCATTTAAATAATTTTTTATTCTAATAATATTCTTAGAACAATTTTTTATACATGTATTCTAATCCAAGTGACACTAAATATCAGGAAAATTATCCATTTATACGCTTTTTTTTAAATCACGGTTCCGAACGTACTCGAATATCTTAAAATAATTGAATGAAATTATTTGAATCTTATTTGAAAAGAGAATAAATAAAACGTATAAGAATAATTAGCCTTTTTTTTTTGCAAAAGTTTTTCATCTATATTATTACGCGAGCAATTTAGAGCAACACGAGGATCAAATAGTAAATGCAGTTTCGGCTCAAGTAAACATATTTTTATTTTTTAAAAAGACATTTAGAAAAAATAAAATAGAATAAATTTTAGAATAAATTTCTTTTAGAATAAATTGATTCTGTAATGAAATACTTATGCGCATTAAATAGTTTGCAACTACGTTTTGAAAATAGTTGTTAGACTTTTTGTTTAATTAACAAAAATCAATTTTAGGTTAATTTTAAGTACAAAAAGATACATAGATAGGATGCAAGAATATAACAAAAGTTTCTTGTGATCGCTAGAAGAGTTATTGAGAGTTATTTTTTTCGAGATTAGCAAAGATCTAATCAAATATTAATATATATGATTTGCTAATGAAATTTATAAAAACATTTTAAATTTATTTAACTATTTATATTTGATACTTTGGGGGGAAAATAAGACTTTAAAAATTAAAGGAAAAACTCATCGAATTAAAAAGAAATTAATTTAAGGAACTGGGGCTAAGATGAGTATGAAATTTCGAATTGGGAAATATGTACATTAGGCTTCCTTCACCAAATGTTATACAACTCCCATGTTGCTTTTAAGTACGTTATTAAAAATTATCAAACTATTTTCCAATTGTCAAAGAGCTCTGAACAATGAATGCTCTGAGCTATCAATGGCACTGAATTCATTTTCAGGTGGAAGAAGATATCTCAATTTCTATATCAATTTATGACGTTTTATCGCATATATTCGTTTAGTTTGTGATAAACATCAAACTTTTTCTCTCTAACCTAATTTCAGTAGTTAAAAAAATTTTCTAACAATAAATAAGTCCGAACTTAATAAATATTAAAGTATTTATATCTTAATCTATTCACAAGAAATAATTCTTTTCCCCCTTAAATTATTAAACATTACCTTTTTAAGTTAAACAAAAGTTTAAGCAAAACAATTAAATATAAAATTTTCAGCCACAATAATAAGCTTCAAATAAAAATACTAAAGTTATGAAATGTTCAATAATAAATAACGAACATAAAAGTTCGTTTTGCAGTTTCGAAGTGTACCTATGTAAAAAAATAATAAACTCGCTGATTGTCGAAATATAACATCATTGAGACATTGTAGCATCTTTAAAATAGTTTTCAAACTCTAAGATGAAACCACAGAACGCACACATAATTGCTTAGACTCAACAGCATAAAAATTACAAAATGGTGCCAATAAAGACAGAAAATTTTCTTCTTGAAATTCTAGTCACTTTCTTTAGTCTTTTATGTTATTTGTATTTAACATTTTTTTTCCTTTTCAAACCACTCTAGAAGGATGCCTATATGTATATTTTATAAAAACAAACGCATTCTTTACAAAGGAAAATATTTGTAGAACTTCGCAATGTATTATTTATCGAAATTACTCATAAATGGTACATATTTTAAATTACTTTGCTTTCAATCAGCCCTAGCCTGAACTCTCATGTGGGAGTTAAATCCTGATAATTTACTTAAGCAACGTGCTTTTAAAACAATAATTTAGAAATGAGACAAAAATTAAGAGTACTAAAGTTAGTTTGTAATAAATCTAGATCATGATAAGCTAAGAGTATCAAAGAGTAATTTATTTACCCCACTGAAAGAAATGAAAACAGAGGAAGTCCCCCAGCACTCCATATACAGTAATTTTACAAACATATTTGTTAGTGTAATCAACAGCATATACACAGAAAATATGATAAGAAAAGGATTTTATTATCTCTTTATTTAAAAAAAGAGAAACTAAAAATTATAAGATTAAAAGACTAACAAAATCAGATGATTTTCAAATAAAGTTCATAGATAGTAACATATCTAGTAAATGAAATAATAAATATTAAAATATAAATTAAATCAAACTAACATTAAACATTTGCACATATATGTAATTTAAGAAAATTAGTGACATAACCATGTTTAAACATTACCTAATAAGGTTTTTTAAATTAATTTCCTCACAGTATTTGTTAACCAAACAACAGTTACACTCAAACAGTTAAATACTGCTTTCCCATACATGGATATATGATTATTACTCTTCCAGAATAAAAGTTTGATATAATGTAAATTTAAAAGCTTCTACTTTTTACCACATAAATATTGCTATTTAATTTATGGTTTTTAAAATAATTAACTTCATTTATAGGTATAATTATGATTATTATACGTAAAATTGTATTCATATATAGATATTCTGCTGTAAAGTGGTTACTATTAGCTTTAACACGCTTTAAGTATGTTGGGGGGAAAGTAATTTTCTCTGTTGCAATAATAGCCAAACCTTAACGATTATTCATATTACTTTATAAAATTGTAGTAATTTACCAGAAGAAAGGGAAGGAGGTAATAATATTAGATAGGATCTTTAGCAATACTTTGAAACTGCGGAATTTTTACAAAATTTTTAAACGAAAAATGTATGAAGTAATTACCGTAAAATCAGGTGTATAACGTACATTTATAACACAAAAAAATAAGACCGAAACTTACGGGTGCGCTTTACACGCCGGATATAAAAATGAGAGCTTTAAAAATAAAAATAAAAAGTGGGCATAGAGTTCTACATAGATCGAAATACAGTTTATCTGCAAGAAATGACATTCCTTATGACCTGAACGCGTTGAAGCTTTAGCAGTGTACAATTATTTTCTAAAGCTTGGAATAATTCCTCGAAAAAAAGACTTCCAAAACATTTGAACATTGTGCGCGTACTTCGTAAAAGAGGGGTGTGCGTTATTCGGCAAATATACCTAAAAATTAAAAATAGCAGGTTGAAAGTAAAGGTGAGTATCATACGCCGGATTTTACGGTATACATTTCTTGCAAAATATCATGTTTATATAAAAATTATTCCACCATCAAAATGGCAAATTTCCATGTACTATGCAGATGTTAGTATAAAGTTATCTAACTCTCTCTGTAACTTTTATTTAAAAAAAAAAAAGGGAAGGGGGGTGAAAGTGCTACGAAAAGTTTAAAAAAAAATCTTCACTGTCTATTGTCATTTATTTACAGCATTAGTATCAATGCAAAACTTTTTTTTTTATGGAGAACCAAATTATTTATACTAGCTAAAGCGGAACACAAAGAAGAGCGCATAAAAAGAGTAAAGTGTTTTGCTGTTACGGCTTCGAAAGAAGGAGGCTATTCAATCTGTTACCTTTGACCCAGACCCTTGCACCGTTTTTAGAAGCCCACAGAAGAAGCAAATAGTTCTTAAAGATTGTAACCTGTCCGCTAACACCGGAAGCTCTCCCCTTCCTATACTTTGGACTGAATTTTTAAAGGAAGTGGGAAATTGGACGTCACGTAATTTCCTATTGTATGGTCACCCTCGGGGAAATAATCGTAAAAAATAGGGAGTTGGAAATTTGTGTTTTGAGAACTTTTTTCGGATGCTACGTGAGTTCGTTGACATACGCATGAAACTTGTTTACCTGTTTTGGTAAAAAAAATGACCATCCCTCTTTTTTAGGTATGGAACTGTTATCTCGAAAGGCTGTATAATCTCAAAATAAGTTAGTTATGAACTACATATCTAAACATCTAACAGTTAAGTTGATTTTTTGAAAAAATAGAGAAAAACAAGTTGTATAAAAAAAATTTTTTAAGTCAATTCCTACTTTAGTCCACAAAGAAATTTTTTTATTTTAGTTACTTCTTATTAATAATAATAATGGTTTGCTTGGTTTTAAGTGTAATGTTAATTAATCATCTCTTCATATTGTTGGTCTTTTTTTAAAAAAAAAAGTTATCTACAAAATCCGCATTGTGCAACTGTAAAAAATAGATCTCCGAAATTGGAAATCACATTCGTTATTGCTAATATTTACACAGAACTAATAGTACACAGGTGATGTTTATTACTTAATTTTCTCCAAAGATCGCGGAAAAACCATTTTTGATTGAATCATTTTTTCTCTCTCTCTCCCCATACCTTTATCTTGAAACTTCGATTAAATGAGCGTTTTCATAGCTTGGTGCTTTGTTATTTGGAATTTAAATTTCGCGAGTATTTTTGATAGAATAATTTCAGTTATGAATCTTTTTTTAATATCTAATCAACTGGAGTCGGTGTTTCATGTGAAACTTATAATCCCTATAGTAACAAGACATTCGAAAGCCAGACAGCGGCATAAGCGATCACATGTATTTTTAACGATTACAATTATTTATCTTCCATACCTATACCACGATTTATCAAGTTGCATGTGTGTGTGTGCGCACGATTGTTTCATAAGTTAAAACTTTTGTAAATGTTTTTCTATTATAAGTTTAGGAAGTTCTCATTGCAAATATTTTTTAATTATTATTTAAATCTTAATAATTAGAAATTACAAGAATTGAGAATAAAATCATTTGCGTTTTAAAATACTAAAATTTATAGTTTATTAATTTAGATCAAGGGTGTCAAACTCAAAGGCTAATTTGGGCCAAGCAAACAAGGTTTAACTTTAGGTGGGCCCTAAAAAAATCAATATTCATAGAAACGTAAGTTTATTTCGAATAATACATTATAATAAACATATCAGAGAACAAGAGAAATTTAATGTTTGCGTTCTGACACTCTCTTGACACCTCTTCTCTACTACTATTTTTCTTATTTTACGGGAGAATATTTTTATTATATTATATATTATTTTGTGTGCCAATAAATCGGCCGAGCCGCAAAAATATTCGTTTTGGGCCGCGAGTTTGACGCCCCTGATTTAGATGAAAGCTGACAAATTTTAACCATTTTAATTCTGTCTCGTGAAAATGTGCAAACCATTCTGTGTCCAAAATAATCCATTTTTACAGAAATTATTATTACATTATTTTCTAATTTTGAAAAATCATTAAATGTTGACTAACAAAGAAAATTTATCAAGAAAGCAAATTGACAACCCAAATCAAATTGATGATATAATTTGAAATAAATGTTTTCTTTGATTGAAAATTTGAACAAGATATATATTTATATATATTTATATATACATACAAATATACAGAGAAAGAGTGAACTAATAGTAAGAATTGAAAAATAGTATGTAAAGAGTGTTTTTTTTTTCAGGTATAGAAGTTTACGTTGGCATTACTTTCCAAGATGGCGACCGATTTAACAGCTGTCAAGTGATTTATTCTCAGTTTGGTTTGGCAATTCATCAAAACGATCATCAAGCAAGGCGTAGATTCGTCGAATGAGCCCAAAACGAGATTGCCGTTGTTCCCGATTTTCATTAGCGAATTTTGTTTAGCGATGAATCGCACTTCTGGTTGAATGGCTACGTTAACAAACAAAACTGCCGCATTTGGAGTGAAGCTAATCTACAAGTGTATGTCGAAACACCGTTACATCCAGAAAAACTGACTGTTTGGTGCGCTTTATGGGCTGGTGGAATCCTTCTACAAAAACGATGAAGGCCACAACGTTACAGTCAATGGTGATCGGTATAGAGCCATGATTACTAAATTTTTCATTCCTGAATTGAACATTCATGATGTCCAGGAGCTGTGGTTCCAACAAGACGGCGCAACATGTCACACAGCTCGTGCCACAATCGATTTATTGAAAGACACGTTTGGTGACCGCCTAATTTCACGTTTTGCACCTGTGAATTGGCCTCCAAGATCTTGTGATTGAACACCGCTAGACTATTTTCTGTGGGGCTATGTAAAGTCATTGGTCTATGCGGATAAGCCACGAACGCTTGACCATTTCGAAGACAACATTCGCCGTGTTATTGCCGATATACGGCCACACATGTTGGAAAAAGTCATCGAAAATTGGACGTCCAGATTGGACTACATCCGAGCCAGCCGTGGCAGTCCTATGCCAGAAATGATATTTAAAATGTAATGCCACAAGATTATCTTTCGAATAAAAAAAAATTCATGTCAATCGAATAATACATCGTTGTTTTATTGCAATTTAAAGTTCTATACCTCTAAAAAACACCCTTTATAACTTACATAATGTAAGATACAATATAAGATC
The DNA here is from genome assembly GCA_019973935.1 of Trichonephila clavipes. Lineage (NCBI taxonomy): Eukaryota > Metazoa > Arthropoda > Arachnida > Araneae > Nephilidae > Trichonephila > Trichonephila clavipes. The sequence goes on along the minus strand of BMAU01004913.1, from coordinate 334,201 downwards.
CATGGTTCTTAAACTGTGGGACCTCAGGGGATCTTCATCGTCTTTGTAGGGAGTTCGCGAAGTCTCATTCAACGTTACGATTTCCTTCTTTTTTGAAAGGCCTCGTCGAAAAATGGACAGATGCTCTATTCTGGACTAGATCACTAAATTGCTCTCAATGAAAAACCCTGCTAGAATATTTATTTCGATCAAGAATATTAACTGAAATTTTTTTATTGTTTGCATCTACATCGCCATTACTGCAATGTAATATTTAAAATTCGATGCCTATTGTTTTCTTAAAGGAAACAAGTCATTTCCTTCTTCAGTGGCTGGATAGCCCAGGGTGGGCCTTTGCCTTTTCAAAATGCCAAGAAAATTAGTAATATAATAATAAAAGATTTTAAGTCAATTCCTACTTATAGGTCAACAAAGAAAAATTTTATTAAGTAATTATAATTAATATAAATATATGTATATACATATGACAGAATCACACTATTAAATGGCAAAATAGAAAGTGATTTTCTTTGCAGTTTTTTCTTGTGTTGGACTATTATTTTTGTTTGTTACTATTTATTCATTCATAAATCCCATTCTCAGAAAATAGGCCATTCCAGGTAGGATTCCAACCCACTATCTTAGGATTAGAAGTCCAACGCGCTATCGATTGCGCTACAGAGACACAACACGCAATTTTCCGTTTTATGTATGGCGTTGGACTATTATTTTTGTTTGTTACTATCTATTAATTAAGCTTCTAATGAATTAATATTTGAAAAAACTGCATTAACATAAAGTGTCATCTACTACAAGTTTTAAAAATGTATTTAAACATGAATAGATGAATAGAAAGTAGTAATTAACTTCACCTATTTATCTCTCTATTTATTATTTTATAACATTCCAACAAATATTGAACCTATAAAAAAATAAGAAAAAACAAAAGCTGTAAAGTTGTGACCAAAAAATATCGTTTGGCCTGTAAGGATTACGAATGGATAAAATAAAAGAAAAATTAGAAAAGTTTAGCCTGTTTTCTAACATTTATCAAGACCTTATTTCAAGAAAAATCTATGGAGAATTTATAATTTTTTTTAAAATCTTAAATATATTGTAGGAAATCCTTTAAGTACTTTATTCACACACGCACACAATTCCTACTATTAGTTCACACTCTCCCTACATATATTTATTCATTTATATATATATATATATATATATATATATATATATATATATATATATATATATATATATATATATATATATATATATATATATATATAAATCTTGTTCAAATTTTCAATCGTTAATAAAGTACTTTTTTTTTCATCCTCTCAAGTTCAAATATATTTTTTAAAACTTATGGATGACACTTGATGTTAATACAGTTTTTTCAAATATTAATTCATTATATAAATATAATTAATGAATAAATAGTGACAAACAAAAATAATAGTCCAACACCCTATATATAGAAAGGAAAATAGAAAATTACAAGGAAAATAGCTTTCTATTTTTCCACTTAACAGAGTGATTCAGTCATATATATACGTATTTATATTAATTGTAGTTATTTAATAAAAAGTAACTAAAATAATTCTTTTTCTTTTACCTAAGAAGAAATTAAGTTAAAAAAAACATTTTTATATTACTTGTTACTATATCAAGTGAGTACAAATATTCAATTGATTTAGTTTAAAAGAATATCAGCTTTTAAAATATATTTGCTTAAAAAATAAACTACCAAAAATAACTTGTTTGTAATTTTTCAGATTTTTAAAATTATTTTGCTCCAACTCAATGACCCATTCTCTGTTTAAAGAATTTTTAATATATTTTTGATCACTATATTTTAAAACTTTATCTTTCGTCTTTAAAATGTCAATTAAGTTATTTTCCCTTGTGTTTTTCACATGGACACGTAACGATAAGGAAATCTCACCCCACGTCTAAGAGACTTCCTGAGTTCAAAGCTCTGATAAAAGAACAAACATCCCGCAATTTTACTGTTCCACAAAAATATTACCGACTGTTCGAGAAAATATCTACTTTTCTCAAGAATATATTTGTTCTTTTAAATGGAGCATCCAGGAAACGAAGGTCGTGGTGTCTGGTGTATAATGTTTGCACAACAAAACATATGTGTAAAACAATAATACAATTGTTTATTTGAACTGGCTAGACGTCAGTTTTCTGGGTAACTATGCTGTCTCTAGAGCAAAAACTTGAGATAAGAATTCAGGTGGTCTATTCTATTTTTCAGCTTGCCACGACCGATAAGCCATTTACATCTTTTGCTTGTTTACATATTGTTAAAGACATTGGGGGTATTGCACACATCAAGAGAGAAAAACACAGATTGATAAATAGTTTTTCGGCTGGTCTCGATATGGGACCTGGCATATCATGTTTAATCAGCGATTTTAACATGTGTTAGATTGTAAATATCTTATATTGAACGTGACAAAGTGTTTAAAAATTTTCTAAGAAAGATCGTGGTATTTATAACATTGAAATAAACACTTTTCTTCACAGAATTGAAAAGAGGAATTTCGGTACGATTGATAAGCAATCCAAGAAATTTGTCAGATCCTTATAAGGATACTTCAGTATTCAGGAAGGGAATCAACAATATCCAAAGAACAATTTTATGGAAATAGTTCAAAAATTTCTTACTTTGCGAATGCTTTTGATTTTCGTCATCAATCAAAGGGAATGGAGTAAATAAAAGTTTTGAGTCGCTGCTCTAGAGGTTCAAGCTCCTCATTGCTGCAAAAAGTCCAAATATAAATAAAACAAGTTGACAGCGGCTAATTTATCTAAATTTTTATCTGATGTGTTGAGTTATCTTCTTCACATGCAATAAAAAATAGTACCATCATTTATAGATAAAATCATAGTACTAATTATAACTTAAAAATTCTGAATATAATTCTATCCTTAGAAGGAATTCCCATTTTTTTTTTTAAAAAAAAAACGTTTTCATCTTATTTTAGAATGAATTGTCGATTGTATACTGTTAATAATTGTTTATGTGTATGTATATATTTTTCTCGTTTCAGTAAGCGTTGAATAAATTCTGAAAATAGATTGCATGGAATTTTTCACAGCGCATCCATACAATGGTATTGAATCAGTTAAAAAAACTTAGTTTTAATTTTATTATTTGCTATAGACATTGGGCTAAATATGTGTGACGTTACAGTCACATGATAAATGTAATTACGTGTCTCAAGCCACCCATTCGATATAGTAGTTAGTGACGCTGACTGCGGTGCCGTAGGTCCTGGATTCGAATCCTAGAGAACGCATGGATTTTTGTAAATGTATAGTGCCTTTGCGGCTTGGGAGTACTCTAATTAGCCGTCTCGGGAGGTTGGCGGAAAGGGAAGAAAGGTGAGAGGCCTCTGTCCCCTCTAGGGCGTTCTCCCTTAAAATTGGGGTGGAACCGAGCAAAATCGTACTGTCACCTGTATGGTGCTCAAAGCTACGGCAAACAACAATCGTACAACTAGCCCCTTGCCACGATGAATTTCATGGACTTTGGTCTGATGTTACTGTCAATCTAATGGTATAAGTAACAACAACGTGTCTCAAACCAGCCAGTTCCTTACTAAGGCCAATTTTTACATTTTACAGAAACATTCTTTTGAAAAGAACATAGTTATCAATGATAACAGATATAGGTTAACATCATGCAGTTGACATAAAAGTACCCGCGTATAATATATATATATTTTATTTTGTAAAACTTTTTGAAGAATTGCAATGCTTGGACATCTTTATCCAACTATCAAATTTGAAATTATACCTGGATTTTGCACGTACAAGTCAGTCATCTTTAAATTAAAAGAAAAATGAGTGGTTTCATTTATTATGTTACCATCACGTGAATTTAACTCATTTCATCCTATAAATAAAAAAATGCGATTAATTCGTAATGAAATGCATTAAATCAGATTATATAAACTTACAATCATCTTATTTATCATTTCTAGTAATATGAATGGGTATCTATAAAATATTTTTCTGATAACGCTTTCGATCTCTGTTCTATGAAACAGAATAACCTTATGATAAAGTACAAGAATATAGTTTTATGTGTATTAATTTTAGGATTGTTTATTAACCTTGCATTTCAAAATATATGATGAGGATAACATTTGAAGTGGAGTCACACTCTCCAAACTTGTTCGACAGTTTTAATATGTATCAGCTCCTTTATGGGGCGATATTATTTAATTTTCTTCATAATTTTATTAATAGTATAAGGATATTATATTATAAAAAAGAATTTTTATTAAAAAATTCTATTATTCTATCATCCTGTCATTCATTTTATTTAAAAAAAAGAGAAAGTATAATTGTGTAAATTAAAGTAAAGTTATTAGTATTTAGTTACTTTCAAATGACACTTTGTAAAGAGAAATGAATAACTATTTAACCCAATATTAGCTTATTCATTTATAAAAATGCATTTTTATATCAATCATATTTTACCATAACTCCATCAAATGATTTGGTAAAGTTTAAATATTTTTTGAACATCCTAATTGTTTATTTATAGCTTACGGGAAAAACAAACTGCTTTTATACTCTCTTAACTTAAACAGACAAGTTATAATTCCAAATTAGTGTCTTTTGTACTAATAATAGAGGTATACAAATTAGATTTGTGATTTGTAGTTAAACCTTTTTTTTTCTTAACACAAATATAGTAATTTTTATTTTATATTATTGCAATAATTTTAATAAGGATAATTTGAGAACTAAGTGTTTTTCATGAAATGACAACTTTTAGTAGCAATTGTAATAAAATTTTTTTAAATGCTTCACGCCGTTCCCTCTTCACCATTTTTCGTTTAGAGAAAATATTTAGAAAAACCTGGGATTTATACAGCCTTTGCATCTCAAGGGATTAAGGCGGAAAATAGGCCCCTTACAAAAAAGAACCATTAGGGTCAAAGGAAAATTCAAAAAAATACCTTTCTGACTCTTGAAGGCTCTCGTAGAGTTCAATCGAAACGAATCACATTGCCCTTTTAAAAATTCATTGCTATTGCATTTCTTTGAATGTGGTTTTTAAAATAAAAGAAACGGGGCTTTAAAAAGACTTTTTGTGAATTAAAAAAATTGTTTTGTTTTGAAAGCCTTTTTATCCTCATTTGCTGTCCCCCCTTACACTCACAAAAAATCTTACGTTGAAGAATTTTTATAAACATGAATAATCTTTTCCGGCAACTTTATCATGAGTTTATGCTATGGCATATATATCTTTGTGAAAACTTATTAACACGCTTTTATAAGCTTCACTTGTATGTAACGGAATCTTGAACTCGATTTTTACCCACTTTAAAAGGTCAGATTAATTCGAAATTTTGCTCACTTGCCAAGGTCCGATGACAAGACAATGATTTTATAATTTTGTTCCATTGTCATGATCAGGATCATCAGGATTAACTATTTCCAGATTTGGTGACTAAAAGATAAGATACAACCTTAAAAGACTTCTTTATGTGAAAAAGGGAAGGGCGCGTCAGCAATTTCTTACTACAATATAAACAATTGTCTAGTTTTTCTGAAAATGAAAATAAAGAAAAGACTCGTGCATGTGAAAAAAAATACCTTATGTTCTAACTGCTAAATTCTCTTGTCGAATCTGTGGAATAAAACATCATTCATTGCTTCATTTTACCAAATTATCTGAGAATTAATTCAGAGGTCACCGGATTAAATAATTTCTCACAAACTCTTCGCTTTAAAATGGGTACTTTAATGTCTAATGCTGATGCAAGTTTCAGAGAGAATATTGAGCTCTTTTTAGTGAAAAATATCATTGAGTTAACACCTTCTTCTGCATTAAATAATTCATACTTCCATATTACCTTCAGTTGACTGATCCTTCATTTTTCAAACCGGGTCTTATCGACTCACTGATAGGATGCCAATGGGTATTCCAGATTCTAAAAAATGACGCATCTAAGATTAATTCACCAATGAATAAATTATATTTTAAAAAACTAAAGCACGCTTTTATGGTTTTAATTGAATTATAAAGTAAAAAATAATTCTTAATATAAGAATAAAAAGATAAACGCGTGCGAGAAAATTAATGTCATTGTGGTAAAAGCGTGGGGTGTGCTTTGCACTATATGTTTACACTTAACTCAGCATTTCGGAATAGAATTAGTAAGAAATTATAACAGTTGATATCGAGCACTCCACGCTTTTAACACAATGACGTTAATTTTCTAGCGTTTATCATTTTATTCTTATATTAAGAATTATTTTTTACTTTTTAGTTCGATTAAAACCATAAAGCGTATTTTTTAGTTTTTTTAAACTATAATTTATTACTAAAATATTATCTGAAGTAGTACATAATGGACATTTTCGAAGGAAAAGAAAAAAAATTTTTGAATAAATGTTAATGTAAAATATTCGTCTCTTCTCATTTTCCCAATTATCAGTGGAGCAATCCAAAGTTCTTAATAATGCCTAAATAAATAAATCGACTGATTATCAAAAAGTTAGTATTACAGTCAAACCTACATTTAACGAACCTTTATTTTGCAAACTTTTACCTAAGACCAAGAACATTTTACCATTTTCTTCGTACAATAACCTCCAAATAGCGAAATGCTTTTTTTTTATTTAACGAACTTTTTCTCTTGTTTCTCGATTTTTCTCCCTATCTTTAAAATATCTCGGAATATTTTTGAAATTATTCTCTAGAACATTTTATGGTGATAAATGACCTTGAACAGATTTTACCAGATGCCTAACTCAAATAGAGCAATGAAATGGTCATATTTTTTCAAACAAAAAACTAAAGTAAAATTAACAGATTTTATCTATAATAAAATTTTAGGACGTATGTGGTATATTGCATGGTTAAAATTATAGGTTATAAAATAATGTATGTTTAAAATTACTGGTAATGAAAGAATGCATGTTTAAAATGTTATGAAACAGTAGCACACGCAAACATTTTTCAAGGGGGGTGTCCAGGGTCGAAAGTCCACCATTTTGGTATGATGTTCCAATACGCCACCCAACATATTCCTTTGATTTTGTCGATTTTCGGGAACAAAAATAATTCAAAATTGATTATTGAATAAATAATTAGCATTAATTAACTATTAATAACAAATACATAATTAAATTTTACGTAATGTATACATAGGATTATAACCACTCAAAAAAAATCAAGGGCTATGAGGGAGGGGGTCCTGGACCCCTAGGACCCCTCCCCCTTGTGTGCACTACTGTTATGAAACAATGCATGTTTAAAATTACTTACAGGTTTAAAATTGGAAAATATTGTTAAAAAATTCATGATTTTAATATAAAATTATTTTTTAAAGTTGCGTTCTCTCTCTCTCTCTCTCTCGCATGGACAATATTTTTCCTTGTTCCCCTTGTTCTGTTTGAAGGGTAAAACATATCAAATAAGCAGATATTAATTTTCCAAAAAACTGTGAGTAATTAATCTTTTTAAATAATATATAATGCTTATAAATTTAAATTTTGTTTTATGTGGTTTCTGAATTATATTAAATGATGAATATCTGTTTAACGAATTTTCTATTAAACGAACTTTTTCGGGATTTAGAGACTTCGTTAAATATAGAGGTTTTACTGTCTTTGCATTTTTTTTAATTTAAAGGTTTTATTTATTATTTTGTTTTGTGTAATATATATGGTCGAAGTAACTGAATGGTCATGTTCTCAAACTTCGTGATTTTCCCTATTGAGTCGTGAACTTTTCTGTTCTGACGCCTCTAAAGAACTGTTGTATAGAGAGATTTATGATGCTCGTTAAAATCGTCCGATGGTGTTGTGTGTAAGCTTTGAATGTGAAAGGCCATCTAAAATATTGTCCTTATAAACTTGTCTGCAATTCAAAATTGCTTCAGTCCTTTTTGCCAAAAGGAGACTTACTGTATGTCCTTAGCATACACAAAAAAAAAAAGTAAGATGATTCTCCGTTTTCGACCCCCTTATCTTTGTGTGTAGATACTACTCTATCATCTCTTCTTTTTTTTTTCAGGCAATAAAAGAATTTTATATGCATCACAAACACATGTTCTTTTCTTAAATAAACGGGTGTTTGACGTACGTAGCGTGACCTTGCCTCAATGAAACCAAACTGAAAAAAACAGTATGAAATAACATATGAAGGGATACAATATATATCGGCTAACGAACAAATCGGTTAAAGAACACTTTCATGAAATATTTTTGTGTTTGGATAACGAACGCTTTCAAGAAAGATTTTTTGTGTTTGGACAACGAACACATATTCGGAGGTGATCAGGGAGACACCCCTTAAATTATGGATGAAATTTTGACAACTGCTAGAGATCTGGAATTGGAGGTGAACGAGGATGACATAGAAGAGCTCATAATGGAACATGAAGATGAACTGACGATAGAAGAAGTCCAAGCAATTTTGAATGAAAAACACCAAGAAACACAACAAAATGTGTCTCCTTCTGAACAAGAGGAAGACGAAGGAGGACCAATGCCGACATCTGCCATTAAAGATCTTTTGAAAAAGTGGGAGGCTGTCAGAGCAATGGTCTTAGCATGGCACCCAAACCAAGCTGATGTCAGTACGGTTGGGGATCTTTACAACGACAATGCTATTAATTACTTCCGGAAAATCCTGAAAAAGGGAGAAAAGCAATCGACTTTGGATATGTTCTTCAACGCCCCATGAGTAAAAAATGAAAAGGACTGATTAATATGAAGATTATATGTATGTATTATTCTTTTAGAAACTTACTAAGAAATTATACATTTTTAAAAATTTAATTTTTAGAGTCTCCAGAACGAATTAATCGATTTCACATAGAAGTCTATGGTGAATCGATGATCGGTTAACGAACAATTCGGATAGCGAACATAGTCTTGGAACGGATTATGTTCGTTAACCGATCCCCCACTGTATACCGGGAAGGGGGGCGAACCTTTAAGAATCAACGTGCCATTATTTCGAAAGAAGTTTATAAAAGAAGACGTGCCGTCAAATCACTTTGACTTGTGATTATTGGAAAAATATATATATAATAAAAAAAAAACTAAATACTAACCACTTAGTGTGACTTCTGTTGTTGCAGATTGGATGACACAACTTATATTAGGATGGTAAGACAGTGGCGCACACAAGGGGGGGTCTGGACCCCCCCCCTTGCCCTCCCCAAGCCCTTGATTTTTTTCCGATTGATTATAATTCTAAGTATATAGTATGTAAAATTTAAGTATTTGTTATTAATGATTAATTTTATTAATTAATGCTACTTATTTATTCAATAAGTTTTCTACTGTATTTTATTCCCGAAAATCGACAAAATCAAAAGGAGCATGATGATACAAGAATGGTGAACTTTCGACCCTGAACTGTGGTTTTGAACTGTGGTAAGACGTTACTTTTAGTAGAAGGCATCCTGAATTGGAGTCATCTGCCAAATGGTTTCTAAACAATTAATTATTTTTGCTGCAGTTCACTTTTTTGACTAGTGGGTTTGCGATTTGTTTCAGAATGCCGTTTTCCAGACGATGCTCTACATATCACTGTTGCAGAACATAAAACATACACCGCTTTTTGTCGCCTTTACTAATCATGCCATATTTCTAGATTCATCAAGTTTGAAATTCTCTGTTGCATTTACTATCTTGCAATTTTTGTTCTTTCGCTGAACTAGTTTATTAAATAAGTTTAAAATCGCAAATATAACACAAATAAACTTTAAAATACAGTTGTGTCAACGATTTGCATCACAAGCAACTGTAGTCCGTGACGTAACTAAGGCAAGACAATAACAAACGAGGGTGCTCACCGCCACCCCGAGACCGATCACTTGCGTTTGTTCGTAATACTTCATAGTGAACCTTGTTATTTTGAAATAAAATACAAACAATTTTGATCACTGGCGTGCCCAAATATTGAGTCGCCTACCATTGGTTCGCCATCCCTGCTACATACCGTAATATCCAGCGTATAACGCGCATTTTTAACACACAAAAATAAGATCGAAATTTATGGGTGCGTGTTAATCACCGGGTATAACAATGAGAGCTTTAAAAATCAAAAAGAGATGAGCATAAAAAAAATTTTGACTTCTACAAAGATCGAAATACTGTTTACTTAAAAGAAATGACATACGCGTTTTATAAACTTAGAGTTGTTCCAGAAAAATAAACTTTTTTTTTTTGCCAAAGCTTGGGATAATACCTCAAATAAATGATTTATATGATTATTATATGATTAGAGCATTGCTTGCTTATATTTCAAATTTCTTCGGGGAAAAAAAGAATGCGCAATATACGATGAATATACCTAAAAACTAAAAAAACGCAGCTTTAAAGAATAGGTGCGCGTTATACGCGGGATTTTACCTTACATAAATGTAACAAATCTAATTGAAGCTCAAATTCCGACGTAAGGTAAGATTACCAATTTAGAAAGAAATTGACAAGTTCAAACAAGTTCCGGATACAAAGTACGAGCCTTGAGATGAATTCTGTACAGCAAAATAATATTTTCTAGCATTTTTCTGTTTGTTATATTAATTGTACAAATTTGTATTGAAAGGAATCCTTGAAAAAATATCAAATAATGTACATAAGTGCAAAATTATTTTCCATAAAATTAATATCTCAATCACAAGAAATGTTTATAGATTAAATAATAGAAATAATTCCTTTATGTGTGTAAAAACATTCTGGTGTTATTATCTATTAGAATAAGGCTACAATGTGATTTTCTTTTCTTACTTATTTGATACCATAATTTAATTTTTTGGCTAATTCGGATTAGATGGATAAAGTGGCAAAGAAAGTAATTCCTTCTTGACTAAATCTTATTTCTTTTTAATATTCGATTAGTTACTAATAGTTAATTTTATTGATTGATGCTAATTATTTGTTCAATTATTATTTTTTTTTCTGTTTTTTGTTCCCGAAAATTGACAAAATCAAAAAAATATGTTGGAGATAATATAAGAGCAGAATGTTCGAAAAACATGTCATTCTTTCTTCATTTCTTACCAAAAAAAATACATTTAAATAATGTTTCCTTATTCACAAAAGAATGTTATATGTACAATCTTATTCAACTGACACTAAATACCAGAAAAATTATGCAATTATACGCTTTTTCAAAATTAGGATTTCAAAGTAATCAACCCCCTTGATACGTTTTTAATACGCTTTTATAAGTTTCACTTGCATGTGACGGAATCTTTGAACTCGATTTTTACCCACTTTAAAAGGTCAGATTAATTCGAAATTTTGCACACTTGTCAAGGTCTGATGACAATACAATAATTTCATAATTTTGCTTCATTGTCCTGATCAGGATCATCAAAAATAAGGATTTTCAGATTTGGCGACTAATTAATTTTACCGCTTCCAAATTTGGTGACTAATTCATTATACCATTTTCAGATTTGGCAACTTATTGCATGTTCCATTTTCAGATTTGCCGACTAATTCCATATGCTGTTTCCAGATTTGGCGATTAAAAGGTTAAGGTGCAACCCTAAAAGTGAATAGGCTTGTAGCTAATACGAATAAAACAAACAAAAAAAGTGTTCTTTATGTGAGAAAGGGCAGGGTGGGTGTTTGAGCAATTTCTAACCATAATATAAACGTTTGTCTAGTTTTTCTGAAAATAGAAATAAAAAAAGATTCGTGCATCTGATAAAAAAATAATTTATGTTCTATAACTGATAAATATTTTTATTCTTATAATGCAATACGTTTAGAAGTGATAATACGACTTAACATTATTGCAATGTGTTTAAAAGGTGATAACACGATTGACACATTTAATATTTCTTTTTAACACACTTTTGTTAGTTTGACATGTATCCATAGAAATGGAATCTTTCAAATACAACGGTATGGGACTCATCCGAGGTCCCATAAACGGAGACAATAAATACCCTTCAGACACGTTAGTTAATATCCATTGAAGATCAAGACCACGTAATTCCGACTCCAAATATCAAACTCAAGGATAAATTCAACAATGAGTAAATGATAATTTTAAAAACTACAAAGCACGCTTTTATATTGAATCGAACTAAAAAGTAAAAAAATAATTCTTAGTATAATATAAAGATTCTTAATATAATATAATAATTCTTAATTAATATAAGAATAAAATGATTAACGAGAAAATTAATGACATTGGGGTAAAAAGGTGGGGTGTTGTTTATTAACTGTTATAATTTCTTAATAGTTCTATTCCGAAGTGCTAAGTTAGTGTAATAATGTAGTACAAAGCACCCCACGCTTTTACCCCAATGAGATTAATTTTCTCGTTAATCATTTTATTCTTATATTAAGAATTATTTTTTTTACTTCTTAGTTCGATTCAATATAAAAGCGTGTTTTTTAGTTTTTTTTTAAACTATAATTTATTATTTTCCTTAAAAGAGATTTAAACTCTTTTTATTGGCATTTCAATAACGCGTAATTATGCATTTGAAAAAGTGAAAGACTCTAGTCAAATATATTCTTCACGATCGAAATAACAGATTATTTTTGTTTCGTAAAATCGCCGAATAAAATATTTACGCGCCAAACATTTCTCTCTCCTGCCGCAACACTTCCTTTTAATTGAGGCTGAACTGCTTTCGAAATCCGTAAATCGCCAGATCTGATCCTTCTCGGTCATCGAGGAGCAACTCTCCGCATCCCATTCAGAGATGGGCGGCGCTCCGTGCTGATAAAAAGCTATAAAAAAGATTTATGGGCACTATATTTTAGGGCGGCCGCACGTGTCACGAGGCAGGACATACATTTTAATAACACTCCGCGACACTGGTCAAAAAACAAATGGTCACCGTTCCCCGAGACCATTTTTTGACTCGCCGAAGCACTTGCCTCTGAAACTTTTTCCGTGCGAAAATGGCTTTTCCTCATAGACTCTTTTGCCCTCCTCTTCCCCCCAAACAGAATAAACAGAGATATAAATATGCGAGAGATTTCCCCCAAGGGATAAAAGTAAATTTGTGCGTTGATACATTGACTGAGAGAAACTTAGAAAATGGTATTGGGGAAAATTTAAGCGAGTTTAGATTTGGATCAATGTAAATACTTTTTTTTTAATGAAATTTGCATGTGGGGAATTTTTGAGTAGTTAAAATTGCTGAAAGCATTATTCGTATAAAAATTTTCAGACCGTTAGAAAGAAGGGGGGATGATTGCTTTGACGGCGGTATTTCTTTATGGAAGAGTAATTCGCAGATTCAGAATAGCAATATTGCTCTTGCATATAGAAAACTGAAAAAAAAAAAGGTTTTGTCTGTATGCTGTATGTCTGTAAAAAAAACTGTATGTCTTACGAAAGGGAATTATGTTAACAAAAAAAATCACAGGGAAATAATTAAAGAAAATTCGGAAAAGTCGAATATAATTTATTTATATATATATATATATATATATATATATATATATATATATATATATATATATATATATATATATTCATTTATTTCACTTTTTTATTGCTTACTGGGAGAATTTCGAACTAATTTGAGAAGAACAATCAAAATGATTCCCTTGAATATGGAAATTTTAACAAACCAAAATTACTGCGGTTATCAGGGGCTCACACAAGGGTGGGAGGGGCTGGTCCAGACCTCTCCCCCTACAGCCCTTGATTTTTAATTGATTTTTCATTAAATATTGGTAAAATTAATAATTTAATTAATTAATGCTAATTATCTATTCGTTAAATTATTTATTACTGCTTTTTTATTCCCGACAATCGACAAAATCTAAAGAATATGTTGGGTGGCGTACTGGGGTATGATACGAGAATGGTGAACTTTCGACCCCCTGGAGCCCCCCCCATTCTTTAAAAACTCCTGTGTGCGCCACTGATGGTGATAAGTATTTAAAATCGAAACATACTGGGAAAATTATTATAACGTGGGGATAAACATTATTAATCAAGAAATTTATGTTTCGTAAAATTCATATCTTTCGTGTATTAGAATTTTTTTTTATCATTACTCTTATCTGCCCAGCATATTTCCATAATCTTTATAAACAAGATTGTTATTATTTGCCGTCTTTTTTTCTAAGTATGAATAATATATAGAGTTTTCTAACAATAAAAATGTTTTCTGTAAAATTTAGCTAAATTTTCCTCAATATTTCATAATTTATTTTAATATGGTTTTTATCATTAGTTTTTGTAAGTTAAGCTGGAAATGATTACAATAAAAAAATTAGCATTTAAATTAGTTTTACTTGAAGTGTGAGCTACGCCGTCATCTGAATCCCTGTGAAAAATTATGACGAAACGATGTGAATTCTGAAAATATAATTTATGAAATTTTAACTTACTTTGAATATATTTTTTTAAAAAAAATAATAAATAACATTTTATTTTTATTTAAGTAATCTTAAATTCTAAAATTAAATTTTGCTTTTAATAATTATTTTCAGAAATTTCCTTCGAAAAACTTACAAAAATTTAATTTTTAAAGAAATATCTGAAAACTCAAATTTAAAAATGTAATTTCTTCAAGTTTTGAGATGTTCATAAATATTTCTCAGCTAACATAATTAATATCAGTCTTTTATCATTGAATGCTTATTGAGCGACAACGCTTTAAGAATTTGAAATTCAAAACTTAACTCAGTGGTGCAACAGCCCACGAGGGCCAAGGCTTATTGTGCCCATCTCAGTATACGTGATCTTGGGTGCTGAGGTGCATGAGCAGATGTCCCGGTCAGGTGGTCAGTCTGAAGCGAAACCCCAATGTTTAATTCCCAAGCAAGCTTCGTATGCATTTATCGACCCCCTGAAGGGATGAAAGGCTGAATCAACCTTTCCGAGCCTGGGATTTGAACCCCGGACCTGTGGTGTGGAAGAGCGAAAAGCTGCCACTGGGCTAAAAATTTGAATATTTTAAAAAATATTAGTGAATTTTGGCTCAGGATTTGCAATAATTACTTATTTCATTTGATTTGTGTTATTAACCTCGCATTTTAAGGCTGCATAAGGGCTATTGGTAATGAACCTCTTTTTTTTTAACTCCTGAACTGGTATCCCGTTCTCCAACTTTCACATTTCCCCTACGTTTTACTGCATCATGATCTGTACATGACGGGTTCTAATTCTTTGCTTAAGATATTCGACTACGTTCGGAACCGTGATTTTGCAAAAGCGCATAAATGGATAATTTTCATATTTAGTGTCACTTAGATTAGAATACATGTATAAAATTGTTTTAAGGACATTGTGACAAAAAAAAGGTATTTAAATACAATATTTTGGCAAAAAATTAACTTAGAATAACCTTTTTCAAAATGTTCTCCTTTCGCGAAAAATGCTTTTATTGTAATAATAAACCTCTCTACAGCGGCTCAACTAGAATTTTTGAAAAATACACATTTTCAGAGTTACCACCAATTGAAATAATTATTGGCGTTTTTTTTCTTAAAATTGCTCTTCTCTGTTGTCGTAAAATATGGATAAACCCACTTCTAAGCTATATATTTCAAAAATTCTAGTTGAGCCTCTGTACAGAGGTCTGAGCTATATACAGGCAAAATGTTGTTATAATAGAAGCATTTTTGACAAAAGGGAAACAATTTGAAAAAATATTATTCTAAGTTAATTTCTTGCGAAATTATAGTAATTAAATATTTTTTTTTGGCAAAATCTCCTTAAAACAATTTGAAACATGTATTCTAATCTAAGTGACACTAAATATCACGAAAATTATCCATTTATGCGCTTTTGCAAAATCACGGTTCCGAACGTAGTCGGATATCTTAAACTAAAATATTTATGTTTTATTATTTTCTTGAGCTAAGATAAGCTTAAAGATAAACAATCTCACTCAATTCATTAGTGTGAATATATTTAATTTTAATTTATATATTATCTGATTTAATTTATATTGCATTAATTAATCTGTATTTAATTTTAAAATTACTCTATAGTGTTTATAATTTATCAAAATATCGTTTTCATGTTTGCGAGAATACGTTCTTCCGATAAATTTATAATTTTTTTACCTTATGTGTATATTTGTTCCCAGGTCGGTTGCAACTGTGCATAAATGAAAAAAAGTTAGAACCCCTTATTTATGTATTTAGTAATTAATTTTATCACTGCATCATTGTAGAGAAAGGGAAGAAAAAAGGATGTATTAAAAAAAGTGAAACATATTCTACCCCTTTTTTTATGTTATAAATATATATTTTTAAGTTTTTTTTCTAACAAATGAAAAAATTTTCTTTGTTTGTTTAAATTGGATACTTCTCTCTTACAACAAATTGTAGTATTCTTTATTATTGCCACTTCCTCTTAACCCTCCTACAACATTACGTCACCATTCTCACCCCCAACTAAAGGTCATTCGCTTCGCCTGGACTCTTGCAACAGCACACGGAAACGACGGGCATTCAGCACATATCGGAAAAAAAATAATAAAATAAAAACCCAGCCTTCTGCACCCCCTATTAAAGTGGGGAATGGCAAACAAATGGAAAAGAAGTTTTTAACCAAAATCGAGTGGTTTATAAGAAGCAGGCTCACTTACAATTTAGTGCCCTTTTTTCCCTACCTTTTTTTTCCCATCCGAATCGTATTTACTCGCCTCCCCATATCTAAGGGAACTAGGATTTAATCTAGTGTTGAAAAAATACCGTGTCTAAATGAAATCCGTTTTTAGGGGAAAAATCTATAATTCAATGCGTCACAGTTTGACGAAAACGTGTCTATTATAGAAAAACGAAGGGGACGGGGGAGAGAAGGTGAGATAAAGAGAAAAAAAAAAGGTTCTTTTACTTGATATTTATAACTGTATTTCTGTCTCTGAAAGCTCGGTTTCCACGTGTTTATTTGTAAGATTCGAAACAGATGGTTTTTGGATGAAAATTGTGATAAAATTTTTATTTAGGTTTGAAGAGGGGTTTAAAAGTGAATGAACTGTGAAAGTAGATTATTTTTCTGGCATAAAAAATGTGTTATAAAATTTTCTGTTTTGGAAAGCTATGTAATTATATATTCTTCAGATATATATATATATTTGATTTGGAACTGTTTGTTATTATTTTCTATTGTTAAGTTATTCTATTACCTTTATGGTGATATTTATTTTTGATTTAACTTTTAAACTCTAAACAGAACACGTTGAGAGTTATTTTCATATTTAAATACACATATTCTATTTCTTGTAAAATTTTTTGACTTGCAGTGTTCGACTACTTTCGGAACAGTGATTTTGCAGAAACGTACAAACTAATATATTTTTTAAATATTTAGTGTCACTTAGATCAGAATACACGTATAAAATTATTTTTAAGAATATTAATACAATAAAAAATTGTTTAAATGTACTATTTTGGCAAAAATGAACATGAAAATTACTATATGCTTCTATAGTAACAAAATTTTGCTTATTATATAGCTAGGACTTCTTCAGAGAGCCTGAACTAAGATTTTTGAAAAACTCACATTATTTTTAGAGTTACTACCCGTTAAAATAATAATCTGTGTTTTTTGCTGAAATTTATTCACTCTGATGTATTAAAATATGGATAAATCCACTTCAAAGTGATATAGTTCAAAAATACTAGAAGCTTTGTACAGAGGTGTGAGCTGTATATAGGCAAAATATTATTGTTATAGAATTTTTCATTTTCCATGCTTTGAAAATTGGTCATTCTAAGTTATTTTTTTGCCAAAATATCAAATTTAAGTAATTTTTTATTATAATAATATTTTTAAAACAATTTAACATGCGTGTGTTCTAATCTAAATGACAGTGAATATTTAAAAAATATTCGTTGGTATGTGCTTTTGCAAAATCATAGTTCCAAACATAGTGAGTTTTCGCATATAAATTATTCAAAATAAAGTAAGATTTCATTATCTTGCAGTGCTATAACTATCAGGAAACTGCGTTCATCCGCGTGTTTACCTATAAATAAGCATTACCATTCTCTCTCTTTAAGTCAGCTATGCATTCAAATTATCCGAACTTATAGTCGGATATAATCTCCTCATACATAGTTACGTTAAATTTTAGATGATGATGCCCACTTTTCAAAGACTATAAATCTTAAATTTAGAAGGGGAAGCTTACGAAATTAAAGGCAAAAAATTTTGGGGGAAGGGGGAGGAGGGTGAATTTTTTTATTGTAAAAATTTGGAAAATAAGCCTCTTTCTGAAGCTGAAATGTGACCGGAGTCATGTTTTCGAATTCTACTGCCATTAAATTTTTATCGTGTAGCAGAACTGATGCATATAAAAAATGCCACATTTTGGAGTACTGTGTAGGTTTGGGGAGTAGAGTGCTAGTTCAGGTATCATCCGTGAGGTCCATAGCCAGTAGCTCTTCTAAGTGCGCCTTTAATAGAAGAGTCTGCAACTGATATTAATATTTAAACTATATCGAGAATTATTAAATTAAATTGAGAAATACTTCTAAGAATGGTATACCTCGGATGAAAAACATTTAAGAGAAAGAGATTTTCAAACAAAAATAAAATACGCAAACAACGAACAGTAGTCTTCAAACTGTATTCCATGGAACCCATTGTCTCTACAAGTCACATTAAAAAATCGAAAAGAAAATTATAAATATGTATGCAAAAGGAATTCTTACTATCTATGAAAAGTTTGTACAACCCTTTCAATAAAACTGTAAATTGTATTTATGAGTAACACATTTATAACAGCGTATTTCGTAACACTTTTTAAAAACTTTTATTATAGTATAATAAAAGAAGATTAAAAAGTTTTTTTTATATGTAATCTCTGCTAGATTCTGAATAATCTGTTGTTTACCATCCCTGGTACGACGAAATAATTTTATACTCGTTAGTACAAGGATTTGCAGAACTGAATAACTTTTCATTGGAAGATGCACCTTTTTTCATTTGGGGAAAAAACATCTATAATAAAAGAGAAAGGGGAACTTATCGACACATATCAACAGGTTCATCAAAATCTAAATTTAAGTAAGATCAGCTCCTAAATTTTAAGCTTCTAATTCATGCAAAATACTCAGAATTTCTCACACAGCTGTAAACATTTCAATGCTATTCAGAGCAATGTATTTAAGTGAAAAATATCTTTTAACGTAAGTGGTTACAAAAATAAAATATAAAAACAAATTAAATGCAGAATATGAAATGCGACTGCAGATGATTTCAAAAGGCCTATATTTCGGCAGTTAGTGCTAAAAAAAATGCAGGCACATCCCCAATTACTAAACATAATGCTTGGGATCTGTGACATTCGAATCACAAATTAATATTATTGATAAGTAAATTACCGTAAAATCCGGCGATTAACACGCACTTTTAATGCAAAAAATAAGATCGAAATTTCAGGAGGCGCGTAATACTCCGGGTATAAAAGTTTTACCTATAAAAAATTTTAAAAAAAGGGGATGAGCATAAAAAAAAAACTTAGGTTTTTTACATGGATCGAAATGCTGTTTATTTAAAAGAAATGACACATTTCTTATGAACTTTAGGGCTGTAGTTCTAGAAATATATTACTTCTTCAAAATCTTGGGATAATACCTCGAATAAATGACTTGAAAACGTAAGAGCACTACACACTTACATTTCAGGTTTCTTCTTAAAATGGGGGGTGCGCATTATACGGTGAATATACTTTAAAATTAAAAAACACAAATTGAAAGTTTATTGATGCGCGCAATACGCGTCGGATTTTACGGTATATTAAAACTATATACGCCAAAATTTTTATTAACAAATACTGTATTTTATAACATGTTGATCTATTTTAAAAATTATTTTGAGATATATTTTTTTAAATGGGAGTTCATCAAAAACACCTTATCGTTCTAAGGGTTTGGGGAGTCGAAAAAGTTGGAAAACTACTGAATTAAAATCTCCACCAGTTTATTTTAGGCAAATAAAGTCAATGTAAGAAGGAAAATCTTAATACATAACACGGTATTCTAAATTATTTATCAATGGTGAAAACTTCATTCTAAAAGTAAAGAAATTTATCACGGAAAATGAACATGTCCAGGCAGGTCAATTGAATCATGCGTAAAAAATCTGCTTACAATATACTAGCAACGAAAACATCTGATTTCATTATGATAAAAGAAGGCTGTTTCTTAGATGACTGTATTGTTTGTTTAGAATAAGATAGAAGGTAATTCACAACCATTATGCAATCGACAAATTTCACCCCTTTTGGATTTCCATTTCCTAAAAGAAAAAACTAATTCTTTATAAAATTTTAAAAAAATATTTTGAACAGTTTCATTTTTATTAAAAAAATTAGATTTAAAATAAGAAAGTATCAAAGGAAGAGAATTATAAAATTATATTTGTGACCATATATATTTTTCATCTGACTAATTTGTATGGGTAAATGCACTGAAACTCAGACGGAGTAAGTGCCAGAGGCTGATGAAATTGGTAATTTGATTGAGAGAAAAGTTGTCGATCTTGCCAGGCAAATAAATGTAAAAGTGGACAGTGATGTCGTTCAAGAACTACTGGTGTGGCCGCGGTAGCCGAGTGGTGTAAGTATCGGATCATAACTGGCCTTGTCACGAGTTCGAGTCCAGTACTACTAAAGACCCGCCATATAGGGCAGCAATGCACGCTAAATCTGTCGAGAGCTGAAATATCCTCCCGTTGGTGTGGTAGTTAGGAGAGGGGGTGCCAGCTCAGGTGTCGTCCACGTCACTTGACCATGGTTCAAAATTACGTGGTACTTCGTCCAAAGCCCTCGTGTAGCTGAACAGTGTGACGTTAATATTCAATCAATCAAGAACTACTGGGTTGCCACAATCAGGAGCAGACAATTAATGAGCTCATTGAAATGTATGAGCAAGAGCAAAACATTGAAGAACTTGAGTCTTTAGACTCAGTAGAATCAGAAGATCGAATGAGGTTTGGGAATTAGACAGAAAGCCTCAGTTTAATTAGAGAAAAGGGTTACGAATTTTATAAAATACATACTCCAACGAAGAGCTTTTTTTTCAACAAAATAAAGAATAAAAAAATTATTAGCATGCTGAAAGAAAGTTTTGTGGAAGAAAAAAAAATCTTCCAACAGCCAAACTATACTTGTTAGATTTTATGAAGCCTTTTACATCAAAATAAATGTTGCTCGCGATTTTGTACTTGGGTTTTTTAAGATTTTGTTGAATATATATATTTTTTTTAAATTATTTTTTTTTCGTCTCCGGCCAGAACTAAAAAAATAATTTATATGTATTTACATCAGAAATTATATCCCGAGCCCGACTTACGCGGTTATCAGCTTATCACGGTACTCCAGTACCACCTATCACGTTAGTTCGAGGTATTACTGTATTTTGCATTTATTCACCGTTACCTGAAGAAAAATATTAAGAGGTAAAATAATTTAGCATACTGGGATTTATGTACATTTTGCATTATTGTTGTAATTGTAACTGGCAATCTTGTAAAACTCAATTGCATACGTATATTCTAACAGACTGTGGCTTTCTATTTTAAAAGTTCTTGTTTTTTATGTATATACACACACAAAAAAATACTATATTTATTAAATAAAAAATACTAGTCTAAATTTCATTATTTTCTATTTAAAATTTGTCATTTGTTGCATTATTTATTCATTGCTTGATTTTTAATTTGATATACTTTAAAATTCAAAACAAAATTTATTAATTAAAAATACTACAATAAATTATTTCCTTTTCAGTAAAAACTTCTCTTTTTAATATAAATTGAATATCTTGATGAGAAATTTGTATTGTTTTTTTAATGAAAAAAGATATATTTTTAATCTTTTTCATCATGTGTGTTTTGGTCTGTCTTATTTTTTCAGTAAATCAAAATCATACATAAGAAAAAAACAGTCGAATTACATAACAATAACAAGAATACTCTTTAAACAAATTATGCTCTCTTATTTTTAAAGCTATGTTTGAAGGCATTTTCTTCACATTTATATTCTACATTAGCTCCATTTCAAAACCTAACTTTGGATGGAATAAAAAAAAGTCGTTGACCCAAGCGTCGAATCAGGTGAATAATCCGCACTAAAGAGCCTCCCACACCCTACGAGAGAGGAAAATGCTTCGATATGCGGAAGACCCGCGTAATCCACTTTCATTCTAATTTGAGTACTGCTTGGGAATAGATCAGCTGCTAGTTTAAATCCCTTTTGAATGAAAGTACAATTCCTTTCATTCACCCTCCTCTATTCACTCATTTCAACATTTTTTCCGAAAAAACAGATTTTTTTCCTGAAATGTTTCAGTTTAAAAGCTCTTTTAGGTAAGTTCGTGAGAACGTATTGAATTTGAAACACACACTCCTCTTTTTTAAGTTTTTTTTCGGTCTATAAATTCAAGCCATTTTATTTATTTGATTGATTATTAACCTTGCACTACACACGAAATAACATCAGGGCAATTGGTAGTGGCGTATGCAGACTGCTTTTACGGAAGGGATTTATACAGTGGCGTAACGGATAGTATTAAGGCCCCCTTGCAAAGTCAGGTTTTGGGCACCAAGCCGGATCTTACAATGGGTACGTACTTGGCGTCAGTGAGGCCTTAGGTCCTCTAGAATCCTGGACCCCTCCTCGCGATGGGGAGGTTGCGGGGATGTACGTTAGGCCACTGGATTTACATTTTAAAAACAATAGACGAAATCACCGAAGTGTAATCTTTATGCTAAAAATTAAAAATCTCTCGGTGTATGGGAGGGGTTTGAGCCCCCAAACCCCATCATCGTATACGTTATTAGCTACTGGCAACAGACCCCTGTAATAAAGGGACGAGGTCTGTCCACTCTAATTCAAATTATTTTCCATGCAACCAAAGTGGCACTTTAAGCTAGAGCTACGCCTGACCACAAAGGGATATCACTACCGAATAATTTATAAATAGTGGAAGAGAGAGATGATAAGCGATATATACTACAGAAGATTCTAGATGTTTGTAGACGATACCGCCACATTGTTTCGAACTAAATCTATATTGCACCTTTTGGCCTTCAAGATTAAGGAGGTATTCGGATTGTAAGGGCCAAGGGATTGTATCTCGTTCAGATAAGTATAAAATTGGTTAAAACTCTTAAGCTTATCTTATCTGCATATCGCGCAGTCATTTCTCGTGTTTCACTTTGTAAAAGTAAATAGCTCATATTTCTTGACTAACATCATTTCGAGTGTGAATTAGTAACTACTTCACGCTTATTGCGTTCAGATCCTCCGGGATCGAGATCTCCACTTCAAACAACATGAGGTAGAAGAAACCGACACGCTGCAATTTCGAACAACCGTCTATGGACAAGAATAAGCTGGAAACCCGATTTGCTGATTTCTATAACTAGCCTATGTAAGGACGTTGAGCTTGGACAAGTATAACTATATACACTTGTCAGAAAAAGTCTGCGTACAAGCACATAACAAATGCAAGAATGAAAAAGAAATCATATTTTAAGAATGATAGAAATTTCATAATAAATTTATTTCTTACACAATTCAG
Source organism: Trichonephila clavipes (assembly GCA_019973935.1). Taxonomy (NCBI): domain Eukaryota; kingdom Metazoa; phylum Arthropoda; class Arachnida; order Araneae; family Nephilidae; genus Trichonephila; species Trichonephila clavipes. The sequence goes on along the minus strand of BMAU01004913.1, from coordinate 310,690 downwards.
TGTAACTTTTCATAATAACTTATGATACACATATCACACGTTGTGTTTAAAATACAGAGTGTTTTTTTCCAGGTATAGAAGTTTAAGTTGGCATTACTTTCCAAGATGGTGACCGATTTAACAGCTGTCAAGTGATTTATTCTCAGTTTGGTTTGGCAATTCATCATGAATAGACTCACGCCTGAACAAAGCTTTCAAATTGTGCAATTTTATTTCGAAAAGAATGGTCTCTATTTTCATAAGCGAATTTTGCTTAGCGATGAAGCGCACTTCTGGTTGAATGGCTACGTCAACAAACAAAACTGCCGCATTTGGATGGAAGCTAATCCACAAGTGTATGTCGAAACACCGTTACATCCAGAAAAACTGACTGTTTGGTGCGCTTTATGGGCTGGTGGAATCATTGGTCCGTACTTCTTCAAAAACGATGAAGGCCACAACGTTACAGTCAATGGTGATCGGTATGGAGCCATGATTACTAACTTTTTCATTTCTGAATTGAACAATCATGATGTCCAGGAGCTGTGGTTCCAACAAGACGGCGCAACATGTCACACAGTTCGTGCCACAATCGATTTATTGAAAGACACGTTTGGTGACCGCCTAATTTCACGTTTTGGACCTGTGAATTGGCCTCCAAGATCTTGTGATTTAACACCGCTAGACTATTTTTTGTGGGGCTATGTAAAGTCATTGGTCTATGCGGATAAGCCACAAACGCTTGACCATTTGGAAGACCACATTCGCCGTGTTATTGCCGATATACGGCCACAAATGTTGGAAAAAGTCATCATCTAAAATTGGACGTCCAGATTGGACTACATCCGAGCCAGCCGTGGCAGTCCTATGCCAGAAATCATATTTAAAATGTAATGCCACAAGATTATCTTTCGAATAAAAAAAAATTCATCTCAATCGAATAATACATCGTTGTTTTATTGCAATTTAAAGTTATATACCTATCAAAAAAACACCCTTTATAATAATCAAAATGAAAAATAGCACAAATAGCTACCAGTAAAAGTTTGCGTACAAAAATTAATATAATGAAACCTGCAAATCAAACTTTAATTTACTTTTTAACACGTGCTCAGTTTTGTTAGACAAACTTTAAAAAAATATTGCATTTTGTAGATTTTTGGAAAGTAAATTGTGTTAAATCCCAATGGATTTAAAAGGAAAAAAGATTACTCCTGAAGAAAGGAAGATTATCATAAAACTTCGGAATGAAGGCAAAACTCTTCGGGAAATTGGCAAGATTGTGGGTAGAACACATTCCTCTATCCAAAGAGTGATCAATAATTACACTTCGTCGAAATCTGTAATCTCAAAGCCACGTTTTGGATGTCCATCTAAGCTGACTCTCCGTGAAAAGAGGTATGTCTTCAAGTCCATAAGTCTGAATCCACGATTAAGTGCATCTCAGATTGCAAATGACATTAGAGAGATATTTAAATAAACACTTCATGAAGATACCATAAGAAAAATCGTGAAAAAGGCTGGGGTTACCATGGCCCTGTAGCTCGTAAGAAACCCCACATATCAGCTGTGAACAGGCAAAAGCGTTTAGCTAATGAGCATGTAAATAAGCCTCCACAATTTTGGGTAAAAGTACTATTCTCTGATGAGAGCAAGTTTTGCATATTCGGCATAAAAGGGCGTAAGCTGGTGTTGCGAAAACAAGGTACGGCTCTTGAGAAGGAGAATCTTGTGCCTACAGTTAAGTATGGTGGAGGTGGTGTGATGGTCTGGGGGTACATGCCACACCAATGGCGTGGGTCTTCTTACCTTTATAGACACGACATTAAATCATATGGGGTATATTAACATATTAAAAGAATATTTGAAGCAGAGCGCCCATGATTTGAACCTTGGAGATGACTCTTAGTTTCAGCAGGATAATGATCCTAAACACACTGCCCATAATGTTAAGCTCTGGCTTCTCTACAATATCAAAAATCAGTTGCGTTCTCCTCCACAATCACCGGATTTAAACCCAATTGAGCTTTTATGGAGAGAAAAATTTGCCAACACACCACATTACATAAAAAAAATGTTGAAAAGAGTGATCGTCACAGAATGGAATACCATTTCTTCTGAGGAGACATCCTAACTCGTCCAATCTATGCCCTAACGATTGACGGAGTTCTGAGACGTAAGGGTTATCCAACCAGCTATTAAAGTTTAGTTGACAGCTAGTGTCAAGTATTTTTAATAACTTTTTTTAGTTGTACGCAAACTTTTTATGGTAGCCATTTGCGTTATTTTTCATTTTGATTATTATTTTTTAACACAACGTGTATTATATATCATAAATTATGAAAAGTTACTTAATTATGTAAGGAATAAAATAAATATATTATGAAATTACTATCATTCTTAAAATATGATTTTTTTTCATTCATGCATATTTGCAATGTGCTTGTACGCAGACTTTTTCTGGCAAGTGTACATACTTATATCTACGAGATGAACCTTGAGTGACATCAGGTCGCGAATTCGCAGTGCAACAGAAACAACTCCAGACACAAGATCTCATCCAAACCATTCGGCTACCACGACTATAATATTCTCTTCAAGTGGTAACAGAATAAACGTATCTAACTTTTAAGATCACCCCTACGATTATATATTATATAACCTAAGACAAATAGAAAACGAAAAATTGCACTTTAAAAAAATTGAAAAGCTTGTCTGGAATTTGGAAGAAGGGTGTGTTTGCTTTTGAGATACAAAAGATCTAGTTTTCGCGTTCGTTTGAGCCGTGCAGGGCAGCTGTCGAACGTAGCGGATGCCAGATCATAAAAAGACATCTAAGACAGCAAATTCCTTTCAACAAGCACAGTTGTGTAGGTTGCATCATTTCTCATAGGATTATCCCTTGAGAATAGTTCGCAAGCAAGTTAAGCAGCTTGGAAAGTTTCATAAAGGATAAATAATTGGGCTCAGACGTTGTATATTTTAATTGATGGATTGTACATTATATAATGATTGCAGTGTTTTATATCCATCACTGTCAGCAGTGTGCTGACAGTGGTAGATACAAAATAGCCTAACCTGGCATCAACTAAACCGAGACGGTATCAACATGTTTAAAGATAAGTGTGTACTGATTCAACAACCACTGCTACGGCAGTGGAATTTTTTCTCAATAGCTCCATAAGTAGTCGCACCATTTGTCGACGGCTTTACAACGTGAGACTAAAATCGCGTAGACCATTACCAAAATTACCTTCAACAGCATTGCCTTTTTGACAAACATTGTAATAATGTTATACCATGAAGTATCAAATGGCATCGTATGATCTTCAACGACGAGTTCCATCTCTGTTTTGGCGAAGACGACAATTGAATCTGTGTGTTTGGCAACGTGTTTATGCGAAGATCCAGCGCTCGTTGCGTAAAATTACACGTCCAGAAGACTGGTGTCAAGATGCGGCGTGCAACTACGTGTGATGCTAAATCCCCTTTGATGTTCATTAAGGCCTTTTAACACGCTAATGTTACATTCATGAGATTCTGCAGCCTGCAGTGTTCCCATTTCTGAACTCCCAGTCTCGACCACTTTTGCAATAAGACAGTACTCGACGACCATTGCTGCCATCTGTAGAATTTATTTAAAATATGCTGATATCTTACCGTGGCCAGAATTTTCATCACAGCTGTCTCGATGTCAGGAGATGAGAAGTCCCCATTTCAGGAACTACGAGCCAACGTTGAAGTAGCTTGAGATGGACTGTCGCAGGGTGAGGGGTGAATATCAACGTCGCACTGTTCAGTTACTCGAGGGCTTTAGGCGACGGACCTCATCATTTTGAACCATGGTCAAAAGGTGAGGACGACACTTGAACTGGCACCCCCTCTCCTAACAACCACACCAACGGGAGGACGTTTAAGCTCTCGACAGATTTGATGTGCATCGCTCCTCTACACAGCTGTTCTTTAGTGGTACTGGGTCGAATTCATGACATGCCAGCCATGATCCTATACCTTGACCACTAGGCTACCGTGGCCGCAGAACTGTCATAGGATTTCATATAGAATCTGTACAGCTCGCTACAAAGGAGCTTAATATATTGTACTAAGAGTTATTATTCGGTATAGCGTATGATAATCATACCACTATTCTACATTTTGTTCGATAAATTTTGCTTATTTCAGTCTTAATTTTTAATCATTTGTTGTCCCGTAACCATTTTACCAACCAGATAAATTTCATTGCATTTTGAAAATTATTTACTGGTATCATTTCCTTTTTTTTTTAACTTTTTTTTATCTTGGGGTGTAGATTGTATATTTTCATTTGGTCTGTACATGCATATATTACTTAAAAAGGAAGAAATAATTGCAGGTATTTGCACACACACAAACACAAAGCTTAACGCAAAAATACAAAACGATACGAAAACTAGGAGTTCTGTAACAAATTTAAATACCGTGACTGATTAGGAGTTGGGGAAACGAAATGAATTATCATAATATTAAATACAAAGAAATCTAATAATTCCTTTATATGCTGTCTAGCCGTTACCCTCCCGCTTCACTGGGTATTTCACGAGGTTGTATATATGTATACTGTTTACATATATATTAATTATTGATATCTAGCACTAAGAATTCGATTGTATTGAAAAATATATTTATAGCTGTTACACTCTCGATCCTTGATATAAAAAGAACATAAATTATAATATCTATAATTTCTACTTATATCTAAAATAGAAGTAGAAAGATTTTTTCACTCACTTAACCTAATAATCAAGTGGATTTCCACCAAAAAAACTTTCAGTGCATCTCTACTCCATAAAATAAACATGCGTGCTAAATTTCAAGTCTAAATCTAACAGAGTAAAAACGGAATTTTTATCATCAATACCTCGTTGACAGCATTCTTAGCGGATTCCAATTCAACAAAAGAAGCATGCAAACCAAATTTTATTATTATAGTCTTAGCAGCTCAAAAACGGGAATTTTGTCTATCGATACGCCCCAATAACTCTCCCCGCTTCCCCCTGGAGTTGATTTCCGTAAAATCCATTCTTAGTGGAACTCTATTCAACTAAAGAAAAGTGCTCAACAAATTGGAAGTAAATGAGTAAAATTCAAAAACAGGAATTTTTCTATAACATGCCTTAATCCCTCGCAACCCCATTCCTTTGGGGGTCCGTTTTCGCAAAAATCTTTGTAAAAGGAACTTTATTCCATGAACGGAACAAACCTTCTAATTTTCACGCAGGTGGTTCTATTAGTTGAAAAGCGGAAATATTTATCTATTACGCCCCTTAATCCCCCTCAGTGACCCTTAGGGATCAGTTTTCCCCCAAACTATTTTGTAGCGGATATCTACACAATGAAAGGAATTCGCTTATATACCAAATTTTAAGACTGTACGTCTAATAGTTTAAAAATGGAAATAATTATGTATAACGCCCCTTAAGCGCCCTCAACGCCACTTGGAGGTCAATTTTGTAAAAATCATTATGTAGGGAATCTCTACTTTATGAAAGAAATCTGTGTACCAAATTTCACGACTGTACATCTAATAGTTTAGTAATGGAAATAATTATTTATAACGCCCCTTAAACATCCGTAATGCCCCTTGGGGTTCGAATTTTGCAAAATCTGTTCTTAGCTGACGTCTACTCCATGAAGGGAACCTACCTACCAAATTTCAAGTCTGTAGGTTTAATAGTTCCGGAGATATCGTGATTAGTCAGTGAGTCAGTCAGTCAGTCAGTGAGTCGCTTTTCTCCTTTATATATATAGATATACAGATTTTGAAATTATACAGTAGATTTATGGTAATTAAATAATTCTCATTAAAGTGAGTGTTTAAGTATTAAATGAGTGTATGAAACAAGCGCTAAAGCCCAGTGGCTGAGGGGTAGCATATCGTGCTTCCAATTCATAGGTCTGTTCAAATCCTGGGCGGGGCAAGGTCGACTCGGCCTTTCATCCCTTCAGTGGGTCGATAAAGGAGTACAAAGCTTGCTTGGGGACTAAACATTGCGGGCTTCGCTTCAGACTGACTAACTGACCGGAACATCTGCTCATGCACCTCAACACCCAACATCACGTGTACTGCGGGGCGCACAGTGGGCCTTGGCCTCCATGGGCTGCTGTGCCGCTGAATTTAGAGTAGTAAATAAGTACTTTACTTGTAAATAGGTAGTTTTGCTATGCACTGACTAACTATGTGTGTTTTCGTATTTATATAACATAAAAGGACTTATATAAAAATGATCATTAATTAATTTAACTTTGAAGACTGCTAAATCATCAAATAATTCATTCGACTTTTCAATCTCTTTCTATGCAGTTTCATGTCACATTGACTCTATTAAAATGTATACCATGAGAATTACGTATCTTTACAATTTATTCAATTGTTTTATAGATCTGATTTGATTTGTGCGTACATTGAATATTTATTAAACATGTGCTCCTTTACACGAAGCACCCTTTTGTTTCCATCATTTTTTTTTTTTCCATTTCCGAGGAGGAAATCTTGCTTTGAATTCTAAAACAATATTTGTGTTCGCCATGTATACAGTGACTTAAAGTTATTTATAATGAAAAATAGAAGATATATTAAAAATAAATATAAAATATTTTAAGGAAGTCAATAGATTAGATACATAATTGAGGATCAATCAAAATTAAACGAACCTGAATTTGAAATTGGTATGTCGTTAGGATACTAGTATGTATTTTAACAATGATAAGCCAAAATAATTATTTCATGTGCATTTAATAGCATAACTGAATCATTATATTTATGACAGTAAGGCACACAAATGTTAATTTTTAATAGTATGATTATTTTATTGTGAATTTTCTTATTCGGGGGAAAGTCATTATTAGCAAAGTACTTAAAACAATGTATAGTATGATTTTTGGTTAATAGATGGCAGCAGTAAGATTTCAAAATCCTTTTCTCTTTATTAAAAATTTCAAAAATAATTTGAATTTAAAGATTTTAAGAGCTTTTTAAACCAGATTAAACACATGAACAAAATAGGCAAGATTTAGGAATATAATTCGCTGTTTCATTTAATTCGTAATCGAATACTCTTATCAGTGCTTCTCAATCTTTTTATCGCCGCGGACCGGTGAACATTTGTGGGTCATCGGCCCGCTGAGGAGAGAAGGGGGAGACTTTCATTGTTTTAATTCAATGATTTAATATAATTCTCTATTCAAACATACCTTCAAAATAAATTAAAGTTACACCAAAAAATAAATATTAAGTGATTTAACATGGAATAGAAAGCGATTCCCATGGAAAGTCACACAACCTGAAGAGAAACACACCACAGTGAATAAAATGGAAATAATTTAATGTTCATTGTGCAGCCCTGTACAGTTTTATCGACGAACCGGTACCGGCCCCGGGGGGAGGGGGATCATTGCCCTATACTTTTGGTCAAAAAACTATTTGATTACAGTTTCAAATACTTTCTCCTGTTTCAAAACAGTAAAGTTTTCAAGGAGAACAAAATTGTTCAATCTATTTAAATCGGGGTTGGGCAGATATTTCCAGAGTACGGGCTACTTTTAATGTTTTTAAAGTGTTGCGGTCCACCCAGCGGCGTAGGTGTGGCTATTCCGTATTAACTCTCTGGCCGGAACATCAATTTTTTTGCCGCTCTTAGAAGAATCCATCTGACAGACGTGTACGCAATTTTTTTTTGAATTTTATTACCTTAAGGACTGTTTTAAATGTCCTTATCGCTCAGGAAATCGAGTGGATTTTTTAATATTTAAGTCGTTATGAGGCACACTATATTAATATATTTTTACCATAAGAATTGGGACTAGTATTTTTATAAAAACTGATTCGAAATTATTTATATTTATGTAAAAATAATTAAAAATAATAATAGCAATAACGAATAAACTATAGGAATATCCGTCTGATAGACTGTGATAACAAAAATTGCACATATCGTGAGTTGAAACAAATCGCTAAATACCACTACGTGATCCTCTGACTGGGTGCAGTCCAACTGAAGATGTCAAGACAACCCACTCCAAAAATCCCGCCACGGCGTTATCTACAGGCATCAAAAAGCAAATCATCTCCGTCTGAGAAACGGATGTTCCGGTAAGAGGGTTATATATATATATGTGTGTGTGTGTGTGTGTGTGTGTGCGCGCGCGCGTGTGTGTGCGTGTGTTTTCTTTTCTTGACACTTTCTTTCTACAGTGTACCCATCATTTAAAATATGACAGATTGCTATTTTTACTACCAAAGCACGAGTAACATAAAAGGGTCTAGTTAAATGCTTCAACAATCGTGAGCGACTGCTGGACCGGGGAACGGAACGTGGACATATTCAATACAATGAGAAGAAAACATACATGAAAAGATAAATCTGAAACCGACGTATGTACTAAATTGACTTACTGCCAAGCCCCCACCATCACAACACGAGAACCCGATTCCATGCTGTCGCGGGAAGAGCTGATCATCAACATTTATTCTTCCCTTCAGTCGATGCAGTGGCGTAACGAAGAATATTAGTCCCCCCTCCTGCAAATTTAAGTTTTGGGCCCCCAGCCGGATGTTATAAAGGATTGCAAAACCATACTTACATAGCGTCAGCCAAGCTTTGGGCGCCATAGAAACCTGCCCCCCGATGTGGGATTACGGAGGTGTAGATACGTTACGCTAATGAGTCGATGTGATGGGAAAAATTCATCTATACGTTTGGCATCATTGCAGTGATCCCTTTTTCCCCTGCATCGGCAGTGCACGTATTGAGCGTCATCGCGCGCTTCCAGTGAAGGCAAATATGTCGTCTACACATTTATCCAATCATCTTGCTTAAGTAAACACAGTCGCATCGATTTTGAAAAGCCGATTCTCCAGTCAAACTGACGTCGGTGTTGCATAAATATATTTCTGTTAGTATGGGAGTCTTGGGTCTTAGTAGTGGTGGTCACCCCAAAATGCCTTGGCGGCCCACCAGTCGATCGCAATCGGCTTAAAATGCCCATCCCTGATTTAAATTATATTATTTAAATTTGATTAGTACTTGCACTTTGAGAAACTTCCTTCAATTTTTAAAAAGACTTTCACCCTTTAGACCGTAGATGTGTAAAACTATCAATTTTTTGTGTGACCAGTGACCGATTTCCTTTTATAAAGACAGTAATGAGTCAGTAGTCAAAAGGTAAAGGCCCTAACTAAATTCATTTATACGCAAATACTCTGCAATTAATTGAAATTCGATTGCTTGGAAGATCAAAGTATAGAATAACGAAAGCACTGTAAGTTAAATTCAACTGGGCTGAATTCTCTAAACCTTTATGAGCTGAGGTGGGAAAGCAAGAATACCTTTAAGCACATAGTGCTCACTTTTCAAAGATCCTACTGCTTGGAGGATTAAACTATCTTCTGTTAAATAAGTCAGATAACAAAAAAGACGAATCCGTCAAAGAGGATAATTTGTGTATTAGTATTAAGAAGGTTAAGAAACAGATACTCCCCTCCCCCTTTCTATCTAAATATGTATCTGAATTTTTTTCTAAAATTTTTGCTCGGAAATATATTAGGGGAAGGGCTTTTAATCCTTTTGTCCCTTTAAATAAAAAAATACAGTTTAACTTCTACTTTGCGAACTTTTTCCTGGCACCAAGAATATAAAGTATATTTAAAGATGAATCTCTATTTATAACGAAATTTCCGCATAACTAACTTTTTTCGCCCGAGATTTTGCGACTGTTAAATAGAGGTCCGACTGTTATCGATTGCACAAATATTTTTCAAAAATTTCATTGATTGGATTAAAGTCGCGTTGAAGTTTTAATGCGGATTTCTGTTATCCTCGATCTGTGATAAGAATAGGACCAAACTTCGGAACACTTTTACCGACAGAAAATTAACTCTGCATTAATATCATACTTACTTCACTACTAAAGAGCGAATAACACTTTCTTTGCGTCATTTTTATTTTGTATAAATCAAACCATTTCTTTTCCTGTGCGAAAACTTTATACTATTTTCTATACTACAAATATGCTGAGTAAAATCTTTAACATGTGAAAGTGAAAATATCGCGTATTTATATAGGATATTTCTTAATTTTAAAGTCATTGTGTAATAAATTAGTATGTTACATTAACACAAACTTACATCGATAATAAACAATTCTATGTAAAAAAGCATTTTCTGAATTTGCGTCTTTAATATCAAGCCAAGACAGTTCAACGTACTCCTTCTCGACGAAGTTTATCAAATACTGGCCGTAAATATCGTCACTTTCAAACTTTAAGGGAAAAATTACTTTTTATCAAGTTAATCAAAAAATAGCTCATTGAACTTTTAACTATTGTCAGTCACATTCGAAAATGGCTGTGGTGTTTGAATGGTTTTAGTCTCGAACTCTCCTTGCCAGCGATTTTATTCTTTTGCGTGTCCAAGTCCCAATGTCTGAGATTCGTGACTTTAAGGACTACGTTCGGAACCGTGATTTTTCAAAAGCGTATGAATGGATAATATTCATGATATTTAGTGTAATTTAGATTAGAAAATGTACATAAAATTGCTTTAAGAATAGTATTACAATAAAAAATTATTTAAGTACACTATTTTGACAAAAAATGAACATAGAATGAATGACCCATTTTCAAAATAGTCTCCTTTTGTGAAAATGCGTCTATTATAATAATATTTTGCCTGTATATAGCTCAGACCTCTGTACAGAGGCTCAACTAGAATTTTTGAAATATATAACTTAAAAGTGGTTTTATCTATGTTTTGCGACAACAGAGATGGGAGCAATTTTAAGAAAAAAACGCCGGTAGTTATTCTAATGGGTTGTAGCTCTGAAAATAATGTGAATTTTTCGAAAATCATAGTTGAGCCTCTGTACAGAAGTCTGAGCTATATGCAGGCAAAATATTATTGTAATAGAAGCATTTTTCACAAAAGGAGAACATTTCGAAAAAAAGATTATTCTAAGTTAATTTTTTGCCGAAATATTGTATTTAAATAATTTTTTTGTCAAAATGTTCTTAAAACAATTTGAAACATGTATTTTAATCTAAGTGACACTAAATATCACGAAAATTATCCATTTATGCGCTTTTTTAAAATCACGGTTGCGAACGTAGTCGGATACCTTAAAAACCCGTCATGTAGAACAGTTATGTACAGTAAATCGATCCACATTAAAACTCCTTTCTTTAGCATGGTGAGGAAGTTTGGAAAGTTGTGTGTCAGAGCTCTAGTAGCGTCTTCGCCACTTGACTGCGGTTCATAATTAGGAGGTTCTTCATGGTTTTGAATGCAACATTAACAGTGGCGTTGCTACCAATGAGCCGGGCAGTGATGTGCACCAGGGCCCTCAAGCTCAGGGGGCCCCTCGGACCCTGACCACCAAGCAAGCCGAACTTGCAATAATTTTTCCCAAATTTCTGATATAAATATAAAAGATTGCAACTTTACTATAATCATGGCGATTCAGCAGAATTTTGAAATTGTAGGGAATTCTCCTAAATTCTATCCGTTGTTTGTTTAATGTTGCGGACTTATTGAAAAGTTTACATTATTTTCAATTTTTTTCATTTTTCTGTGTAAACTGTTACTTAAGATTTCCATGAAAAATCATACCATAGTTCTTATTACATCCTAAAAAACCTACACAAGAGGCAATTCCTACCTAGTTGCATTCTATTTTTAATAACAATATGATTCCTAGTAAGCTAGTTTCCTGATTCAATTTTTCGCAATCTTCTCTTATCTGCAAAGACTGATGTAATTTTGTTCCCCCCTCTTCTGCTCTTTTGTAGAGGTGTGATTTTTTAAAAAATAATTATAATATTATATCATTATATTTTCTTGTTCAATCCTATTTTTTGTATAATTTCCTGTGTATTTCGGTGGACCATTTTGTAGCTCTAAGCCCTCTAGTTGGTGAGTTCAATCCCCTCCCAAATAAATAGCTGGGGTTTTCCCAACGTTGTTTTGCAGCGTAGCATTAGGTTTCTCCTTCGATTTAACATCAGTAAGTACTCAAGCACATACGAAAAAAATGTATTGCCTGAAATTAGGGATGAAAGAAAAAAAAGAAACCCAGTGGTGCGTTTACATGCAAACTATGCAAAGAAAGAGAAAGTAGAAAACAAAAATCGTGGCTTTGTATATTTAAAATACATATATTTTTACTTTTTTTACTTGATAAAATCCAATCAAGATAGGGCCCTCATTTTTTTTAGCACTTTGGATACCTAGCTACGCCGCTGAACATTAATAAGTAATTAATCAACAAATCAATCAAGTGGCTATATTTCGTTAATTAATAGGTTTTATAAGGCTTGATTTGGTTCAAAAATTCCTTTTGTGTCAACAGTTGTATGAGAAATTAATTAAACTATTAAACAACAGACCTGATGTAAACTGGTTGATATATTTCTCGTGCTACTATTGCAAGAGGGAAAATAATTCAAATTACAGAAAATAAAAATAATCCGACGAATAATTATCAGTTTGGTAAACTATAAATCAATAGCACTTTCGTAAGATAATGATTTAATTCATTGTTGGCGGACTTCCAAGAAAGTTTCAGTAAATTCATTTTTAATAGGACTTTTTTTACTAAATTTATTTTTTCTAAAAAAACACGAAATGTTTTGGAAAAATCAGGCTTATTTTAAATTCTTTCCACTTAGTTCCACTTAATAATTTCCGAAATTTTAGTAGTCAAATCCTTCATTTATCGTACGGTTAATTGATTCCCATTTAAAAATATATCGATAGTATGAATTGATATTTACAAAGTTTGACTAAATTTTTATTATTACATTTTAGAAAATTAAAATTTTACGCAAAAAGAATCCAGAATAGTTCGTGTAAAGTTTTTATTCAGAATATTTTTGCTACCCAAATCACATAAACACCATATTTTATAATGAAAAAAAATAATAAATAACACAAGAAAAAAATTTTCGAAAAAAAAAGATAAATAAAACTCACATTTATAGAAATATCGATATACGGATTATTCTATTACAATTATCAATGAAGTAGCTGAGGGTACACCTAAAAAGAAAAAAAAATCAATGCTGTAAAATACAAAACGTTTACTTCGAAGAAAAGATGAAATATAACAAATGTTTTCAACCAGGTGAGAGAGAAACGAAATGACCTACGATTCTTGACACAGTTTTCTTTTTTAGGGGAAAAAAGATTTGCTGTTCTGGTCATCACAATGTATTTTTTCCCCTCTCTCTAGGGCAAAATATATACAATTCTCCATCTGTAGATATGTCTGTTTACCTTTTCATTTCTTACGTAATATACACGCTCTTTTTTTGTCTCTCTCTAAACACCGAAAAAAAGTCGTATTCGTGAACAGGGACTGGTAACAAATAAAAAGGAGAATTCCACTCGCGAATTGTATTTGTCACGGAATGTCATTCATTACAGATTGTTCTCGTGAAACAATCTATTGCAGCCATTCCAGGCTAATCTCATTCCAATTTATAATCTTAAAGGGTTTGAGATGTTCACTTCCTCCACGATTCCGGCTGATTGGCTTATCTGAAATTTTAAAAAAAATTGACGGCGTTTTAATCTATATAAGCTTAAATGCACAAAATGAACAACACTCAATTACAAATATCAAAAATTGGATTTTTAGTAGACTTCTGAAGAAAAAGTTTCAAATTTTATGGGGGGGGTGTCATGTTTTTGTTAAAAAAAATTAGAAATATTTTGAATTTTGGAATGATCATAGTTCACACACACATTTGGTGCGTATACATGTGCTGAGTCCACTCTATAAATTTGAAGTCATTCGGTCAAACCGTTCTTGAGATATGATGGAGGAAAGTTTGCAGAACACAGTTTTGAGAGAAAAACGCGTTTCAAGTTCGATTAAAGCAATAAAAATCTAACTTAGCGCTACGAATAGCTGCTCTTCTAACACCTGCTTCTTTATAACGACTTCGAATTTTGAAAAAAATCACTTTACCACCGTATTCTAGACATGTTAAGAAAGCAATTTATGAAAAAAATATTTATTTATTTATTATTATTTGTTTATTTATTTTTATTTATTTATTTATTTTTATTTATTTATCTTTATTTATTTTTATTTTTTATTTTTTGATTTCTTGAAATCTCCTTAAGAATTATTTTTGGAGGAATTCAGGAAAATTACAAATGGAGAAGATCAAATTTAGAACTTTATCACTCATATAAAGAATCTGACGTCGTTAACCATCAAAGTTCAACGAATTAAGAGGGCAGGCCAAGTTATCAGAATGGACGAAGACTAAAAAAGTCTTCAATACCCAACCAATTGGCACACGGAGCAAATGCTGCCAAATCTAAGATGGATTGATGGCTTAGAAAAATATCTCCTTGGTTTGAAAATTAAAAATTGGAGAACACACACACACACACTAACAGGAAGGAGGCTGGCCTGGAAAAGGTTTCTTCAAAAGGCTAAGGCCCACCTTAGGTTGTCGAGACACTGAGGAAGGAAGGATTGTTATAAAAACTCTTTGTGTGCCAGACTCCAAAACACAATATCTTTAATTTTTATTTATTAATACTATCCGAAAATATCGCTTGGATGCAAAAAGAGTTCTTACTTATATCAGAAACTGCGATTTAGAACAGTTTTCCGCTCCGACTAATGGAACGTAAGCAGGATTTATATATTATTCCAATACTCCATTCTCAATCAGATCGGTTATAAAATTGCGTATAAAAAACACAAAAAAACAATCTGCATACGTTTATTAATTGTGCCTAAATATTAATAATAAAAAAAGGTATGTACTCAATCTGTTTTACGTATTGCATCAGATCTGGGAATATGTTGACTACCAATATAACCTTTTATGTATCTATACTATTTTTACTTGATTATATTTATTTTGATCAGAAGTGCGGATGTTCGCAAATCGAGAAAAAGATGTGTATATGCTAAAATTTAAAACAAAACGATATGATTTGTTTTAAATGATATTGTTTTTTATTTTATGAGAAAAAATCTCTTCGTTTTGGTTTTAATTCTTTTTCATACATCCCATGTAATCCTTGAATGAGATTTCAAAGTATTTCAAAGTGACCGTGATAACCTATTGGCAATGGTCATGAACTCGCAGCCAGCATATCATGAGTTCGAGCCTTAGTGTCGCTGAAGACTTACCCGTGTGGAGAGGGTGATGCACGTTAAATCTGTTGAGCCTCAAAGTTGGAACTTCCGTTGGTATGGTGTGAAAGTTTGGAGAGGGGTTCCAACTCAGGTGTCGTCCACTTGACCGAGGTTCAAAATTAAGAGGTCCGTCGCCAATAGCCCTTGTTACTTTATACCGTGACGTTAATAAGCACTCACTTTCTTGCGTTTTGAACTTTATGACAAAAATACAAATATTACGATCAACTATAAAAATATCAATTCTTGCGTTTTTTTTTTAATTAACTTCATTTTATTTTTAAGAAACAGAATTTCTTCTAAGTCTTCAGTACTTCATAACATTTGTTTACCGTTATAACTAGAAATAAGTAGTATAAAAAAAATTCAGTCCATTCCTACTTGGTTAAAAAAGAAAATTTTTATTTTAGTTACTTTTCATTAAGTAATTACAATTAATATAAATATGTATATACAGTGGTATAAACAATTGAGGATACACGTTACTTTTACTTGATAAATCCAACTTTCAATCTAAATAACACATTAACTAGAAGTGCAAACGTGTTTTTATTTTCACACGTAACAAAAGGGTTAATTTACAGTAAAAATAACGAAAATCAACAAAAAAATATCTAAAATTAAAAATTTCACAAGTATTTGAAATAAACATAGGCAGATCTTTACCTCAAAAAATTGAGGATACACCAATGAAATGTTTGTTTAACTACCCCTAGACTTTTTTCTGCTTGCTACTATAATAGCCTGTGTTTGGCCAATTTTATCTTAAAACTTTTTCGACTGTTACTTTTGTCTTTTGAAATTGGTTATGTGAATTTAAAGTCGCAATTTTAAATGGAAAATGGGTACTCGGAGAGAAACCAGTATTGATGTAAGAAAATTTATATTAAGGTTATTTAAGAGAGAAAAATCTTATCATGAAGTAGCTAAAATTGTCGGTAGAAGCCACTCGTGTGTCCAGAAAATCATTAGAAGATTTAAAAGCGATGGATTAATTGAAAATAAAAGTGGAAGAGGAAGGAAAAGTATTCTGAGAGATGTAGCCAAAAGGAAAGTTTTGAAAGACATCAAGATTGATCCTAAACTAAGTGCAGTCAAACCAGCTGCAGAAACTTCTCGAATAATGGGCTGAAAAGTAAGTGCTGAAACTGTGAGAAATGTGATTAGACATGGTGGATATAGCAGTCGAGAAACCTTTCATAAGCTAACAAAATCAGAAAGAGCGTTTGGAGTTTGCAAAAACTCATAAAATGAAGACAGATAACTTTTGGAAGAAAGTTATATTTAGTGACGAAAGTAAATTCAACATTTTTGGAAGTGATGGCCGTCGCACCGTTTGGAGAAAGCCGAACACCGCTTTGGATCCAAAAAATTTACATCCTACAGTTAAACATGGTGGTGTCTCCGTCATGGTTTGGGGTCATATGGCTTCAAATGGGGTAGGAAATTTAGTTTTTATAGATGGCATAATGAATCATAAGCTTTATATAGATATACTCAACAACAATCTTAAAGAAAGTGCAAAAAAATTGGGTTTAGATGGAAATTCTATTTTCCAGCAAGGCAACTACCCCAAACATACGGCACGTAATGTCTTTTTCATTGTAAACAGCAATTGCACACGCAAACACAGTCCCCTGACATCAATGTCATAGAAAATTTGTAGGCCACATTCGAAATAGCGGTCCAAAAACACCAAATTAGGAACAAATCCCATTTAAAGCAAGTGTTACAAGAAGAATGGGATAAAATATTTCCAGATACCTCCAAAAATTGGTCGAATCGGTACCAAGACGTTTGGAGGACATTCTAAAAGCCAAAGGACATGCAACCAAATATTGACACTGTCTTTGTATGTGATATGTCCCAAAAATTTCATTGGTGTATCCTCAATTTTTTGAGGTAAAGATCTGCCTATTTTTATTTCAAATACTTGTGAAATTTTTAACTTTAGATATTTTTTTGTTGATTTTCGTTATTTTTACCGTAAATTAACCCTTTTGTTACGTGTGAAAATTAAATCACGTTTGCACCTCTATTTAATGTGTTATTTAGTTTGAAAGTTGGATTTATCAAGTAAAAGTAAGGTGTATTCTCAATTGTTTGTGCCACTGTACATATAACAGAATCGCACTATTAAGTGGCAAAATAGAAAGCGATTTTTCATTTTCCTTTCTATGTAGGGTGTTGAACTATTATTTTTTTCGTTACTATTTATTCATTAATTAAATTTAATTATTCCACTAAAATAGTACAGTAAAAAAGGAAATCACATTCTCAAAAATTATGCCAACCTAGGTGGGATTCGAGTGGGTGAATATTAACGTCGCACTGTTCACCTGCACGAAGGCTGTTGGCGACTTACCATGTAATTCTGAACCATGGTCAAGTGACGTGGACGACACCTGAGCTGGCGCTTAACTACCACACCACACCAACGGATGGACATTTGAGCTCTCGACAGATTTAACGTGCATCTCTGCCCTACACGGCGGGTCTTTGCTGGTACTGGACTCGAACTCGTGACAAGGCCAGCCACGATCCGATACCTTGACCACTCGGCTACCGCCGCCACCAGGTGGATTCGAACCCACGACCTTTGGATTAGAAGTTCAACGCGCTATCTATTGCGCTACAGAGACACCACGAGCGACTTTCTTTTTTAAATATGGTGTTGGGCTATTATTTCTGTTTGTTACTAATTACTCATTAATTAATGAATTAATATTTGAAAAACTTTATTAACATCAAGTGTCATCCACTACAAGTTTTAAAAAAATGTATTTGAACTTGAATGCATGAATCGAAAGTATTTTTATAAACGAATGAAAATTTGGACATGATTTATAAGGAGAGTGTGAACTAATAGTAATAATTGAAAAATCATTTTTCTTATCAATAATCGCAATAATATATTCAATTATTTGCCTTATAATCAATACATCCCTATTCATTGCTCAACTGAGAACGTTTTCCATAACAGCATTTTCATTTTGCTAACAGTCCCTCTAAAGAGAAATGAAATCGAGAAAAACGAGGGAAAAAGAGACAGAGGGGAGGAAATTTATTTACTAGAAACGAACGAAAAAAAAGATTCCAACGGAACGAAAAACATAATAAAAAATCGAAGAGGTGTTTTCCCGACACGCGTTGGTCGTGCTTCTGGTTTTGACCTACTTTTGTTCCAGACAAAACGAAGTGTCACGTGATTCTCAAAACACGAGCCTCGTGATCTTTTTACCATTATTATTTATGTTTTCCGTCCTCCTGTACTTCCTCTCCCCCTCTAAACTTGAGGGCGGAGAGAGAAAAAAAACTCTCGCCGGATGCGACTTCATATGTAATTGGAGGGAAAAAAAGGTAGTAAAATAGATCCGAAACGGCGTGGGGTTTTGTGATGGATTACATGTAGAGACAAATTGTTGTTGATGACGGCCGTTTTAATCTTTTTTTTGTAAGTGATTTTTGAATGCGTGTATATATACTACTAACCTGATGAACTGACAAGGGCTTTTTTGTGTGTGTGTGTCGAAATGTACTTTTTTTTTTTACGCATAGTCTATTTATTCCGAAAGTTGCGAATTGATTTCTCTCGTGGTGTGTTGTTTTATTTGATGTTTCGGTTTGAATTTCAAGATTTCGCAAGTGAAGAATTGGTGTGTTAATCGTAGCTGTTCGTATTGTGATTTTCATAATTCATCGGAAGGGGGAAATTAACACAGTTCCATCAATCTTTCATTTATTCAATTAATTTAATGAGTTATATAATGTGATAAGCCATTGAGAAATAAATAAGAGATTGTTTAATTCAATTTTAATTTATAATTAATTTTCTCTTTAATCACCTCTTTTAATATATAAACGTTCCTCGACCATACTGAAGACCTACCTGCATACACATTCCAAAATCTTTTGGCAATCTCTACCGTACTTTTCTGAGTACACTAAATCATTTGGTTGCAGTTCTCTTCAGTTTCGTCCCTTTTTTTTTCTTTCCTCAAATTTTCAATGATCCCGACCTACTTTTCAATGATAATTTTCATCTCGGCCCTCTCCGTTCAACAACAAGTTATTGAATGCAATAATAATGTACTATGACGCTAAAGCTACAATACGACTTTCATTGTAAAAATCATACAAATTATCAAAATAAATATTCAATTTTGTACATGGCACGCCCATGAAAGTCATTAGGAATTATTAAACATGTTTTCAACTTAGTATAGTTATAAATTAATTATCAAATACACTGTGCAATATTGATACATATATAAGTGCATTATATCGGTGTAAATGTGTTAGAAAGTGCTTTGTTTTGCTTTTTTGTATATTAATACTTTTTTTAAAAATATTTTAATTTCTCTCGACTTTTTTCTGTATGCGCGCGCTCCCTACGGAAGTTTATCACGCTGCCTTAGGATTGAGAAACGATGTAGTATCTGATGTATTTGATAAATTTAAATATGATATAAAATATCTTAAAATGTTCCATAAGGTGATCTTTTAAGATTTAAAATGATGAAGTTTTAATAATTGCCGACTTTATTCTCGGTATTCTGCCTTAAAATCCTATAGAATTCAAAGTTCTTATAATATTCGCGTTAACCCCAGCAATTCTTTTAAGTTACAAATTGTGATGTACCTCCCCTTGGAAGTACATCCCTCGAAGTATCAGCGTGAGCTAGAGGTGTAGGGTTAACGAAAGAACTAGATCATCAAACATTATCTTAATATGACTTTATTAAGATATTCAACTTAAACTTTGAACAAATATAATATTAATAATTAATGAGAGAATCTACGATGACGCAATACGCAACACACAATATAATTCAGACCAATCTCAATAATCGAACCGCCTAATCTTCAAATATACTAATAAGTAATCAATCCTACCTTATATTATTCTGTAATAAACTTGTCTTTATCTACAATGGTATGTAGCTTGACGTTTAACTTCTAATCGATCACCAATATGTTTATCCACGACACGTAGAACTTAAATCTTGAACGACGAACTTCAATAATCATCAACTGCCACAACGCACGTCAATTGTCTAACATTCCTTTACATTGCCCTTACATTGCCATTACGCTTACTCTAAGATCCTACATTTATCCTATATTATTTTCATCTCTTCACTTCTCGTTTCTTGGATTTGGTTGGAAAAGAGTTGCCATTAATTCTGGCCCAGAGAACCCAAAGGACTTGTTAAAGAAAAGACGCGTAAGACGTCACAAAATGTACTTGCCAAGTTTAAATCTACTAAAGCAGTCTTCAGTGTTCGAAAACGACTCTATTAACTGAAATAGTCATGGACATGAGTTTGTGGACGGCATTGTATTTCAGTCGGGTCGTTAGTTCGAGTCCTGATGTCATTAAGACCTATCTTTTGGTGAGGCTGAATTAAAGTCCTCATGTTAGTTAAGTGTGAAAGTCTAAAAAATAGATTGCCAACATAAATGATATCTTCATAATTCATACCAGAAAATTGTGAGGTCAGTCACCAAAAGATCTTTTGTTTCTAATTGAAACGCTGATTAATCAATCAATCGGCAGTTTAAAGACTAATTCTTCATTTCTGAAATACAACTTTTATGTTGTTTTTAGAGCCTGGTAGCTTAATTTCTTTTTAAAATTAAAAAAAACTATTGGTAGTTATACTGAATACAAAAACAACTTTGTTTTAGCCTCAATCATGTATTGTCATTCATTTAGGTTGTATATGTTTCTCGTAAAGGCCTGTAAGAAAACAGTGCAAAAAAAAAGATGCGATTTATGTAATAAAAGTACTCGTTATCCCTAAACTGCGAAGGATGAAATAAATTAGTAAAATCGAGAGATCATACAAAAAAATGACGCAAATTTAACTGGATAAAGATGTTAGAAATGTGTATTTACTTTAATGTATTTATAGATTTTAACATCTCTCTATACATTTCTCTCTCTGTCTCATCTATACATATAACACATATCTTTTTAATATATTTATACACTTATAACATTTATATACTTAATATAACATTTATACAATTAGAATTAATATCAAACTCATGATGCTTCAATTAATTAAAATGAAATGCAAGACTCCTCGAGAATGAATGAAAACATCATACTTTAAAATTAATAGAAATAATATTTAATAATAAACAAATTTACGCTAAGCTAAATCAAAATCATTTTTCCTCTAGAAACAGGCTTGGCAAACCGTTGCTCTTCAGATTTCAGGCTATACGAATTATTAAAAAAAATAATTATCTACTAAAAATTATTGTTTTCTTTTCTCTTTCTTTTTTAATTATCTATTGAATGGATTTACCATATATGCGTCTAAAATTAAACATTTGATTGGCGTAAGATTTATGTATGAAATTGGTGACAAGGTGTATTGAAAAATCTGTAAAAATATTAAACTTAGTTCTAATGCAGTAAAAATCTAATTTATTGTTAGAATTACCACCACGGAAAGACGTTCCTCTAAATGATTTCCGACAACGTTTGCGTATTTGCATGCATGAGTTAGGGAGCACTACTGAATGCTAGCAAGATGCCCCAACAGAAGTGACAAAAACACATCCCACATTTTGTGGCATGTTTAAAGGTTGATAAAAGAAAGTTGACGTTACTTTTATATACATTAACAAAATTAAACTTTATTTTATATATTAGCATAAACATGAAATTTCAGAATAAAGTTATAATGGTATTATTCGTAGGAACATTTCTTCCGACGATACTCTTGGAATCTTAATTCCAACATTATGATATTTTGACATGGGTTGTTTTTGCATTGAGCTACAAAAATAAAAATATCTTCGAAAGTTCTTAGTTTCTTTTAAATGAATAGAAAATGTTTCTTTCAGTAAAGTTTTATTTAAATATTTTGAACGAAAATGTGTGCTCCTGCGCACGTGTATGTGGATCTTTGTAAAACGACTCTGTGTAAAAATGACTCTGATACCTTATTTTTTTTTTTTCCTTTGCAATTTGAAGATCTCTCCAAAAGTTTGCCTACCACTGCTCCAAAAAACTACATCTGCTAAATGCTTAAATCTAATGAAGATTTTATTTATAAATTATAAAATTTACAGAAATATTAATTTTTAATAATATACGCATTTATTTTCTCTGCAAGCTAAATTACAATCGTTGTCCTCACTACAAAAATATACTACGTCTGTCATCACACATGTGCTGAAAGCCACAATGAAAATTTTCTTCCAGTAACTATGCTTTCAGAAGATGGGGGGGGAACTGCGTTCCAAAATATTTTACTACATCGCCTTTTTTTTTTTTTTTTTTTTTTTGTCAGAAA
Source organism: Trichonephila clavipes (assembly GCA_019973935.1). Lineage (NCBI taxonomy): Eukaryota > Metazoa > Arthropoda > Arachnida > Araneae > Nephilidae > Trichonephila > Trichonephila clavipes. The sequence goes on along the minus strand of BMAU01004913.1, from coordinate 288,198 downwards.
ATCTGTTATTCTGTTTTTTGCAAGGGTTGCCCAAATGAAAAGTGGACAAATTCAATAAAAAGAATGATTTTATTGGAAATCAAAAGAAATCGCTCGGGGGAGGGGTTGTTCTACAGGTCTCACCGTTTCGGCAGCAGGTTTATGTCTTCACTCTAGAAAGAATGTGGTTGATTTTCGAGGAAGTCCTGTCCAGCTTTCTTCACTTATTCGTCCAAATAGAAACGTAATCCTGCCTTAAGCGGCCTAAAGGCCTAGAAGCTACAGGGGGACAAATCCGAACTGTACGATGCGTGCTCTTAACATTTTCCAACGGATTTTTTTAAGTTGCCTTGGTTTCACGGGAGACGTGTGGACCAATGATTCCCAAAGTGGTCTATATAGACCCCCAGGGATCTATTACGACCTACAAGGGGTCCACGTGAGCGAAAAATTATTTGCGGGTGCTTGATGTGTAAATGGGGGTTTACGATAGTGGCTTTCATTAAACCAGATCGTGACTAATATTACAAGGAAATTTAATCAAGTGGAAACCAGACTTACCTATTTAACAGATTTATTTACTAAATTTAATGATGTTAATTTGCAGTTACAAGGCGACAACATCAATTTTATTAAAACAAGGACACCATTTTAGTCTTTCTTGTGCAAAAATTAAGTTAAAGGAGTATAATTTTGGACATCACCAACATTTAAATGCCCTTTTCTTTTTAGATTTTGAAACTAGATTTGAGAATATTTTGACTATCGTAATACAACAGTAGGCAACTAATTCATAAGGTCACTTTGAAAAGAAAAATGTCAGATTATAAAAATTAGACACTAGGAATAGGCACCAACGAATATCTTAAAGTAAAGTTTAGAAACGGATGTCAACAATTTTGGCTTTAAAAAGGTATACCTGTTACTTATTCCATAATACGGAATATCTTGAAAGTTTTAATTGTTTTTCCGCTTGAGAAGGAGTTTCAGTGCGCTTTTCAATCCCTTAAACAAAACAAAAAAAAAAAGAAAAGACTGGACACTATTAACCGTGGAGATATTTAGGGTCAAGCCTGTTAAGATTGAGAGAGAGAGAGAGAGATGCCAAATGTTGAAAATGTTTGTTATTGTATCCCCAAATTCATCCCTCCCACTAAAGACATTTGTTTGTTGCACAGTTATTTTATGTGACAGTTATTTTATGCATTTAATTTAATTAATTAACATGTGTTTTCTTATAAACACTACAGTTAAAAATTATAATCTTTTAAAGTAAAAGTACCTGCTGTCAAAAACACATTTAAGTTGATAAATTTGCAAAAATTTAATATTAGGTAAGTAGGGAGTCTACCCCAAACTTAAAAACCTCTCAAGGGGTATATGAGGCAAAAAAGTTTGGGAACCTCACAACATGACGGACATTGTCATGGAGATCCGATATCGTTTGCTGCCCTTTTCGAAAACTTTCACGTTAACTGTTTCAAGAAGTTCGACCTAAACAGTTATCGCCAATAACTGACACTATTCGTCGATAGTTGTCCGCATTCAACTCACCTCCTGCAATCAGAAACCATACTACCGCACATTGTTCCTATCTGGACGCATCCTTATATATATGCCACGACTTAAATTTCGATTAATTTCCTCTACTATTAACAGGTTTAACAGACAAGCATTGCATGCGGTGTACACTTCCTACCATCCTTTGTCTCTCTGTTTGATGGCTCTGCTATAGCTGCACTCATTCTGACGCAGTCGCATATGTCCACTTTTCATTTGGGCAACTCTTATAAAAACAGAATTGTATCCGATATTCATTAGTTTTTTTTTATTTGATTCTGATATGGAGTGTAATGTCCTTGAAAAGGAGGCTCGAGCAGATTTTATGAATAAATAATCGTAACAATCAAAGAATCTAAATCTTGCTTTATTATATCAACAATGAAAGAAAAGAAAACGGGGCTTTTTCTTGAATTGCATTATTTCAAAACCGCTTTAAATAAAGACAGTGAAAACGCGCGCGTATATATCCTGTGTTTAAAAGTATTTTGAACTAAAGTATGTAATTCTGGTATATAAGTAATGTTGAATTAATTGACTGTGTGTGTTTAATCACAAGATTAAAATATCAATTGACGCCAGGATAGTTTATCTACTATATCTCAATACCACTAAAACTTTTATATCCTTTTCCTCCACTAATAGGGTACCAAATCCCCTTCCTCATAAAAAAAAGAATGTTCAATTCTCATCCCCCATCTTCCATCCTTAACCCTATCTAAAAGAACTAGGGAAGGGGAAACTCATTGGGGAAAGGAGGGTTATGAACGAAGTTTGACGAAGGAGAGGGGTGAGACGTAATCCTTTATTCCAACTCAGGGGCGAACCCCCTTTTACCCGCTTATCGAACCAAATGCAGGGGCTTGTTTTTCTCCGTGACCGGAAAAATCGATTCTCTTTGCCTGGGGGAACCTTAACGAAAGGGGGGCAATGATATTTGAGGGTTCGTTCCGATGAGGGTGGGTGTTAGATACAGACGCAATGGCATCCATCTCGTATTTACTTCCCCCTAAAATGATGGAGGAACGGACATTAATCCAACGTGGTTGCGCCTTGGCGAGTAACTAAGACCGAGGAGTTGGTCATGTGATTTAGTTAGTTGTTCTTTTAATCCGGGAAGGATGTCCAGTGCTAATTTCCTTGCTGGTGGAATCCTTGCTTTGTGGAAGGGAAACAAAACGCGCTTACGCATTGAGATTTCAGGGTTCTAATAGAGTGAGAATTATAGATTCCATTAGAGTAAGTTATTGCTTGAGACTCTGAAATATCAAGATCATTGACTGTGAACTAGAGCATTTCTGCATGAACTCTTACCTAGAGAAGCATTTATTAATGCTATATACTTAGTATTCAATAATAATACTTCTGTATTAAGAGATTTTTTTCTCTAAATGATCTTCAAATTCTTGGAGGGGACAAATATTTTAATGTTTAATACGTTTCTGAGAAATTCCTTATGCGAATTTATCGCATCTACTTTTCAAAGCCTCATAAGTATTTATTGAATTGTTTAACTTTGCTCTTTGACTCTTCGATGTCTCAAGATTTCTAAAGACTCTGAGCCCGTATGCAAAAATAGACCCCACTTGCGTTTCTTAAATGTATACAAACTTTGTCGAGTATTCGTACAATCAATTAATCTGAAATTTAAAAACAAACCCAACAAACTTATCCCAAACCCAAGCTCAAATCGGCTGCTGCATTTCTATTATATGAGAAGTGATGGTGTGTAGTGGTAGGCCTAAGCATAAACGTGGACGACGGTTATCATATAATAACGAAGTCTTTCCACTGTTGCCAGTTGTCATAAAGTTCGAAATTCGCAGTTCTTTGGAGAATATGTCTGGGGCCATTCGATCCTTAAATTATTTGGACCTTAAGACGTCCCTGCGCTTCACTGCGGTTCTCATAATTTGAACCTCAGTCAAGTGGAGATTGATAGAATAATTGAATATTAACGTCACACTGTTCAGCTACATGACGGCTTTTGGCGAAGTACCACGTAATTTTGAACCATGGTCAAGTGATGTGGACGACACCTGAACTGGTACCCCCTCTCCTAACTACCACACCACACCAACGGGAGAACGTTTCAGCTCTCGACAGATTTAACATGCATCGCTGCCCTACACGGTGGGTCTTTAGTGGTACTGGGTTCGAACTCGTGACAAGGCAAGCCACGATCCGATACCTATACCACTCGGCTACCGCGGCCACCAGTCACGTAGAGAGGAAGATACTTAAGGTTGTTTTCGCGAAACGTACGAGATCCGAACTAAACGTGGAACACATTTTCAGGCAAGAAAGCGTCTCAATTTTAATGAAAATTTTCAACATTGTGATTCCCACAGTTGTTAATAATGTAGTGTTTTTAAAATTTCAAAATGTTCCATAAATAATTATTATTTTTTGTTTTAACACAAAAAGAATAGCTCATTTAACATTGAAAAAATGAGAAACACATTTTATATAAGAAAAAACGGAACAACTCGGATAAAAGTGAGAATATAATATTAATGTTTCAATTCTCTTAAATCTAATAAAAAATATTCTAAATTCGTGGCCTATTCTTTAACATTGAGCGAAGACAGCCTCAAGGTGGCACCCACTCTTCAAACTTTCATACCACTTCAGTGTGATGACATTGCCCTTCGATAGATTTAACGTAACTACATTAGCCTTTCTACACACAACGAGTTGAACATGCACTGGAAAATACAAATCTTTAATTTTTTTTTCAATTAATTTTTTGTTTGTTGGTTTACTTTATTAACGTCTCACTTAGAAGCAACACCAGAGCTTCTTGGCAACAGACCTCGTTATTTTTGAGCAACGATCAAGGATGACATTTGAGCAGGCATCCCAGTCTCCAAACTAGTACATTATGTCCAAGTGATGATTCTGAACTCTGGTATTATAATAAACAAGAATAAAACACTCACCCATTGAAAGCTAGATAATCGCTTCTTTTATTAACTTTCAGTACAATCTTCAGTGCCATCAACCTAGTGGTTATGGTCAGATTGTTGTAGGTTCGAGTCCTGGGGCCATTGAAGACCTCCGTGTAGAGAAGGCCGATACATGTTAAATCTGTCGAGGCTCAATTTCCTCCCATTGGTGTGATGTGATAGTTGTTAGAGGGGAGTTCCAGTTCAGATTTCATTCTCGGCACTTCACCGAGGCTCAAAATTATGAGGTCTGCCGCTAAAAGTCCTCGTGTTGTTTTATAGTGCAACATTAATATAACTCTCGCTCTTCTCTCTCTCACACACACACATAGAGAGAGGCCCCAAGACAAGTTCATGAACGTGACCACGATTCACCACGGTCATGCATATGATAAAGCATACTATGTAATAATTTTTTGCAGCCATCTTTGTTGGTAGTTGTCCAAGTCGATGTCAAGCTCTCCACGAATTCAATTTTGACCTTCTGAGCAAAGTCCTGAAAGTGTTTCTTCCCTAAATATCACATTTTCCATGGGGTTTATATTTCTCAATTAAAAACATTTGAAAATGAAAAAAAAAAATCCTCTTATATTTCCCTTCCATCCTTCTTCAGTGGCTCGACAGCACAGGGCGGGCCTTCGCCTTCTCAAGAAGCCTTTTCCAAGCTAACCTTCTTCCTGCTAATGCTCACCAATTCTTTGCTCTCAAAACTGGGAGATCTTTCTCTAGGCCATCATCGAACCATCTAAGATTTGGCCGACCCTTCTTCGTGTGCCAATTGGTTGGGCATTGAAGATTTTTTTTTTGTGGTGCGGTTTTCGTTCATTCTGACATCGTGACCTTCCCATTTAATTTGTTGTATTTTGATCGAGTTTAACGATATCAGATTCTTTATATGAATGGTACAGCTCGAAATTTGATCTTCGCCATGCTCCATTTTCCTGAATTCCACCAATCTTAGATGCTTGTCATGTTCTCATCTGCTCAGGACATGGACCAAGTTTCACGTGCACAAAATACTGATCTTATGACTTTTGTACAATAAAACCTTTTTTTATTTATTCCATTCGATTTCATATATTTTCGTGTTCCATTAAGATATCTATTAGCCATAGTAATTCTCTTTTGGATTTCAGTAAAATAATCATCTCTATTATTTTCCAAACCTAAATGAGTGAAACTGTCTCAGCAATTTCAAAATTATACTCTTAAATTTTAAAGTGGAAATTGTTAAAACATGATTTAGTGCAAGATATGTATTTGGTCTTATTCTCACATTGATCTTCAGCCCCATCCTCTCTTATATATCACTCATATTAAATATTTAATATGCATAATCATCAAGATCCAAAAGCGATTTATAAGCCTAAAAGATAAAAACATCTCGATAGTTTTTGTATTTGTTCACGGGCATTCTTGGAAATGAGAAGGCTGATTTGCTTGCAAAGTCTGCCATCAAGCTCGAAATTGACATTGCCTTTGATATTCCTAAATCATTTTACAAGAAGATTACGAAAGAAAGAAGGCTGAAGTCTTGGAACCAAGAAAAACTCATTTCAAATAAAGAGACAACACAGAAATTTTTTCAAACCAACAACAAGAGTCTGTCATATGCATCATTTTTTTATACTAATTACAAAATAACACAATTTCTCATTGGTCATGGTAACTTTAAAAGCTACTTGAACAAATTTAATTTAATTACGTCATCTTCTTTAGATAGTAATATTGGTGGAGAGGAAAAAGTATATATATATATATATATATATATATATATATATATAAAAGCAGGTGCTCCTTCTGTGTTCCAAGTATGTCAAAGGAAGAAAGATCCTAAGACTGCCTCCCAAGGAACTTAATATAAATTGGCCTCTGAATTTTTGCCAAATTCTTTTTCCCAAAAGTACTTTTAAAAAGTTATGTGGATTTGTTGTAAATATTTGTAATCCTTCATAACCTCAATTTTTTTTTTTCTTTCCCTTGTAATGTGCGATTAATACTTCTGTAAGCCCCGTGTGATACTTTGGGGGTGCACGGGGATTTTATAAATGTTTTCAATGAAAAAAAAGTATTTAATATCATACTTTAGTAAATTATAAATATATACTTCTGACCCTTCTTTTATAGGACATAACTTTTAATGGAGGCAAAATGAAAATAATGCTTCATTTATCTGTGAAGAAATATATATTAGCATCAGTTTTATTTATTTAGTATCAGTTATCTCTTGTATGCTTTAAGGCATACATTTATTTGTATATCCTTGACACAATTTTAGCCAAAGCACTTACCCAATGCCTCTCTATTGATTTTAAGATACAGATTTCTCGCGCGCGTTTGAAGCTTCAAAAATCAGCACAGAAAGATGCAGAGAGTGACGGTGACTGCCACAGTTATTTTCGTAAAAAGGTAAATGGGGTATTGTACATTGAAGTTAAATCGATTTACAACAGTTAATTGAAGACAGGACCGTAGTATATGTAGAATATATGTGAATTTCAAATTATTTGAACAAATTTGCAAATGTTAAATCTATACAAGTGTTTTCTTTCTTTACATGGTTGATCAATCCAATTCATTCTCCAGTTCAATTTTACAAAATTTCTGAATATTTGCAAGAGAGTGGAAAATTTAAATTTTATTTCACTAGTGGTAAAAGCTTACATCCAGTGGTGCTCTAAGGCATTTTTATTGCTAAGTTAGATATATTCTGGACCACAGGCTCCTCGAATGTCATCTGAGTTTACGTTGCGTATATTCGCTACAATATTGTGTGTTGATTTTATGCTTTTATCAGGTGTTTTCGACGTAATTCTCGGCCGTGGTACCCTAGACTCAAAGTAACGGACTCGGAGCTGGCGTGTCATGAATTCGAACCTAGTACCGATAAAGACCCGCCGTGCAAAGGGGACCGATGCATTTAAAAAATGTCGAGGATCAAACGTCTTTAGGTTGGTGTGGTGTGGAAGTTAGAAGAGAGAGGTACTAGCTCCAGTGTCGTCCTCTTTACTTGACCAAGGTTCAAAAGGACAATGTCCGTTGTCAAAAGCCTTCGTGTAGTTGAATAGTGCGACGTTAATATTCACTCACTCACTCACCCGACGTTATTTTATTTCAAATTTCGTACTGTACGCATTCGTGTTTGTTGTTTTTAAATAATTCCGATTAAACTTTGACCTTTTATAGAGATATTTTTTTTAAAAAAATCAGAAAATTTTCAAAATTTTCCAAAGTTACACTCTTGGGGATTTTTTCGAATTTTTAAAATACAGTGGGTCGTTCGAACTTTAAGGAAACGAATTTAATAGTTAATTTTTATCCATAAACGTCACGTTTTGGGGGGCTATTTGCTTCTATCCAATAGCCATGACTCTTGAAATTAGCTCTAGCTCTAATTTTTCATGAAAGTAAACTTTTTCTTAGTAATTTTACTCTCTTCCTCTTGAATTGTTTTCCAAAGTCTGCTCAGTGTTCTTGGATGCCGTTTTCCTAAGGCACGTGTTTTAATAGACCAAAAGTACAAAAGTCCATTTAAGAAGTGTCAGGTGATTTTACAGGTATTTCACCAAACGGGGTACACTTTATTCCTTTGTGTTTATTACTGTTTCTTTGCTAAATAAGTGGCAGTTACTTAGACACACATGTGACTAGAGTCTTTGTCCATTTGAAGCTTAACTTTATCAATGTACTTTCCATATAAGACTGAAATTTCTTCATCAAAAATTGGTTGTAAATATTTTGCGAATAATAGGAGAGTAAATTTATTTTGGGTTTACTTGAGACTTTTTTGAATTTCATTTGCCATTGTAACAAAATCCTGCAACTATCATGAATCCCTTTGGGAACTTTTCTGTACACGGACGAAGCCATTTCGTATGATCATTCCCGTCAGTTGAGCAAAAGAAAATTAATCTTTTATTGCATTCACTTAAGTGTTACCACATCAAGCGCCAGTGGTGATGTTTCATAAGTCACTTTAGAGGAGCGCGTTTATCTGCCGGTGTAAGAGGAATGCAAATGGCCGCTCATCTGGCATACAGACCTGTAGGATCGAGTCTCCTATAAACAATTTGTCTCGAAACTTGTATTCCTGAGGTGGCTGTGAGCGCTGAACCGAGTTTTCCAGCACAACTGTCCCTCTGACGTCACGCAGTTATTGTCAAATATTGCTCTTAACGAACTGTTGTTATTCTTGGTCCATCTCGGGCTGATCGTCGAATAATATCGATCGTGGTTTGAAATCTTTGACGCAGTCTTGAGATCCCACACTGTGACTTATACAGAATTTGAGATACTTCGGTTTTAGATTATCCACAATCCATCATTCTAATAATTTTTCGTTTAAAAAGCATGTCCATTTGGCATCTTTATGCCATCCTTTTGACCGCTTAACTCGCTCATCAGCACATCAATCACACACAACCAACCTTAACTCTGCATGACACAGGAACCGGTGATCAGGACCTTTGACTCGTTCAGACGCGCGTTCACACATGTTTTGGGAAACCTGAGATTGACTGAAATGTTTTGCATGTGTATGCTCTTCCTCCTTCAAACAATAATCCTTAAAAAGTGATTTTGAACGATAAGACCAATATTTATTCATGTTCTTCCACATCTTAAGAATTTTGCCAAAATTTGAACAATGGTGTATTTTATGAATCTTTTATTTAAGTTACCTGATAAACGCTAATTTTTTAATTGCATATTCTATTGCAAGAGTGTCAAATTTGAAGGGTGAAATGGAACAAATTAAGGAAGTTAAAGGACTCGGTAGTCAAGTGGTTCTGGTCACGGGCTCGTGGCTGGCGTGTCATAAGTTCGGACCTAGAAACACTGAAGATCCACCCTCTAGAGGGCTTGATGTTGTTAAATCTATCGAGACTTAAAGTCCTTCCGTTGGCCTGGTGTGAAAGTTCGGAGAAGGGGGCCAACCCAAGTGTGTCCTCGTCACTTGACTATGTTCAAAATTACGAGGTCCGTCCCCATTACCATTTGTGTTGCTATATAGTGCAACATTAATGTACATTTAATCAGATGCAAAGTTCATGTGGGAAGCACAAACAACAAAAATAATTTTCATAGAATTTTTTTTTTCAAAAATATTTTGGGAGGGGGGGAAGAATAATATTTTAATGCTTCTTTCCTAATTTAATATTTTTAGCATTTTTTCTGCGGTACCTTTTTTTTTTCATTTGGAGAGAAATTTTGCTTGAAAGGTATTACTTCCAAAACAAACCGGAGGCAAACATCAGCAATTCTAAATCTGATAGGGTATTTACTCCCTCCAATAAATGAAAAAAACTGTTCAGACTTGTAAGTACTTCCAAACAGATTCTATCCCATATGAAAATTTTCCGGTGTTTTTCTCACTTGGTAAATTAATATTTGTAAAATTCTGTTAACCAATTTCAGTGACTTTTGCCTTTAATTTTGAGTCACGTACTGTGTCTCAGTTATTCATGATAATTACCTTTATTTGAATCTCATTAAGTACAATTCTATAAATTGAAGAAAACAAAGAAAATTTATTTACCAATAATTTAAAAATTTGGCAATTCTCTTAGCTTAAAAATAATTCTAAAACTTAATGTATTTTTTTCAGTATATTTCTTAAGCAATGCGGTTCCATTGAAAGTTTTTTTTTTTTGTTTTGCATGTCGAAAAGTGCGTTATATATTTTTATTTTTTTTTAATTACTTTTCCCGCGTAGAGAGAACCATTGTATGCTTTAACTTGGTCGAATATATTTGTAATAATCCTATCTTTTCCTTGAAGCAGAAAGTTGTAATCATATAAATGTTTTGTTATATTGACCATGCAGAATAAATCTTGTAGTCCTGTTGTGTCAAAAACAGGCTTGTATCTGGTTTTGTGCTGATGAAGAACTGGTATACAGTAATACTCCGAACTTACGCAATAAGTGGGACTGAGTGAAAGCCGCGCGAATCGGATTATAATTTCGCATATGAATGTCATAACTTAAATTAATATAATTCGAATATCCTTTATTTATAACATCTAATTCATAAATCAAAACGCGTCTCAATTTATCTTTTGCTAAAGCACTCGAAACATGTTAGTATATTTATTGCTGATTCTTTAAACCTTGAATTTTTCATAGATTAATTGATGATTCCAAGAAATACAAGACCATAAATTTTTTTTTCATGCGTCTTTCTAACCGGAATTGATATTTTCTAAACAATGTCATTTCGATAAATAACTAATTACCCCTTCGCCTAAGCACGTGACTGTATTTTTTATTCCCTGCTCTTCCCTGTATGTAAAAACTTGATATTTGAATAATTCCTTCTCTTGTGTTTTGATACTGTACGAGGCGCATGCTCGAATAAATTATGGGATTACGAACAAGCCTCTTCAATTTTTCCACCACGACCACTTAATCACCTCTAACCAAATTATAAATTTTTTGCGGGCAAAATATGTTCCATAAATACATGTAAATTATTTTTAGCTGGGGAAGGAGACAAAAAAAAATTATTTAAAAAATAATGTTTAATAAAATCTTAGATAAAACACACAAATATACAGAATCACAAACCGAAGTTATTTTGATGTAGAAGGTTTCACACAACCTAAGAAGGCAGTCTGTCCATAGATTTTTTTTTTTCATCCTCAAAATTTCCTTCTAAAATGCTAATATATTTTTAAAAAAAAATTTTTTTATTCCTTGTTTCGTTGTAAAAAAAAGTTAATCGTTGGAGTTCTACATTTTCTAAAAAATTTGTAGACCTTTTTCAATTAAACTGAGTCCCCTTCTGTCAATGTCATGCTCTTGCTCAAGCATTTCTTCGAGTTCATCCATTGTTAGCTCTTGATTGTGGAAATCGAGCGGTTCTTCAATGAAAACACTATCCCCTTCTGACTTTATTTGCCTGGCAAGATCAGTAACTTCAATCTCATTACCAATCCCCCCCCCAAACAAAAGACGGATCGACGAGATTTGAAAATCGCGTAACTCCGGGTTCGAGGTATTACTGTATTCTTTTTTTCAAATCCTAGAATTGCTTTAAAACATTAAAGCAGGACAAACATTGTACCAACCACACCGGAATAATTAATACTATTTTCATTTACGAATGCGCATTTGCGAAAATAATGATTTTTATAGGTTCATTAGGTAGATTTATTACATGTATACGTGTTCATCCCCTTCTCATATAAGGCTTGTTGATGCATAATATAATGTGTATTGATGATTCCAAAATTCATCATATCATTGTTTGTTTTTTCCCGCACATCGAAAGAGTTCCATCTGTAGCTATAAAAGTTAATTTTGAGCGGAGTAGCGCCTTCGTCCGACGCCAAAAGCCTTTGTTTTTGTGCCTTAGATCCTTCTGCAAAATTACAATTACATATATCTTGTCTTTGCAAGTGTTATGCATCAGCAATAGTTCTAACAATTTCTAAAAAAATGTTGAAATTCTATAGCTAATTAAGCTATATATACCAAATATCCATACTCTCGTCACAAACTGTGAAAAAGCTTGAAAATAGGTGATTTTGCTTTTATTTGGTAACTTAAATTGTCAGTCAAATCAGTTATTTTTTCTGTAACTGTATATCGTAATAAGAAAAAGAGATTTATTGGAAAGCCCATTTCCTGGACAAAAAATTTTTGTACATACGCCCAGCTTCGGGATTATGGACATTCCTTTATTTCACTTTCAATAAAAAGTTTCGAATGCTAAGTTATTAACTCTGCCAAGATGAAGCTTACATACACTGCCACTTCCCTTTCTCTTGTATCACTTTAGAAAACATAGGCTATTCCTTTTTCAGCTTTTTAAATTAATATTCTTAATTTTCTAGTTTTTATAATTCTCTTAATTGCCATATAATTATGTTGCTCCCAATGACGTTTAATGTTGTACTATTTTAGTTCAGTAATAACATCGTGATATATCAAGCGGAGAAAACTGTTCTTAATTATTTCAAGGTAAAGATAATAAATCGAACTCCACTCCTGACATTCCACTCGAACTCCACTCCACTTTTGAAAAAGACAAGCTAAGTATGAGGGACTAAAAAAATTAATAATTGTGCTCAACTTGTTCAACAAACAATAACTATTTAAGTTTTTCATGTGACATTCTCTTTTTTTTTTCATTTTATGAGATACACAGATAAATTGTTCGTGGGCCACGTGTTTGTCTACCTTGGTTTACTGGTATCATGAATTCAATAATATAGAATATATTCCCGGAAAAAATTTATGTTTGTAAAATTAATTTCGGGAAATGATTGTGTGTTAATAATACATTTTTAAAAAATCTAATAAATTAAGGATATCTACAATATATAAAAACTTATTTGTCTTTATAAAAAAAAAATACAATGCCATCTGATTACAGTACAATTTATTTTATTATTATTATTTTTTTTTTTTTTTTTTTTTTTTTTTTTGCTTTCAGGATAAAAGTGATATAGGCATAATGTCATGAGCTCTTTAAATTTTTGAAATAATAAATAAAACCAGAATGAAATTAGTTCGTTTCACACTGATATTTTTGTTTTGTTCTAAGGCATATGTATTTATAAATGTAAGTATGTATTATTATTTTGAAAATTAAAAATTAGTTTTTATATTGTAAATAGCAAAATAAATTTACAATTGATTAAATTTAATGCAAGAAAACATGCTAATTCTTTTGTTTTCATCAAAATGAGATGACTATACATTTTTTTAAAAAAAATCTTTTTTATTATTATTCAATTAAAATGCTTGTTTTTGTTGTCATTTATGCCACCTGGTCGACAGTAACATCTGATCAAGGCCCACAACATTCATCACGGCAAGGGGCTAGATTTTTACGCCTATCGTTAGCCGTAGCTTTGAGCACCATGTAGATTTCGGTATCATTTTGCTCGGTTCCACCCTAATTTTGAACGAAAACACAGTATTATACATACATTTAGTAAGCAGTTTTCCATCGTGTACATACTAGTAGCTTACCGAGTGTGAATAATCATTTGAAAGCATTGAGTAATTATCTCCTACATTGTTTATATGATTTCAAAAGAGTGAAGAAGTGTTATTTTTAATAAAAGCACTATACCAATCATATTTCATATGTTAATTCAGCGAATAAATCTCGAAAGTATAACCCAACAACTGACTTGCACTTTGAAAGTGTTGTAATGCTTATTCTGACGTAAGATAGGAGTGTTTATCTTTCATGTTGACTTCTATTAAACTGATACGCTGTTCTCATATATGAATGGTACAAATATATCAATGTTTTTTGTGCATTATCTTCATCACTTAATTTACTTTTAAGGAATTGAAAACACCCATTCGGGGGATAAAAAAAACTAATTAAATTTAAAAAATAATGTGTAATTTTTTTAATGTAACAAAAAAGTGCATTAGTTTTTTTTTTTTTTTTTTTTTTTTTTTGTTAATACTCTTTGACATAAAATATTTGGTATTGTTGTTGCTTCTTATGCCACCTGATTTCGACTGTCATGAGCCAGGCCCACGAAATTCCTCATGGCAAGGGGTTAGATGTACGTCCGTTGTTAGCCGTAGCTTTGAGCACGATGCAGATGATGGTACGATTTGGCTCGTTTCCACCCCTAATTTGAAGGAGAACACCCTTATGGTGATCAAGGGCATCCCACCTCTCTTCCCTTTCCAGCAACCTCACCGAGAGGACTTGCGGCTCGACGGCTATTTAGAGCAGTGATCCGCAACCCCCCGGTCCGTGGATCAAATGGTGCCGGGCCGCCTAAAGAACATTAAACTATTGCCATTTTATTTAAAGTGGTGCATTCCTCTCGGATTTGCGCAACTTTCCACGGAAATCACTTTATATTCCACGTTAAATAACTTTTATTCATTTTTTGTGTGTAACTATATTTTATTCTGAAGTCATATTTAAATGTAACTAAATTAAAATTGTTAAATCAAAACAATCTAAAATATAAACAATCAACGTGTCCCACTCTCAGCGGGCCGTGGTAAAATTATCAAACGTTGACCGGTCCGCAGCGATAAAAAGGTTGCGGAGCACTGATTTAGAGTACCCCCATGCCGCAAAAGCGCTATACATTTACAAACATCCATGGCTTCTCTGGGATTCAAACCCAAGCCCTACGGCACAGCGCCGCCAACCACTCTATCGGAGGGGCGTCTACACAAAATATTTAGACTATTGTATTGCTGTTGTTCCTAATGTCACCCGATCGACAGTTTAGACAAGGCTCATGAAACTCTTCGCGGCAGAGGGGCTGGATTACGTCTGTCGTTTTAGCCACATCTTTTAGGACCACGCAGGTGACAGTACGTTTTGACTTTATTCGACGCCAATTTTAAAGGAAATACCGTGGGATTTAAATTGTGATAGATTAATATGACCACGAGAGATAGCCTTGGGATCATGCCGGCATAAAAAGCAGTATGGCATTCTGCATAAAAAAATGCAAATGAGGTTATAATTAAATATGACAATCATCAATTTTAAAATGGAGAAAATGTTACCCTCAGTAGTGAAAGGGTTAGTAGTAATGCGATGAATAAAGAAGTTATTTTCTTTCCCAGCATTTCCATTTTAATAAAAAACTTCAAAAAATAAAAGTTGAAAGTTAAATTTTTTCCCTAGCTTAAATGTAGAAAAGAAAATAAGCATATTAAAATAAATTTTATGGATATTAAGGCGAACTCCATTTTTGTGTAGCATACGTTTTTTAATTCCTGAATAAATTCTCACTCCTATATTTCGCCTACACAAAATATATTTAAATGCTCTATGGAAATTTTAAACATTCTCACAAAGAAATTTTTAAGCATTGTAAATTTTTATACTGCAGGGAAATACGTTTAACGCGAAAACGCTTTAGACGAAATACTGGTTAACGCGAAGTAATATGCAACGGTCCTGACGGACTACTATACATTCATGGAATTTTTTCTCTTAACACGTAAAGAAAATAGCTTGAAAAGGGGTCTCAGGGTTGTTAAATTTCTCTAGAGGTCAGAAAATATAAACAATTTTCAAACAAGTATAATTCTTTTAAATTTAAATTAAATAAGTCGAATCTTTTTACATTATTTATAAAGGAATGGGGCTTCAGAAAAGTATAAAATGTTTAAAATATAATCATAATTTTAAAAATTATAAGCATATGAAAATAAGAAACTTTTCTATAAGAAATATTTATTAAGTTTTACGTCGCGCATGCTATTTTCTAAAATAGCAGCTTTAATTACTAGCTATAAGTTGATCTATATAGTTAAATGTATTTTTAGTACACTGTAGCTATTTTAATATAAATAGAATAATAACTTACATATTTTAATAAATAAAAACATACACTTTAAAAAAATATTTAAAAAATTTCAATATTTTACAAATATTTTGGAATACAAAAGATATATTATACTAAAATTAGGTAGGGTTTAAAGAGTATGATACATTTTTTATAATTCTATAAAGTTTTATACATCAGAGACTACAATTTTAGAAAATAGCGCGCGCAACTCAAAAAATACTTAATATTTATTATAGAATTTTCATATATTTATGATTTTTAAAATTATAATTAATTTTAAACATTTTATACTTTTCTGAAGCCCCATTCTTTTATAAATAATGTGTAAAAGATTCGAATCATTTAATTTAAATTTAAAATAATTATACCTGTTTGAAAATTGTTTATATTTTCAGATCTCTAGAGAAATTTAACACCCCTGAGACCCACGAAAATATTTCCCTTCTGCGAATGAACAAAATATTGAAAATACCAGCAGGATTTTACTGTCCTACTGTATTATCGGATAGTTGCAGTAGATGATGATTATGTGTATACAGGCCCAATTATATGGCAGACAAAAAAATTTTGGAGTTTGTTCAAAACTCACAAAATATCATTGATGCAGATTCTGACAATGAAAATGAAATGAATAAAGCAGTTCCTGTTCTCACATCATCAGGAATTAGTAACGCCATAAAAGGTATGCACAGTTATTTAGACGCACATTGCAATAGTGCAATGAATAACAAAATGGACGATAATGAACAATTTGATACTAAAAAAACAATGCAAAGAAATATATCAGATTTTTTCCTCAAACTCAATAAGTATTTTGTTTTTAAAAAAATTTGAAACTTTTGTATTAAATTTCATTAGGTCGTTGTGGATGTTTTTGTTTCATTGATTTTTATTAAATATATGCATATATACACATCTATGTCAATAAAAAAAATACTTTAATAAACTTAATTTTGTTGAAGATATGTTTTTTTGGCAATATTCTTTAACACAAAATACTTTTAACACGAAAAAATATTTCAGTCTCTTCTGTTTCATTTTAAGCGATTTTCACTATATTTCAATAGACCTGATGTAATCTCTTAACGGATCGTAATTTGCTGATCACTAAACAAATGAATATGGTATTTTCTTTTTATTTTAATCTATAAATTAAAAGGTTTTATTTTTTTAGCTCGTCTTAAAGTTTTTAATTTCCTACAAATTGAAGGTTTACTAAAGATAATTTATTAATTAATAATAAGTATCTGAATAACGGATTCTTGGGTTACAGTTCCCTGGTTAGTAAAAAAACAAAAATTACCGAAGGATTATGAGTTCGAAACTCGTTCAACTAAAACGCAGCTGCTTCGCTTTAAATCTTTAAAAAATAAAACTTTTGATCTCTATGGCGTGAAATTTCAAGAATGAGATATCAAAACTTAGGTAATATTTGATCTCGTCCATTAGCCATGGTCCACTGGCCGCGGCGGCCAAGCGGTCTTCTTCGGAAACTTGTGGCCTGTGATATTTTGCATCGAGTCCAGAGTTCGGCAACCGATACTACGAAAGATCCATCGTGTGGAAGATCTGATGCAGGTTAAATCTGTCAAAACTCAAAAATCTTATGATGTTGCGGAAATTTGAAAAGTGAATTAGCGACTGGGGAAGGAGGTGCTCCTTGTAGTTAGTCAGTCAAATAAATTATTTTAATCTACACCACTCTCAGAAACAATACAAGAACTATTGATGATATACCTCGTAATTTTGAGCTACTACGAAGTGACGAGGACGATACCTAAGTTGAAATCTCCTCTCCTCAATGTGAGGATTTTGAGCCTCGACACATTTAAAATGAATCAGTCCCTCTAAACTGCGGATCTTCAATGGCACTAAGATTCGAACCTGGGGTTCGACAATGCTGTCCACGAGTTTACGTCAATGAATTCAGGGCCACCGTGACCACGTTACTTGACCGAGGTCCATTGGCCATTGTAGACTAGGTCACTGCAGATCAAGGTAAAGAACTCGCGTCTGTGACGTGTGTCATGAGTTCCAGCATAGTACCGCTAAAGACCCGCCGTGTAGAGGGACGATGGACGATCTGTTGAAGCTCCAACGCTCCCGCTGGTATGGTGGATGTGGAAGTTAAGAGAGGGGGTATCGCGTCCCTGTCACTTGACCGTTGTTCAAAATGACGAGGTCTGTCGCCTAAAGCCCTCGAGTAATTGAATAGTGCGACGTTAATATTCACTCACTCTCTTGACCATGGTCCAAAATTACGACATCCATTGCCAATAGCCTTCGTGTAGCTCCGAATGTGTGACTTTAAAACACAGTCAGTCATTTGGACTGGCCACGGTTCAAAATTGCAAGGTTATGCCTAAGGTGAATCATTGAAACTGGCAGTAATGAACATCCCGGAACCTCCGGAAATATAATTCTCAGTATATCATCACGTAAAAAAGGTAGATTAAATGAGAAAATTTTTTTTAGATTATATGAGAAAAAATAAACTGATACACACATGAAGCTGAGAGATGAAGACGGGAAGAGAGAGTTGGATAATAGATTGATATCTAGAGACGCATTAAGGGGACAAAATATCTTGAGAACGGGGCTGCCGGCTGGGGATTAATAAGAACTGGTCCCTAAGAAAGCCATTTGACTCTACTTAAGGGGTTAACGCTCCCATAAATTTTTATAGACACAGACTACAAAGCCAAGAAAAAAAGTCCCAGCTTTTTCTCCCGTCTTATGAAGAATATTACTTCGTAAAGAATTTTGTTATAAAATATGTTAACAGTAATTACTACTTCTTTTAGAACAAAAAATGAGTGTAATTAGGGATTACAGCTGAATTTATCTTTTCTGTGCATTGTTTTAAAATATTAAGACTTTCGTTCCTATTTGCAATTCTACCTGTATGAAGTTTAATCAATATCTATGTTAAAGATAAAGTATGAAATTCGGTTATTTCGTAGAATAACTAGGTATTTCATGTAATAACTAGAGAAGTCGGTTAAAGTGTACAAAAGATGAAACATTTCATACTGTACCTAGTAATTCTATGAAGTAACTAGTTATTCTATAAAATAACTAATGATAAGCTATTAAAGTGAAAAATAAACAATTTCAAAGTTATTTTATACATTAATTTGTCATAAATAGCTAAAACCTCTCAAAAAATACATTTTATTCCTATTGCGGATGATTATTTGATAAATAAGGAAAAGCAAATGATGTAACTTATTTTTGCGCATATTGCTGACATTAGCTAAATAGATAGGGAAAAAAAGAATATGTTTTGCATCTAGTAACAGATGCAAAACATATTCTTTTTTTCCCTTTAATTGTGCCAGTAACGGCACAATTAACTTTTCTGCTTCTTGAACTTTAAGGATATCATAATGTTGGAGTAACCAATGCTACTTTTTTCTGTGCTGTTTCAGCCCAGCTGTCCGAGTTAATAATTTTTCACGAGTAAGTGCAGCAGTTTTTTCCTTTGTCCCACGCTTATTTAATGAAGATCTTTCGCATTGAATCTCTTATTTACAGGTTAGTCTTCCATTCTTGCAGAAGTCATTGCTTGAAAACAGGTTGCAAAAATATCTGTAGATAATCCAAAATGTAAAACGTTAACATATATATACAACACCTAAATTCTACATTTAAAAACAACAGAATGAAACGCACACACACACGTTATTGTAAAACAGCTATAAGTGGTTCAAAACTGATTAAAAGCAGCTAGAATTGCTTTAAAGAACTTTCGAGTGTTGTATTTTATACTTTTAACGATAAGTAATCGTTATTCTATAGAATATCTAGCTAAATCGTAGAATTCCATAATTTTACTTACTTTTATTGACTTGTTCAGTTATTTCATGAAATATCTTGTTATTCTATGAAATAACGGATTTCATACTTTGGTAACATCTGTATAAACTGAAATGAAGCAATAAATGTCGTAATTTCTTTTAATAAACTTACCAGTACTTATTATCTGGGGGAAAAATGTGGAATTTTAAAATTCTGAAAAATTATAAAAAGTATTCATGATAAAAAAAAAATCAGGAGCAATGTTTGGTTTCTGAACAAATTTAACAATTTTCGTATTTCGAAATGTTTTCTGGATTCTTCTCCCTGTTTGCTTTATTCGAGGTTATCAAATGTTGCTTTCATTTTTACTGCCGATTGTTAATTTGATCAAAACTGCTTGACACAGTTTTTCATTTTGTGATTTGATCATCTGTTGCGTGAGTTAAATCAGAAGGTTTTTATAATATACATTTGAGTAAATTAACTTTATGTATGTTAATTTAATATTTGAAAAATAAGTTTGTGTGCATTTATTGATACATTATATTAAGATGAGTTGGAAACCTCTCTCTCTTTATATATACTGACAATGTTAAATTGGCTCCTTTCGATGTACCATTTCTCAAAATCTGTTACATGTACATGCTTGAAATTTTTCATACAATTAAAGTGCACGTTTCTCATTATACTGAAATAAGCTTTTAGCTAATTTTTTAATAATTTATGAAATCTTTTATCAAATATTACGAAATTTGATCCATTTTCCCATAAAAAAATTTGTAAAAAATAAATTTTTTAGTTTTTTGCAAAAAGCTCATTTTGGTATATATTAGACATTATTATAAATATCTCATAAGAAATTTACATACATGTGAACAGTAGTTTCTCAGAAAAGGTACATCGAACATTGAACTTTACATTTTGAGATAAATTGATTTTAATGCATACAGTGAGACTTCTAATCGACTAGGAAATAAAGAAATAAAAGACTCAATTTATACAATAAAAGATAAATGTGTTTTGGTTTATATCAGACGTTCAACTTTTTTAAGCAAAAACGAAGTACTTTGCTTACATTTTTCGCCTTTCAAATGTGCCTGGCCTAGTTTTAATGATTATTTAAAAATAGGTTTAAGGGCTTTTAATTACCCTAGAGGTTAAAGTAAGGTATTTTTAGAAATGTTAAAACCTATACGATTTTTAAAAATGTAAAAATTTCAAATTGTCAAAAAAAATAAGATTTTAGCTTTCCAACACACCCATAATGAAGATGCTTTTAAAAGTATTAATAAAGGAACTCATTATATATATAATTATCAGAAACTATTTTTCATAAAAAACTTTAACATAAGAAATATTTTTAATTACTTACCGAAACGACTGTGTGTTTTAAATAATACATTTAATAAAATTCTAGAATTGAAGTACAATAAATTTTTTTATGTCATAAAGATAATTGAATTGATTTCGCAATATTTTTCTTTTTCGAATTTATTTCACAAGGCATTACATTTTTAAGTGATGAGTGAGAAAAGTAGAGAACAAAAAAAATTGCCAAAAACAAAAGGTTTACGTTTTTTTTTTTGGAATGTAAAAGCTATTTTATTTCTTTAAATTACTCAATTCATTGCTTTCAAATTATAATCTGCTCAAATATCCCTGGAGAATGACCAACAGGAAGGCAGCTACCGCCGTATTAACCGTATCAGTGACTCGAGGCCCCTAAGTAACAGGAGCCCTCCAACAAATAATATTTTAACGTTTTCAAGTAAGTTTTATTAATGCCATCATTTTTATTTATTTTTCAAAAAATAGCCTCTCCCAAAGAATTTGATTTAGGGCCCACTCAGGACTGGCTACACGAGTGATGTTGTTGTGTGTATATTACTGGGATACATACGAAAGACATGAGATAGATGAACAGAAACATATAACACAATTACGAAAGAATGCAGATTTATTACAAACGATGATCCCAGCAAAAAACAGAAGACTGCTTTCCTTTCGAGATGGGAATCCACTTCAAGCGAAAGTCCGATTTCTTTTCTCGAAGATACATCCATGCCTTACTCGGGATTCGAACCCGAACCCACTCGATTACAAGGCGAGTGTCATAACCACTATACTGGGTGGGGCGGCATACAGATATAGCCTCGTGCACCACAAAGTATCATACGGGGGCTTACATAGAAGTGGGTGTGAAGCACACATCAAAAAGTGAAGGATTACAACACAAACATCCTTGTCTTAACCGGGATTCGAACCCAGACCCTACGGCACCACAAAAGCGTCACTAACCCCTATACAGGATAGGCGACTATACGCCAGTGATGACCAAGTACAATGAAGAAACGTCATCATTTTGAAATTACATAATTCATGTTCGAAGTTTAATAATGAATAAAACAAAAAAAAAGTGTTCTAAGACAAGGGTGGCCAACCCGAGACCTGGGAGCAACATGCAATCCGCGAGATTCATTACAGCTTTACAAAACACAACTTTTTATGCAATATTTTTGTTTTAGTGTAGTTTTTTGTACAACAATTATATCCCAAAACTGTTTTTATTTTATTACGTTGCTTCTGTTTTTATACTTACTTAGAATTGAGCAGTGTCGCATTGCAGCGAACCCCCGCAGCGTCACGCTTGATTCCTGCAACTTTATCGCCCTGCTCATTGCAAGAGCTAATCATATTTGAACACTGCATTCTTCTTATTAAATTATCTATGTTTGCATACATAAAAAGTAATGAAAACAATAATAATAACTCATTTCGTTTTAAATTTTCACTCCAATAAATGTTTGTAATGGGTCCAAATCTAATATAAAGATATATATTCTTATATGCGGCCAGCAACATTATAATGCTTTTTCCAGTGGCCCACGAGGTTATTTGAGTTAGCCACACCTGTTCTAAGATTTACATTTATTTCGGTACAAATGAACACCAAAGGACTTTAAGTAAATATCCACACTTTATTTTGTAGAGGAGAAATATCACAAAAAATACCAGTTTTCAATGGTGTTTTTTGACTTCATCGCAAGTAAATTGGGCAGATATAGAAAACTGTTTTGATTTTTTATCAAAAGAAATGCCTGATATTAAAATCGTTGACAAGGGTTTGTTTGAGGAAATTGGAAGACTGAATGTACATTTATATTATGATAAATAGAAACAATTGGAACATCAACATGCTGAATTTGATAAAAGATGGGTGGAAATACTTAACCCTCTATCTCTCTCTCTCTCTCTCTCTCTCTTTCACAAAAGATCACATTCTATATAAAAATTTAGTTATTCTTTTTGAATTTATGTTGTGTTGCCCTGAAACTAATGCAGCAGTTGAGAGTTTTTTTTTCAGTTGGTAATGATCTTCGTGAAATGACTAGTGATAAATCAAATTGAATGTTAATATTTCAGCTACAGTGCTTACCGTTAAATTTAGCATGAAGGATATTTTTTGCCCGAACTTTCCGATACATTAAAAAATGATATGTTCACAAAAAAAATTCATTCAATAGGAAAAATACTCGTTTAAGATAATAATTAAAAATAATGTAAGCGTAATAAGCGTATTTTTGTTTGAATTAATAAAACGTTTCATATTTAAGTTGTAACTTTTTTTTAAATTTTTCGTTCTCCTTTTCATTGTAAAAAAAAAATGGTCTTATTATTATGGTATTTTCCCGCAAATGGTACATTTTTTAATGTAAGTCTATGTAATTGGAATTTAAAAGTAATATTATAACTAAGACGAAAGTACAAACATAGATTTTATTGTTAAGGAACTTTTTACAAGTTCAATCCGTTAGATTAGGTATAAAATAAAAATAAGTATAACTTGCATTATTCAATGCAAAGTAATTATTGAACTACTCTCTCTATTCGTGTACTACTTACTTAATGTAGCTTTTGAATTACAACTTTTTTTTTACTAAATCATCTATATCAGGATTAGCTATTGAAGATTCTAACAAAATTATGTTATTATAAGTGAATATTATGAGTGATTTATTTTATTATGTTCATTGTGTGCAGAAAACATTTATTCTCGCAAACATATTTTGATCCGAATTTTTAGGATTTTTTTGTCAGAGACAACCCTATTGCAATAAAATTTTAAAAAATGTTTGTGTCTGTGTGTGGTTATTTATTATTAACTTTTCAATTTTTTTAAAAAAATTTTAATAAGCCTTCCCGTGTGTCACTGTTATAACTCCAACGTGCCACCCCTGTGCTAAGCTATATCTGCAAGCTCAATTTAGTGTTAGAATTAGTTTAATGCAACAAATGTATCTTATTCCACTTTCCTACAATTTTTTTGAAATCAAGAGTGGGGTTGCTTTTTAAAATTGTCTTCACAGCCTGCAAGTTAATGCCAGACAACTTGCATCTATACTGACTTTTACGAATCTTTATGCAAAGAAAACTTTGTTCACATACATATATTTGTCGCAGGGAAAGGATTAAATTAGGGATTTCATCAAATTCCTAAGGGAGATAATGGATTCACGCAAGATGTTAAAATAAGTACTTTATAAGGTGATTTCCCTAAAGAAAGGAAGTGATTTGATCAAATCCCTAATCTGTTTCAGTGAAATGTAGTAGTATTGTCAAGAGAGTTTAAAAGTTCATTTAGCAAATATGCTGCATTTTTAAAACTAGAGTAATTAATATGGCAACAATCATTGAATTACAAATTATTTATTAGAAATTAACTAACAAAATAATTGGGTAATAAAGCTGGTGTTTTTTTAAAGGATATTTGTAGTAGAATTTCAAACATTTTTTTAAAAAAATATACATTAATGTGTTACTTCAGAAATATCCTGCTTTGTTAGTAACAACTTTTTTTTCAGTTATTTCCCTTTCTAAAATAGCTTTTTTTATTATCAAAAAGCTTTTTTTTTATCTATAAAAAGAGCGTGGTCGAATTCGCATAGTTGTTTACAATTTTCAATTTAAGTTTTATCCAGTTTCTAATTTTCAGGTATGCAAAACTAATATATCAATCGAAAGATAATAATGCAAAGAATGTAACTAAATAAAACTAAAAAATGATATTTAGGCATTTTGTTTTGATGCGTCACGCCAAAAGCCGAGCGCTGCCTGGCACGGACAAGAGGTAAAAGAGAGTGGTAACAAGTGAAAACAGAGCTCTTCAAATGCTGACTCGTTCATTTCATCATTTCACTAAAACAATTCGGGTATTTGATCAAATCACTTATATCAGGGAAATGATCTAAAAGAGAATTTATTTTAACATCTTGCGTAAATTGATCATTTTCCTGCGATATATCACCCAAATATAGAGAACAAAATCTGTCTTATTTGGTTTTCTGACTGTCTTGGCGGGCCACACAAAGACTCTTTGTGGGCAACATGCGGCCCGCGGGTGGCTATTTTCCCACCCCTGATTCAACAGCTTCTTAAGCATGAAAGTTTTTTAAAAATACTATCGAAATGACAGGGCAGTAAAATTTAGACGGAAAAAAAGCTCGGATCAGACTAATTTGATAGTGCGATGAGAGAGAGCTGGACTACGAAATGTTGTCTAGTACATCGTACTATTCCGTACTCAGTACTCACCAATCAATAGACATCGCTTTTGGTAGTTTATGTGCAGACAAATAACTTTATTTTGAGTCTAAAATCAAATAACCCCAATCAAATCACTTTTCATTTCTTACGAATGAGTGAATAATTAACGTCGCACTATTCAGCGATACACACACACGAGGGTTTTTGGCGACGGACCTCGAAATTTTGAACCACGGTCAAGTGACGAGGACGACCCCCTCTCCTAACTACCATGCCACACCAACGGGAGGACGGGGGTCCGGACCCCCCTTATGTGCGCCATTGGTTCGAACGATATATGTGCCGAACCATAGGTTCGAGTCCCGATACTATTAAAGACTGTTACGGGGAGCAAAAGAACGAGGAGATAAATGTTTTTCAAATTCTTCACGTGAGGTAAAGTGCAGAGTGCTTGCTTTCTATACATGGCTTGTGTTCCGTCGGTGTCGTATATAAGGGTGTTAGGGTCTCATTCCTCATAGACCAACAGATTTTTAATTTCTACCATAGAGATTCCCTTTCGGTGCTTTTGTCTGCGTGTCTTTAGAATGTAGCCACCTTTCCCGAAAGAAAGCCGTACTCCTTATCTGTTTTTTAAACTACATGATATCCGTTGCCATAACAGACAAATAATCTATCTCACTATTATTTTTTTTTAATTAACTTGTGTAGACCTTTATAAACATTTGAATAAAAGTTATTTCTAATAATGGTTCAATGTCATCCTGTTATGTCATTAATTCAATTTATCTTACAATTTTTGACAAAACTTTATGTGTCCGTTCCAGTGGCGCACACAAAGGAGGTCCTAGGGGTCCGGAACCCTCCCCCCAAAGCCCTCGATTTTTTTTCCGACTGATAATTCTAAGTATATAGTGCGTACAATTTAATTAAGTATTTGTTATTAATTATTAATTTTATCAATTAATGCTAATTATTTATTCAATAATTAGTTTTTTGCTGTGTTTTGTTCCCGAAAATCGACAAAATCAAAAGGAGCATGATACAAGAATGGTGAACTTTCGACCCCGGACTCCCCTTGAAAAATTCCTGTGTGCGCTACTGGTCCTTTCTATAACTAATAATAAAAATAAATCTGGCCTACTTTAAAACACAGCGAAATTCAAATTAAAAGTGCTTTTTAAACTTTTCCTGCATACTAGTACAACTTTCTTTGGTATAAGGCTCAGATGCATTAAAACGATACGCCGCTGCTGTCTTGGTACATCTTTTATTAACGATCATTAAATTCTTAAGCAATCTGTGAAGCCAAAGGATTGTTTTTATCTTACCTTCTGCCCTTTTCATCCACAAAGAAATCGCAATGGTAATTCGAACCATCTCATTATGAAATAATTGCCGGCACGTGGGGTTTACTTTTCTATCTTCCCACATCCGACGAATTCGTCCAATGTGG
This sequence comes from Trichonephila clavipes, assembly GCA_019973935.1. Lineage (NCBI taxonomy): Eukaryota > Metazoa > Arthropoda > Arachnida > Araneae > Nephilidae > Trichonephila > Trichonephila clavipes. Next base: position 261,612 of record BMAU01004913.1, on the reverse strand, counting down.
GAAGGTTCGCTGGTGACGTCACCGAATAGTAACCAATGGTTGATCGAGTGAGGGGTGCATGGCTAGAAAGGCACCGCCACAGCATTTTCAGAAAACATCCCTAGGTGTGGACAACGGAACTGCACGTGCCACACGTGGATCGCTTGCATTATCACCCTTCAGGTATGCTAGAAATCTTTTTGTTCTACATTTGTGTTTTCTACCGAAAATAGAATTTTATGCTCGAGTAAGCATATTGATGAGGACGGCAAATTTGAAAAGAGAGTTCGTTCTGTGAATCGCACACCAGGACGTTCGAACGCATAATTTCTTGGAAAAAAAAAAGATAAATGCGTTCTACTTGAAATGTCAAGCACAGATTCCTTTCTGTCCTTTATAACCTTTGCCCTGAAAGCCAAGCTTCTTTCAAATAACCAATCTGTGGGGGAGCAAAAACATTCCCTTTAGATTAATGGTAGGAGTGAAACTTTTTGTGAATTAACAATAGACTTCCTGCTATCTATCACTTGGAAGTATTTTAACTCTTTTTCCTAGAGCTTTTTTCTTTGTATATATATATATATATAGTTAGGAATGTTAACATACATTCTCCTTTAGAAGCTTATTTAATTTATATTAACAAAGTATAATATGCGTTTTTTCATTACACAATTGAGTGTAATTGATTTTCTATATGAAATACACGATCTAATTACTGTTAAAATGTAATTAGAAGTTATTGTGTTCTGGTAATTGTGCAAGGAGGGGGCTAACCCCCTCTTCATAGAACAATATTTTTTTCATCACCCTTCAGCTCCATCTATGTTTTCTTTAGAATGTAACCTCCCCATAAGAGTGGGTGTGCACATCTAATTATATTGATTAAATTTCCAGAATTACTTGATTCGTATTTTAAAAGCAAACCTATTCGTTTAAAAACCTGTATATATATTATAAGCAATATTACAAAACACTAATTTCTTTTTAACTAAAATTTGATTTTCATTGCCACAATACTGGGTTGTCATGTTCAAAATTTTTCGCTGAGAGAGTGACTGCTTTAATCTAGAATTTTATATGGTTAATGGATCGTTTAATCACACTTATTTTTTCCTATCGGGATGTAATACAAATAGGAACTGAAACATTTAAAAGATTCTATGATATTCACCACAAAATGCTTTTCGTATACTATATCAATGTTTTAAACAAATTGAATTATAGGATTGTAATCTTATAATCTGAAATACTGACATTTATAAAGCATAATTTAAAAATATCTGTTAAGTAAACTTTGGCCTGATTTATTTAGAATAATGATTTTAACTATGGTAAGCATACCTCTGACAGTATACAAGGACTTTCTTAAAAGCAACTAAAACCGAACAATAAATCTCGTACCTAAAATGTTTACGAATACCTTATTTATAGAAGCGAGATCTTTATTATCAACCAAAGAGTACGATGAAAAATGTCAGATGAGAACAAGAGTTTTTACCAAGTATTTCTTATAAAAAGAATAAATTAAATGTTATGAAACTCTCTTCCAGTACTACAAGTAAACATTACCGTATCTACTGAAAATATTATATTAGATCATTTTAATTATTCTTTCATAAAATCTAGAACTAAAACAACAAAATGACGCTATTTTATGACAAAATTCTTAAATTAAATATAAGCAGAATAATTATTCTTGTAATATTTTTTATTTGACAACTGTTTTAAATTATAGTAAATATACTCTCCGAATTAATCATTCCATTGTATCCAGTTTAGATTTTACGATTTGGTTTTTAGCATTAATTTATATGTTCTAGATAGAACTATCAGTTTAATTAACTTTTACATAATATGTTTTTAGAAAGGAGCTTAAGGCACATATTTTTTTCGTCTATTCGTATTGGATTTTTCTTAGAAATCTGTCATATGAACAGAAATTTAATTATGTAAATATAGTCGGACCCTGATTTAAGGAATTCACCGGGATCAAACATTTTGTTCGTTAAATCGGGTTCCAAACAAATACAGATATTTTGCACTTACCTTTTGGAAATTATACAATAATTATATAATTATATTTCTCGGTTGAATTTCGAAACCTTAGCAAGTGAATTCCGATAGATATAGCCCAATACCTTAACTACTTGCTCTTTTAATATTTTATTTATATCCAATGAAACCATTCCTTGAATATGAAATAAGTTAATAGTTTAATTTCTTAGGGGAACACATTTTCGTGAATTTATTTCTATCCAACTTCAAAGATCCGATTAAGGAAAAACACCTTGTGATTTTGAACCAAGAGTGTGGATGACGCAACCTGATCTATTGTAAAAAACTGCACTCTCTACATTCCCTCGTGGGCCGCGGTAGCCAAGTGGTATAGGTATCGGATCGTGGCTTGCCTTGTCACGAGTTCGAGCCCATTACCACTAAAGACTCACCGTGTAGGGCAGCGATGCACGTTAAATCTGACGAGAGCTGAAACGTCATCCCGTTGGTGTGGTGTGGTAGTTAGGAGAGGGTTTGACCATGGTTCAAAATTACGTGGTCCGTCACCAAAAGCCCTCGTGTAGCTGAACAGTGCGACGTTAATATTCAATCAATCTACATTCCCTCTTCACAATAACATAAGAATTTTGAATCTGGGCTAATTTTACGTGCTTTGGCTTTCTCTACATAAGAAGAAAGCCATGCTTATCTTAGAAAATTTAATCTCAAATTTCAAAGTTGCTTGAGTTGGGTAATTATTGAAAATATCCGAAGAGTATTTATACTTTAATTCATTTAAATACTTAAAAAAAATTAGAAACCAATAAGTTTAATCTTTAGGTTACTATACCACGCTAAACTACTCAAAACGGGACATACTTAACATTCCCTTGAGGCTGTCTTCTGTTTATGTTAAAGAATAGGACCAGAATTTGGAACATTTTTTTAGATATAAACGAAATGAAACATTAATGTGATATTCTGACTTCACAATCCTTTAGAGAGCAACATTTTTTATCATACTTTTCCGTTTTTAACTGAGTTTATTCATTTTTTCTGGTATAAAATGTGTTTCTCCTGTACCGTAATGCTAAATGGACTATGCCTTCGCGTATTATAACCAAAAAAGAAAATATTCATGGAATATTTTGGCATTTTTAAAAACACTATATTGTTAACAGAGGTATGAGTTATAATATTGCAAATTTCCATGGAAATTGAGGCATTTTTTTGTCTGAAAATGTGCTTCACGTTTAGTTCAAGCTCTCGTACTTTTACCGAAAACAGCCTTAATAGATGCAGGGCAATTTAAACAAGGGCAATTATTTTTTAATAAATTTTTAGATGATTTTTTCTCTAGTATAAATTATACTATTACCATAACCATAATACCATACATTACTATTGCCGTCTGACACATAAAGAATCTTTTTATTTCATTTAAAATGGTGTCATTTTTAATCGTCATTGTATGCAACTTTTTCTATCTATGGATAACTTTTTAGTAAAAATATTTTTACTGGAAACTTTCGATAAAAAAGCATTTAATACATCTACAAATGTGCGGTGTGCTTACAGCGTTTGGTAAAGTTTTAGACATTCGAACCACCTACATTCTCAAAGTAGTTTTAAAATAATTGAAAAAATTGTCAACAGTACATTCTAGAATGTGACTGAAAACTTCAAGTAATATATAAAATAGGAGGAATTAGTTAGTTTTGTAACTAAAAATATAAACATGAATAACAGTAAAATGACACTTATTTGAAAACATTCAAAAGTCTAATTCAAATTTAGCTATTTCAATTCTGAAAATTTCATTACAATAATTCAAATTGAATTCTCAAGGATTCAATATATCTTAAAACTCGGTTATTGAAAAAATATAGTAACTAATTTAAACACAGAAAAATCTTCAACATTTATGATAATTTATAACTTTTGCAATAAAGAAGCGCAAATTAGTTTAATTACAATAACAGAAGAGAATAAATTTCCCTGAATGTTTTTCTTTTAAAGTATTCGATTGGAATTTGATAATATTTTAAGCATTTTGTAGTTTTTTGCGTTACCGCAAAATATTAAAATTTTCATTTTGACGAAAAGCTGAAAGTATATATTTCACCCCAAGCCTTGTATAATTAATTAAAATTATATTAAAGGGCTCATGATTTGTAAATTTTAGTAAAAATATTTTTTCCCTGGTGGGTGGCACATTTATCGATTGATTAACCGACCCTTCACAGTGAAACAGGGTTGTTTTCAATTCAGCAGTTTTCGATAAAGAAAAAAGCTAAAATATAAACATATTCGACTGTTAACGTGTTTTCTTCTGCAAAATAAGAAATCACTTAAAACCTATTAACAGGAACTTCCTCTAAGCAACACAATTCTTTGATAAAAAAAAAATAGAGAAGCGGCGCGCGCGCGCAGTGAGAAAAACATTAGATTGCTTAAAATTAAAAGCAAACAATTTCAGCGTCCGCAATCAGAACAATATTTCCCTTCCTCCTTTCGGTAAGGGTTTAAAACAACACCAATATTTCATTTAGGGAATTTCGATTTTTGTGTGTATTTTCCCCCTTCTTTGATTAGTGTCTATACGGAAGAACAAAAAAGAAAGAAAATAGAGCCAAGCGTGGAGACAATCTATGTTTGGGGAGAGATTAGCTTGGACGGAAAAAGGCGTCTTTTCGAAGGGGCCCCCGTGATGGCGAAGAGGAAAGGGGAACTGCACCCCTTTTTGGTCACCATTTCGCAGAAGGAGACCGAAAAAGAAAGAAGGGGAATGGGAGAGCAAAAAGAGAAAAATAAAGCGTCCGGAGATTTAGCCCTCATCTCATCAGAACTAAGATTGATCCTTCTCCGTTTCTGATTGGGTTGTTACAGGAATTAAAAGGTCCTGAAGGGGTGTAGAGCGGGAGCTGCATTTCCTGGTGTAGGTTACAAGAGAGAAAAGGAGGAAGCTTGCGTATCACGTACTGTTGTAGGTCGTATACAGGACAAGATATTCTTATTTGGCTTGTTCCGTGAATGTAACGTTATATCCAGGCGAAGAAAAAAAAAACCTTAGCCAGGGCCGGCTCTAGCAGTCGTGTCGCTCCAGATAAAAGTAAAATGCCGCCACCCTCCTCCAAGATAAAAATTGCTGTAAAAAGAGGTAAATTGTTCAGATAAATACAAATCTTTAAAACTTGAATACTTGTAAAAACAAAAAAAAAAAAACATAGATGTATTAAAAATCGTAAAATAAAAAACAAACAAAACTCAAAACAAGCAACAAAATAAAAGAAATCTAAAAGGTATTTTTTAGACCGCTTAATAGCTTAACTTTTTTAAATCTGCAAACTTTTTGAATAAATTTTTTAAAACCAATTATTTAAGCTGAGAACGATTCACATCTGACAACCAAAGCAGATAGTGGCGTACACAGGGATGGGAGATTCCCTCCATAAACCCACACATTTTCTAGTTTTTAAAACCATTTGGCATTACGTCTTGCCAGTAGCGCACACAGGAATTTTTAAGGGGGTGGGGGTCCGGGGTCGAAAGTTCACCACTCTTGTATCATGCTTCTTTTGATTTTGTCGCTTTTCGGGTACAAAACACAGTAAAAAAACTAATTTTTGAATAAATAATTAGCATTAATTTATAAAATTAATCATTAATAACAAATACTTAATTAAATTTTACGTACTATATACTTAGAATTCAAATCAATCGGGAAAAAAATCTAGGACCCCTCCCCCCTTGTGTGCGCCACTGCGTCTTATCGCTTTCGTCAATGTGTTTTTTAGAATGAAGATTCCTTTCCTTCATAAGAGGTTGGCGGACGCTATTGAATGTTTTGCTTAGCCATTTAAATTATCTTGAAGAAAAAGTTGTAAAGTTTAGGATTTTTTTTTTTAATTTGTGGAGAATTTTCCCTCCTTGTCACACTTATTGGCATAGAAACCGAAATTCTTAATGTGATTGCAAAATTTTGTGCCAAATCTGCAATAGTAATTAATTTCATAACTTAGTCTTTTATTTGCTTAATAAGGTTGAAACTGACTCTATTTCACTTTGCTAGTTCAAGTGCGTTTAGATCTCCCGATTCTCCCTCGGTCAGTATTATACCAAACCTTTACTGTACTTAACGCATTTTTAGGGTACATTTTATATCATAAATGTTTATAAAAAAAATTGAAAATAATAAGGTGAGCATTTATTACATCAAATGTGCGTTCCAAGACATTAATCGCTCGATTGATCGTATAAATTTTTTGTTTAACTTTTATCAAGAATTATAGTTCTTATAATCAAAAAGAATATTTCTTTGTCGAACTCTGGTGTTATTGCTTCGTCTCAAATTTAGTCAGGATATCAATCTCGCGTTAGCCAGTTCCTTTGACACACCATAGAGCATTTCCTCAAGACGCACCTGATCGAAGATCCTTAAACGTTATGGGCCTCAAAAAATTCTTTACAGTTTCTTTGAGTCTTGTGGCAGGCGATAGATCTCAGCCTTTAGACTGCAATAGCTTGTTTATTAAATTCATAAACAATTTAATATTTTCTTCTGAACAATGGTGAAGTATGGGAACTTGAATTTCCCCAAGAGAGTTTGGGAAGAGGGAGTACCTTACCTGTCCTAAAAAATACAAATTTTGACTTTTTTTTTCGCATATTTTTCAATCTTCTCATAAACCAGTCAATTTCAAAAATTTTAAAGTGCATCTTTTGAAGTTTGTGTGATAAACAGCTCAGTTTAAGACAGTGAAACAATTTTTACAACAAAATTAATATAGCTTCTTAAAACACGGGATAAATATCTTTAAGTAAAATAAACAAAGAAAATATCATAGCTCTGCAATTGAATTTTTTTTTTTAAATCTTACGAGGGAAATTTGAAAATTAGGAGCCGTGTGGGTGAGAAAATCAAGGTCAAAGATTAAATTTTAATCATTTATATTTAAATATAAAGGGTGTTTTTTTAGAGGTATAGAACTTTAAATTGCAATAAAACAACGATGTATTATTCGATTGACATGAATTTTTTTATTCGAAAGATAATCTTGTGGCATTGCATTTTAAATATGATTTCTGGCATAGGACTGCCACGGCTGGCTCGGATGTAGTCCAATCTGGACGTCCAATTTTCGATGACTTTTTCCAACATTTGTGGCCGCATATCGGCGATAACACGGCGAATGTTGTCTTCCAAATGGTCAAGCGTTTATGGCTTATCCGCATAGACCAATGACTTTACATAGCCCCACAGAAAATAGTCTAGCGGTGTTAAATCACAAGATCTTGGAGGCCAATTCACAGGTCCAAAACGTGAAATTAGGCGGTCACCCAACGTGTCTTTCAATAAATCGATTGTGGCACGAGCTGTGTGACATGTTGCGCCGTCTTGTTGGAACCACAGCTCCTGGACATCATGATTGTTCAATTCAGGAATGAAAAAGTTAGTAATCATGGCTCTATACCGATCACCATTGACTGTAACGTTGTGGCCTTCGTCGTTTTTGAAGAAGGATTCCACCAGCCCATAAAGCGCACCAAACAGTCAGTTTTTCTGGATGTAACGGTGTTTCGACATACACTTGTGGATTAGCTTCACTCCAAATGCGGCAGTTTTGTTTGTTGACGTAGCCATTCAACCAGAAGTGCACTTCATCGCTAAACAAAATTCGCTTATGAAGTCATCGAAAATTGGACGTCCAGATTGGACTACATCCGAGGCAGCCGTGGCAGTCATATGCCAGAAATCATACTTAAAATGTAATGCCACAAGATTATCTTTCGAATAAAAAAATATTCATGTCAATCGAATAATACATCGTTGTTTTATTGCAATTTAAAGTTCTATACCTCTAAAAAAACACTCTTTACAATGTCTTTAGGCTTAAAAGGTAACCGTGTCTCTTTTATCCATAAAATGGGCTTAAGTATAACATTTTATCACATTCTGGTAAGGCTCTAAGAATCAGATAGTTTTCTCCATCCTCCCTTGCACATTCTAAAAATTAAAAAAAAAATGGTATTTATAAATTAAGTAGGAAAATTATATATTCCAGGGCTAGCAAAGGTCCACTCAGCCTTTCATCCCTTCAGTGAATCGATAAATGAGCACCAAGCTTTGCTTGGGGACTAAAACACTTGGGATTTCGTTTCAGACTGACCACCTGATCGGGACATTTGTTCATGCACCTCAGCGCCCAACTCTCACGTATACTGGGATGGGCATAGTAGGTCTTGGCCCGCATGGGCTTTTGCGTCATTGATTTTACGCGTTGGAGGAAAATTATATAATATAATTTATATATTCTTTGCGTTGATATACAAAAATTTAGTCGCTAAAAAGTATGTCTTTCGAATAAAAAGCGACTTGTTCGAGGTTCCCCCCCCCAAAAAAAAAAAAATTGAACCGCACATTAAAATAAAAGAGAATAAAGTTTCTGTTATGCTTTCATTGAAGCACTCTATTTCTATCTGAGTTGTTAAATTTAGATTTGATGTTGACGTTTTCATAAATGCTATAATACATGGTTAAAAAGTGATTTAAAAGTAAAACAAAAATAGAGTAAATGCCGTAAAAATAATGTGCAGATACAATGAAAAGATCCAAAATGCTTCTTTTAGTATGTAGCATTTTATAGAACATTATTTACCCTGATTGCAATATTTTTATTTAATTTTATATTATCTTTGTTTAGGTACTAGCTGTAGTATTTAAAAAAAAGAAAAATTGCTTCAATTGAAAAGTTAAAATAAACTTCGCATCGGTCACGTTTTTTATTACACACTTAAGCATTTGTTTATATAATATAAAACTCGTTTTTTTCTTTTTTAATGTATCTAAAGAAAATGCATTTGTTTAAGCAATTAGATTAAAAAAGTTTTAATGGGGTAGACTACATTTATTGTATATTATAGGCACTTCATTTTCATATAGGCATAATAGTTTCAAAATAAAAAAAAAAGGAAAAAGAAATCTCTAAACTTTTGAATATCTGGACCCACAAAGTTAATTTTGATCATTTTCGAAGAGAATTTTTTTTTTACCAATAACTAAAGCCATTCGAACGTTGTACTCTACATCAGTTTTTTAACTTTTTTTCAAACAAAACTGACAGCAAACATTACTTAAACATCAATTAAAAAAAAAATTCCCAATAAGATGCGGATTTTTTCGAAAAGAGTATATAAACATAAGATATTTATTTCACATGTATCTCAAAATTTTCACAACAGTGATTACTTAGTCTAACCATAAATTGTATCTAAACGAAACGTTTAGTTTTATATGCATTCTTCACCTTTGACGTTGTAATAGCTAAATAAAACAATAGCCGTCATATTTCCTTTTATAACAAGGCAGTGGAAGTCCTGTCAAAACAAGCATATACCCAGGGACGTCTTAAAGCATGGGACAACTGGGCCCTGGCCCAGGGCCTCGTCTGGTTCTCGAATCAGCCTTAATAAAATCATGATTTGTATAATTTCCAAGGTCAAATGTTATTTACGGTTGTATTCTCCAAAAGATTAGGAATTTCAGACAATTTGTCAATTGGTTACATGTGGTGACCATCGTCCATGTATAGGTCTGGGCCTACCATCATACTCAATCATTACTCATTCAATCAAAAGTCAGTAATCGGTCGAGCCGATTTGTGCGATTGTAAATAAAGCCCTTTCTTTTTGTTTCGGGTTATTGTACGTACGAGTAAACGTATACTACGTACTGCCTGCTTTTAAGAGTGTTAGGTGGGGCCAGAGGCGTAGCGTGGGCTTTCGCCGCCTGGGGCCGACGGGAAACTTGTCACCTCTCTATTTTAATTATTAGTCAAGAAAATTAGTAAAAGTTAAAAAAAAAGCAGCTTCAAATTATTTTTATTGATTAAAAATGTATTTTTCGTGTCTTTTCATAGCAAAATCTTTTTTTACAATTGTCAATTTCAAAATGTATGTCATGTTCAATTGCCAGAATAGCTAAATTTGTTAGCCATAGTCGATCTGAGATCATTTTTGACTAATTTTAGCTTAGAGAAGCTTCTCTCGCAACTGGCATTAGTGATGGCAGATGTTAAAAAAAATCTCAACATTATGACAATGTTTGGTAAACCATCTTCAAGTTTGGACTCAATAATATATTTTAATAAACCCAGAGAGCCGGACCTAATGAGTTCTTTTTTTTACATCCTGGGTCTGTTGTAGCTACTAAAGCTTGTAGACGTACGCGCTCAAGTTGGAATTCTTCTTTATTAATGTTTCGAGGAGCTTGATCCAAGTTAAGTTCATCCATGCTCATTATCCCTTCAGGCCTTAAAAAAGTATATTTTTGCGCTAGATTCTGCAACTGTTGGAATCTTTCTCGATTTTCAACAGTTACTCTGTCTATTGAAGAAAACATTGTTCACCTCAAGTCATCTTCATTGATGGATATTTAGTCTCTGTTTGCAAATAATTTTAAGCATCATTGTACTCTTCACACAGTACTGGTTGCCAGAAGTCTTCAGTAACATAAAAACGAATGCAATTGCATTGCGAGACTAATAAACTTCCTGCATCTGTACGCGTATCGGTTTCGTCGCGCGGGTGCGATTTGGCGCTTGAAATATTTTTTGAATTTAAATATCACGGTGCTTGCCGCCGCTCCGTTTCGTATGAAGCCCGGGTTCATGGCCCCCTCTGTATCCCTCACGCTACACCACTAGGTGGGGCCTACATTTGTGTAGGGGCCCAGTGTCTACTTTTTGATAAGGGGTGCAGGACCTCAAGAAGTCTTAAGGCGTCCATGGTTTTCAACTCATAATCATGGCTCAAAATGTATCGTATCGAAGTAATTCATATGCATTTGTTGGTGATTTAGTATAAATCTTAACTGAGATAAATTTATACGAACATAAGAATACATGTTAAAATCTTTAAATTCATATAAATTCTGTTAATGAGAAAGAAGCGTGCAATTTGTCAGAATGCATCTCGTTACATTTCAGCTCTTGAAAAGGCTAACGAGAGCTAAAAAACACAAAGAAAAGAAAAACTTTCAAATGTAAAAGTGTAGAGATCATTGTTAAACGAATTAAATATCACTAATTCGATTTAAGAAAAAAATGAGAATGCAAAATTTTTATTATAATTCAGTGCACCTGCATATCTAAATCAGTGTTTCTTAAACTAAAGGTCGCGACCCCCCATGGGGTCACCAAAAAATTTAGGATTCAAATGAGTTTAATTTTGAGGTATCAACAGATTCGGGTTTACAAATTGATTTTAATACAAAATTCTCTTAGAAGATTTTTGGCTGGGAGTTCCAAAAGAATACTCAGCAATTTCTTAAACTGCAATAAGTATATTTTACCTTTTTTTTTTAGAATTTACTTATGTGAGGTGACACGCTTTCGTCGTTAGCAACCATAAAATCAAAGTAGCGATCAAATCCAAAGAATATTGAGGTAGTACTTCGCTCTGCGGTGTCGAATATTATTCCAAGATTCAATGACATAATTAAAAATAAGGAAAAACTTTCTTCCCATTGATACTCAAATCTTGCATATGTCGTTGTTAATAACAGGTGGTCTCAGTAGTGCACTCAAAATAACTAAACAGATTATAGCTTATGTATAATTTACCTAGTAATTAATTACATTATATAATATTTTTTTCATTTTGCTACTTCATCAAAATTTCTATATCAGTGCATTTTCAAAGTAAAAACTTATTTCTGCAAAACAATATTTATTATACTGCAATACAATAATGTACCACAAAACTGCAAAACACTAATATACCATAAACAGTGGCGCGCACAAGGGTGGGGGGGGTCCTGGGGTCCGGACCCCCCAAAGCCCTTGATTTTTCTGATTGATTATAATTTTAAGTATATAGTAGGCAAAATTTAATTATTTGTTACTAATGATTAATTTTATTAATTAATGATAATTATTTATTCAATAATTAGCTTTTTACTGTGTTTTGTTCCCGCAAATCGACAAAATCAAAAGGAGCATGATACCAGAATGGTGAGCTTCCGACCCCGGAACCCCCTTGAAAAATTCCTGCGTGCGCTACTGACCACAAATGAAACACGTATAGAAGTATCTAAGAGTGTGTAAACTTTGCGCAACGCTCATGGGGTTACACAAAAAATGGGGTCGCCACTTCGAAATGTTTGAGAACCCCTGATCTAAACTTTTCCTGAATCTTGTATTTCGAATGTTGCGCATATTACAAAAATACCTGTAATATGAAAACTTTCAAAAAGGAGTGCAATTCAGATTATATCCCATGTATACGATATTTACTAATATAACAGTAATAAATGCAACGTATTTCGAAGTGTAAAGAAACATGTTGGTGTCGTAACACTTATTTCTGTTTCATCAACTCAACGAAAAACGTGTAAACAACATGTCTAAACTCGTTTCACTCACACATAAACACTTCTAAACCGCAAAGCAGATTGAAATATTTTTACAGAGTATATTTAAGAACAAATTTCATAATATATTGACAAATGGACGGGTATTTTATTATATTTTGTAGGATAAATTACGCATTCTCGCAACAAATCTGGCGGCGTCAGCTATTGGTCATTATAATCAACTAGTGGCCGGCGTTGTTTTTGCCATGGTTTCGAGTCCTATTGTCATAGTTAAGGGGATTTTTGGGCTCAAAATTCTTACATTGGCCTTTGGTTCGTTGTTTCTTCCTGAGTGCAGCAGACTGACTGTAACTCTTTAATTTATACTATGGGAAATTTGACTTCATAAGAAAGAAAGAAAGACTTCCTTTCTTCAGTGGATCGATAAATAACTACCAAGCTTGCTTGGGGACTAAACACTGGGGGTTTCGCTTCAGATTGACCACCTGATCGGGACATCTACTCATGCACCTCAGCGCCCAAAGGTCACGTATACTGAGATGAACAAAGTAGGCCTTCGCCCCATGGGCTGTTGCGCCCCTGAGTTTAGTTTAACATTACACTTTAAAGCAACAAAGGGCTATTGGCAACGAACCTCGTAATTTTGAGCCACAGTCGAGCGGAGTAGGTGATACTTTAGCTGTGGTCCCTTCAACTCTCAACCGCATCACATCAACGTGTGGACTTTAATCACTGTCAGGCTTAACGTGCATTACCCCTTTCTACACGGTGAATCTTCAGTGGCATTATATAGGACTTGAAGTAGCCGTGGTAGCTTATTAGTGATGGTAACGAACTTGCACCTAGAGAGGCATGAGTTCGAGCCCTAGAACTACTGAAGACCCGCCTTATAGAGGGATTGAACTAAACTAAACTCAGTGGCGCAGCAGCCCATAAAGGGCTAAGGCCTACTGTGCCCAACTCGGTATGCGTGACCTTGGGCCCTGAGGTGCATGAACAGATATTCCGGTCAGGTGGTTAGTCTGACGCGACCCCCCTACTCCTCCCCAGTGTTTAGTTCCCAAGCAAGGTGGGCATTCATTTATCGACCCACTGATGGGATGAAAGGCTGAATCGACCTTGATCAGTCCGGGATATGAACTCCAGACCTGTGACGTGGAAGCGCAAAACGCTACTACTCGACCACTGGGCTTCATAGAGGGTTTGATGCACGTTATTTTTCGAGGCTCCGGGTCCTCCTCCCTATGACGTGGCGTGGCTTGTAGTTTGGTGAGGGAGTGACAGCTTTGGTGTCGTCTTTGTCTCTTGCTCGATGTTCAAAATTACGTAATCTGTCACCATCTACATTTCCCTTTGTAGTGTGTGACGTTAATAAACCTTCACTCACAATCAGGACTCAAAACCACGACTCGACAACGCTGGCTACGAATTTGCGACTATGACTATGTAACTAAATTGAGAGAAAAATTTTTATATAAATTTGCAGGTCAAAAATTTTAATATCAAGTATATATTTAATTAAAGCCCAGTGGCTGAGTGACAGTGAATCGCTCTTCCACGCCATAGGTCCAGGGTTCAAATCCTGGGCTGGGCAAGGTCGACTCAACCTTTCATCCCTTCAGTGAGTCGATAAATGAGGGCCCAGCTTGCTTGGAAACTAAACACTGGGAGTTTTACGTCAGACTGACCACTTAACCGAAACATCTGCACATGCACCCCAGCGCCTAAGGTTACGAAGAATGAGCTCATGAGCTGCTGCGTCACTGAGTTCAGTTATATATTTAATTACAAATTAGAAGTATTGATATCTTTTTATTACATTTTTTTTATTTGGGCGATCCCCGACACTCTCATAATACTTACATAAAAATTTCGAACCGTATCAATTAACCAGTTAACTGTGATTGACGAGTATACTCGTCATGGAGAAGTTGTAGAATTTTGTGTATTGACGAGTATACTCGTCCTGCGTAAAAAGAAGTGACCATTGGCTATTTAAATTGTAATTTTTGAGAAAAATAAAATATATTCTCAATTTTCAAGATGTATAGAATATTTTCAGGCCAGTCTGGAGTAAAACAAACAAATAAATAAAAAGTATGAACATTTAAAGATGATTCACATGCGTCCCTGTGTAATGCACTATGGCTGAAGTTCGCATAACGAACTTATTTATGTGTGATGATAATGTTTTTGGATGTTAGCCTAACAAAGGCAAGAGTATGAAAGGCAAGTTGATTGAAATAGGGTTTTTCAGATATGGTCAACCATGGGACAAATGCGCGATGCCGACCGGGAGCTGGGCCCATTGATAGCTGAAGTTACCTAGCTATCGAGAGGTGTACTCGTAAATGCCAATTGTTTGATGGTAGAACCATATGCTGACATTAGAGCCCAATGCCGTTCTATCTAAAGAACAGGTTTTTTTTATTGTTATTGAGGTGGGAAAAGGAAGAATGGTTTGTGTTAAGACTATGATCAACCCTACAGCACCTCTCCAAAACTTCTTTAGTGTCAAGACACGTAGAAAATACTTTGTCAGTGAAGGAGGAAGTAAATCAGTGTGTGTTTAGGTTTCAGAATTAAATGGTCACTATAAAATTCATAGATATTCGTAAAAACTTAAGGTCGGTCTCAGGAACCCGCGACCAAGCTAAATTACTTTATACCCCCGTACACAGCCCCCATAGCATAATAAGTATGAGTAATAAATTAACAATTTTATAAAATCAATTTTTTTATCCAATATTTTAAGAGCGCAGCTTACTCTGTGATTGACGAGTATACTCGTCATTGCTTGATTTTCATGACACACAATTGCACCCTCTCAAACTGGAGCGTCACAGTTAACTGGTTAAAAATTAATAATTCTATAACTTAAAAGCAATACAGACCAAGAATTTAATGTTAAACAAACTGTTTTTTTAGCCTGTTATATGAGCGTGTCTTTTAAAGAGCGACCCCGAGGAATCAAAAACTGGCAATATCATTCTTATCGAACATTTTTCCATGTTGGCGCTGGAATTACGATCGGCCCTCCATCATAATTGTGATTGGCAAACCTAGCTCCTGCTCTATCCCTCACTCTATAGAAGTAGGGGTCATGCGCTCTATAGTGAAGGAAGAAATCGCTCGTATAAAACACACACGCCGGGTGGCGCCATTTTTTCCTTCATCTATTTTTTCCCCTCATATCATTTTTCTTTATTTTTTGTGGATGTTTTTTGCGCCTCCCTCCCATCCCCAAGAAGAGAGAACGGGGGTGCTATATTAAGGGGGGCAGGAAATGATTGAGACATAATACCGTGTTTATCTGACGTCTATAAATCAGGCACACATGAGTTAACACAAGTCGGAACTAAAAGCAGGGGCTCTTTAATGCCAGATTTATGGAGGCATCATCTCCAATAACACATAAAAGAGCATCACCATAGATTCGTGGAGAATGATCCAGGGTGTATGTTTCTGCTTAGTCCATTCCTTAGCCCACCCCCTCTTTATTTCTCCACTCACGCTCACCAATTTCAGAATTTTTTTCACGGAATATTTCGAGCTTTTTGATCGGAAAATAACCTGTAATTGACCTTGATTGCCATCAATGACAGTTTAAGAAGAGAATTTGAACCCTGAGAAAATGAATTATGGTTATTTGATGCTAAACCCAATAAAGCTCTTCACTTTAAAACCAAATAGGAGTTTAATCATGAAATCAATTACCGTAAAATCCGGCGTATATCCGGCCTAGTGGCCAAGGTAACGGACTTGCGGCTGGCGTGTCATGAATTCGAGCCTAGTACCCCTGAAGACCCGCCCTGTAGGGGAGCGATGCACGTTAAATCTGTCGAGAGCTCAAACGTCCTCCCGTTGGTGTGGTGTGGTAGTTAGGGGAGGGGCCAGCTCAGATGTCGTCCTCTTCACTTGACCATGGTTCAAAATGACGAGGGTCGTCACCAAAAGCCCTTGTGTAGCTGAACAGTGTGATGTTAATATTCATTCACTCACTCACTCCGGCGTATAACGAACACATGTACTTTCAAGCTGAAATTTTTAATGTTTAGGTATATTCGCTGTATAACGCGCGCACACCCTTTTTACGAAGAAACTTGGAATGTACTTACGCAATGTTCTTGTGTTGAGCTCGTCTATTCGATGTCGTATTCCAAGTTTTGGGGAAAAAATAGTATATTTCAAGAACTACAACCCTTTAAGTTCATAAGGATTGTCATTTCTTTTAAATAAACAGTATTTTTAATCTGTGCAAAAGACTAATTTTTTTTTCTATGCGCATTTTTTTTTCTTTTTCTTTTAAGCAATCATTTTTATCCCCGGCGTATTCCACGCTCCTTTCCATCTTTTTTTTGGGTGTGCGTTAAAAGTGCGCTTTATACGGTAACCCCTTAACGTGCTCACTCGAGTTAATTCGAGTGGTGTCGTATTTCATGTAACTGTAATTTTCACACTCTAATATAAGCGAATGCCATCTGCACTCGGGAGACTGACTTCATTTTGCAAGTTTAGATAAAGTTTATAGTAAATTTAGATAAATCTTATAAATATATATATATTCTTTCATTTGCTAGACATCGCATTTGGAACGCATATGCTTTGTATGAAAAAAATGGAGGTGAAAGAAAGTTTTCTATTTCAGAAGCAAATTAGAAGAGACTTGTACAAAATTTTCTATAATGATTCAAAAATAAGAAAAAATCGATTGGAAAATCTTCGGGAATTCTATGATTAACGAGAGAGAAACGTCATTTTCCTAGCTTTTTTCTCCCAACATCAAAAAGCTCTCAACAAGATACTGAGCTGTGTATTGAGCTAAAAATTATAGCAAAGGGGAGAGAAAAGTGTCATTGCATGATTAATAATAGCAATGTTGGGGTATGTGCTACACCTTTGCTTCCAAATATATCATAAAGATAATTTCGAATGATTTATTTATAAGTAAATACTAATATTATTTTTGCTGAAAAAAGTAGAGAAAGTGCGTGTAAGGAGCAAGATTGCATCATTCGGCTCTTATCTGTAAGGTGACCAACCATCCTCCTTTAGGGAGGACAGTCCTCCTTTTATAGGTTCTGTCCTTCCTCGAAAAGTGTCCTCCTTTTAAATATTTTAATTCTGATCTGTTCAGAGATGTACCAGACATGTTTCCAATATGTCGAAGAATGGTCTGAAACAAATATCGCAGGAAATAAGTTTTCAATGATGCTTTTTTGACTTCATCGCAAGTAACTTGGGCAGATATAAAAAAAATTCTCTTAAATTTTTATCGAAAAAAAGGCCTGATACTAAAATCTATGGCAATGGTCTGTTAGAAGAAGAAAGACGACTGAATGTATATTTAAATTCTAATAAATTAGAACAATTAGAAAATCAACATTCTGAAATTGATAAAAGATGAGTGAAAATACTTAAGCCATTTAAAAAAGAACATATTCCATATGAAAATTTAGTTATTCTTGTTGAATTTACGTTGTGCTGCCCTGGACTAATGTAGCAGTTGAAAGAGTTTTTTCAGTTGTTAATGATTTTTTGGACAAGTGAAAAATCAAGATTGAACTTTAATATGTTAACTACTGTATGAAGGATTTTTTTTGCTCCAAAATTTTCAATGTATTAGCAAATGATATGTCGACAAAAAAAATCATTCAAAGAAAAAAATATTTGTTAAAGTAAATAATTAAAAACGTAATTAGCGTAATTTTGTTTGAGTTGACAAAATGTTTCACACATTTATGTTGTAATTTTTTTTAAATTTTTCGTCCTTCTTTTCATTGTAAAAAAATCTGGTCTCCTTATTATCTGCAATGTAGATAAAGATCCAAAATTATATATATATATATATATATAAAAAAAATACAAATTTTAATTTTTTGTTCTTTTCTTCCCCAAAGCAAAATTTTAAAACGTGTGTTTTCTTAAATAAAATACATATTATTTTCCTGTTTTCAAAAAATGTGCGCATTTTGAGGTTAAAAAAACTTCACATGAATACAATAGAAATATCGTATTTACTCTAATCTAAGCCGCGCTATTTATCCAGTGTTAATGCTACTGAAAATCGGGTGCAACTTAGAATCGAAGGTAAAAAAATTGTTGAATAGGGAAAATTTAGTTTCCACCCTTTTCAAAAGGAAAAGTAGAACGCTTCATTTTGGGCCTTTCATCGAGTACTCCGCAGTTTATCGCATGTATTCAGTCTATCCTTAACATCGTTGTCTGCTCGTATTTAGGAAATTATTTTATATACGCTTTCTTTTAATCGCCTAAACATCAAAGCTATCAATAATAGCATCAAGACGAGTTCATTACGACGCAAGTATGAAAAAGGAGGCAATTTTATAAGCAGAAAAAAATGGAAACAGAGCAGTGAAACCTGAAAATTTGACTCGGATGAAACAAATTTTCGTCGATGGCATAAACAAAATGATACAATTTTTAAAGTGATCAGATTTTTTACAATGAAAAGGAGGACACGTGCGAAAAATTTAAGAAACAGTTACAATGTAAATATGTAACGCTTTATTAATTCAAGTAAAAATACGCTAATTATGCTTGCGCTTACACTTTCCCAATTGATTTTTTTTTTTTTTTGGTCAATGTATCATTTTCTAATATATCGGAAATTTCAAAGCAAAAAATTTCCTTTATATTGAGCTTTACAGTAAGTGCTACAGCCAGTAGCGCACACAGAAATTTTTCGAAGGGGGGGTCCAGGGTCGAAAGTTCACCATTCTTGTATCATGCTCCTTTTGATTTTGTCGATTTTCGGGAACAAAACACAGTAAAAGACTAATTTTTGAATAAATAATTAGCATTAATTAATAAAATTAATCATTAATAACAAGTAATTAATTAAATTTTACGTACTATATACTTAAAATATAATCAATCGGAAAAAAAATCAAGGGCTTTGGGGGGTTCCAGCCCCCCTCCCCCCTTGTGTGCGCCACTGGCTGCAGCTAAAGTATCAACATTCAATCTTGATTTCTCACTTGTCCAAAAATCATTACCAACTGAAAAAAACTCTTTCAATTCCTGCATTAGTTCCAGGTTAAGAACAAGGTAAATTCACCAAGAATCACTAAATTATCATATGGAAAGTTATCATTTTTGAAATGGTTCAGTATTTCCACCCATCTTTTATCAAGTTCAGCATGCTGATTTACCAATTGTTCCAATTTAGTAGTATTTAAATATACATTCACAAGTCTTCTAATTTATTCATATTCATAATTTAAAGAATATTAAAATTCGCACACAAGTCAATAAGTGTAATGTCTCTAAAGAAAGGGAATAGTTAAGCCTAAAAATCTGTCAAAAAACTTGGAAAAACTAAATTTCCCACTCTAGAAAGTCACATTTCTCTGTATTCATATACAACAGGATGGGATCATGGCTATAGGGAGATATGGTTATTATTATATTAATCGGAATCTAACTACACGGAAAAGATGTTCTATGGTACGGAGATTAGGTGAAAACTAATTTTAAAGAATCAGTTATAAAAAATTTAATATTGCCCCAAAGGGGTTGAATTTTCGTAAAACAATAAGTGGCTGCAGTAGCCTAGTGGTCAAGGTATCGGATCGTGGCTGGCCTGTGATGAGTTCGAGCCCAGTACCACTAAAGACTCGCCGTGTAGGGGAGCAATGCACGTTAAATCTGTCGAGAGCTCAAACGTCCTCCCGTTGGTGTGGCATGGTAGTTAGGAGAGGGGATCGTCCTCGTCACTTGACCGTGGCTCAAAATTTCGAGGTCCGTCGCCAAAAACCCTCGTATCGCTGAATAGTGCGACGTTAATTATTCACTCATTCGTAAGAAATGAAAAGTGATTTGATTGGGGTTATTTGATTTTAGACTCAAAATAAAGTTATTTGTCTGCACATAAACTACCAAAAGCGATGTCTACTGATTGGTGAGTACTGAGTACGGAATAGTACGATGTACTAGACAACATTTCGTAGTCCAGCTCTCTCTAGTCGCACTATCAAATTAGTCTGATCCGAGCTTTTTTTCCGTCTAAATTTTACTGCACTGTCATTTCAATAGTATTTTTAAAAAACTTTCATTCTAAAGAAGCTGTTGAATCAGGGGTGGGAAAATAGCCACCCGCGGGCCGCATGTTGCCCACAAAGAGTCTTTCTGTGGCCCGCCAAGACAGTCAGAAAACCAAATAGACAGATTTTGTTCTCTATATTTGGGTGATAAATCGCAGGAAAATGATCAGTTCACGCAAGATGTTAAAATAACGTCTCTTTTAGATCATTTCCCTGATGCAAGTGATTTGATCAAATACCAGAATTGTTTCAGTGAAATGATGAAATGAACGAGTCAGCATTTGAAGAGCTCTGTTTTCACTCGTTACCACTCTCTTTTACCTCTTCTTGTCCGTGCCAGGCAGCGCTGGGCTTTTGGCGTGACGCATCAAAACAAAATGCCTAAATATCATTTTTTTAGTCTTATTTAGTTGCATTCTTTGCATTATTATCTTTCGATTCCTATATTAGTTTTGCATACCTGAAAATTAGAAACTGGATAAAACTTAAATTGAAAATTGTAAACAACTATGCGAATTCGACCACGCTCTTTTTATAGATAAAAAAAAAGCTTTTTGATAATAAAAAGAACTATTTTAGAAAGGGAAATAACTGAAAAAAAGTTGTTACAAACAAAGCAGGATATTTCTGAAGTAACACATTAATGTATATTTTTTAAAAAAATGTTTTAAATTCTACTACAAATATCCTTTAAAAAAAACACCAGCTTTATTACCTAATTATTTTGTTAGTTAATTTCTAATAAATAATTTGTAATTCAATGATTGTTGCCATATTAATTACTCTACTTTTAAAATGCAGCATATTTGCTAAATGAACTTTTAAACTCTCTTGACAATACTACTACATCATTTCACTGAAACAGATTAGGGATTTGATCAAATCACTTACTTTCCTTAGGGAAATTACCTTATGAAGTACTTATTTTAACATCTTGCGTGAATCCATCATCTCCCTTAGGAATTGGATGAAATCCCTAATTTAATCCTTTCCCTGCAACAAATATATGTATGTGAACAAAGTTTTCTTTGCATAAAGATTCGTAAAAGTCAGTATAGATGCAAGTTGTCTGGCATTAACTTGCAGGCTGTGAAGACAATTTTAAAAAGCAACCCCACTCTTGATTTCAAAAAAATTGTAGGAAAGGGGAATAAGATACATTTGTTGCATTAAACTAATTCTAACACTAAATTGAGCTTGCAGATATAGCTTAGCACAGAAGTGGCACGTTGGAGTTATAACAGTGACACACGGGAAGGCTTATTAAAAAATTTTTTAAAAAAATTGAAAAGTTAATAATAAATAACCACACACAGACACATTTTTTAAAATTTTATTGCAATAGGGTTGTCTCTGACAAAAAAATCCTAAAAATTCGGATCAAAATATGTTTGCGAGAATAAATGTTTTCTGCACACAATGAACATAATAAAATAAATCACTCATAATATTCACTTATAATAACATAATTTTGTTAGAATCTTCAATAGCTAATCCTGATATAGATGATTTAGTAAAAAAAAGTTGTAATTCAAAAGCTACATTAAGTAAGTAGTACACGAATAGAGTAGTTCAATAATTACTTTGCATTGAGAATAATGCAAATTATACTTATTTTTATTTTATACCTAATCTAACGGATTGAACTTGTAAAAAGTTCATTAACAATAAAATCTAAGTTTGTACTTTCGTCTTAGTAATAATATTACTTTTAAATTCCAATTACATAGACTTACATTAAAAAATGTACCATTTGCGGGAAAATACCATAATAATGAGAACATTTTTTTTACAATGAAAAGGAGAACGAAAAATTTAAGAAAAAGTTACAACTTAAATATATGAAACGTTTTATTAATTCAAACAAAAATACGCTTATTACGCTTACATTATTTTTAATTATTATCTTAAACGAGTATTTTTCCTATTGAATAAATTTTTTTTGTGAACATATCATTTTTTAATGTATCGGAAAGTTCGGGCAAAAAATATCATTCATGCGAAATTTAACGGTAAGCACTGTAGCTGTGAAATATTAACATTCAATTTGATTTATCACTAGTCATTTCACGAAGATCATTACCAACTGAAAAAAAAACTCTCAACTGCTGCATTAGTTTCAGGGCAGCACAACATAAATTCAAAAGAATAACTAAATTTTTATATGGAATGTGTTCATTTTTGAAATGGTTAAGTATTTCCACCCCTCTTTTATCAATTTCAGCATGTTGATGCTCCAATTGTTTCTATTTATCATAATATAAATGTACATTCAGTCTTCCAATTTCCTCAAACAAACCCTTGTCAACGATTTTAATATCAGGCATTTCTTTTGATAAAAAATCAACACAGTTTTCTATATCTGCCCAATTTACTTGCGATGAAGTCAAAAAACACCATTGAAAAGTGTTATTTCCTGTGATATTTGTTTCAGACCATTCTTCGACATTTTGGAAACATGTTTGGTTCATCTTTGAAAATAGAGATTAACAGATCAATTTTAAAATATTGAAAAGGTTTTAAAATATTTAAATATTAAAAAGGTTTAAATATTAAAAAGGATTTTGTAAAATCGGAAAAATTTTAATAAATCGTAAAATACGGGCAAAAAATATCCTTCATACTGAATTTTACGCTAAGCACTGTAGCTAAAATATAAACATTCAATTTTGATTTCTCACTAGTCCCTTCACAAAAATCATTACCAACTGAAAAGAAACACTTTCAACTGCTGCATTAGCTCCTGGGCAGCACGACGTAAATTCAACAAGAATAATTATATTTTCATATGGAATGTGTTCATTTTTGAAATGGTTTAAGTAATTTCACCCATATTTTATCAATTTCAGAATGTTGATTTTCTAATTGTTCTAATTTATTAGAATTTAAATATACGTTCAGTCTTCTTTCTACTCCGAACATATAATAGCCATTGGTTTTAATATCAGGCATTTCTTTCGATAAAAACTCAATGTAATTTTCTGTATCTGCCCAATTTACATGTGACAAAGTCAAAAAATAGCATTGAAAACTGTTATTTGTTTCAGACCATTCTTCGACATTTTGGAAACATGTTTAGTTCATCTCTGAAAATAGAGATTAACAGATCAATTTTAAATTATTGAAAAGGACACTTTTCGAGGAAGGACAGAACCTTTAAAAAGAGAACTGTGTTTGCTGAAAAATTTGGAAGTGGCGTGCATTTTTATTTTTTATCAAATAGTGGCATTCTTCCAACCTCCACCTCTGGCTAAGCACAATAAATACATTTTATAAAACTGGCATGATTTCATTTACCTTATATATATTAATATATTTACCTTTTTTTATTTATTAATTTGGAACAATTTATACTTTTTCTGAGATGCAAAGTTAACTAATGAATGCAATCATTTTAAAAAGATGCTGCCTTCAGGTAGCTTCCACTCCTACATTGGGGCCCTCCAGTCAAAACAATTACTCATCCTTGAGTTAAATATACCTGGTGATTTGGTTTTTTTCCCCTTGTAATTACTTAGTAAGCGTTTTCTCATCGCAATAAATATCAAAAAGGGTTAAAATGCCTGCGCCGTAGAAAAGATCAAGCTTCGTTTCCCTCTTATGGCAATACTTAACTTAAAAACTAATTTTTCGTTTATTTTAACTTTTGTCATTTTGTATGTGCAAGATTTCATCTCCATTAAATTACTTCGACTTAAACCCACATTCTTTTGAATCGGTCTTGCGTTGTAGTTTAATTCCATGTCAATTATTCTCCTTTTCCACATCTTTTGTGGATCATCCTTTATTTTACTCATTTTCCAGCTGATGGCATCACATAATGGACACTTTCTGTGTCAACGCCTTCTCTTTTCGTTCGCTGTTCAGCGACACTCCCGTCATCACTACATGAATCAGCAGTGTTTGTCCTTTCCCTTTATTTAAACATCATGTACCACGAGCACCACGGCATTAATTGCTTTTATTTTCCATTTCATCTTTTTTATCTTCCAAATTCCGTGCCTACTTTCTGATTTCGTTCCGTTAAGGACGAATTAGAGAAGAGCACAGATTTCTACCATCTCCCTCCGGGATGGTGCCTCATTAAATATGTTCCATACTTGCCGATTGAATTATTTCTCGCTCTCTCACTGGTAGTATGTCCTCAGCTACTGATGAGAAGCTTTCTTTTAGAACGGCTCTGAGCTGTTGTTAATAATTTTGATAGTATCTTTTTTAAATTTTATGGAACTTTCAATTCTTCTCTTTTTTCTTATTAATTATGATGAGAGGGCTATACTGTTTTTTTGGTAAAGTACCTCGTATTTTGAAGCCGTGGGGTAATTTTTCTCGTTTCCTTTTTACCATCAACATAAGCAGCTTTTGAAATTGGAGAAAAAAAAGGAATGTCCGATCTATATACCCTGATGTATTATGTGCCTATTCTGAAGATTTTTCTTTCGTTATTGTCTAGGTACAAAGCCACTCTTTCAGACTCAATTCCTTTACCCGAAGTTACTTATAAAAGTAAGTCAACAAGTCCGTTTTCCTTTGTAATTTTAACAATGTGGATGCTTAAAGTAATAATATTTCTAAAACTTTTCGTGCATAACAAATTTCGAAACACCCCTTCCATTCAACTCTTTCTATTACTTGTGACCCTTTCTTTCTGTTTCTTTTGACCCTTTGACACCTGTTTTTTTCCCTCCCTATACAGGATTTCTTCTTTTCCTTTCCAATTCCAGTTAAGTTCGCCTTCTTTTTGAAATTTTGAAAAGGTCCTTCTAACTATATTTCACATTGACTGGAAGTGATTATTTTTTCTCTGTAATTGGGAAATGTGAATTTCTCAAGGAATGCCTACTCAGGAATTTGTGAAATTCCTAACTTTAAAAAAATTTGAATTTAATCATAAAAAATTTGATTTCACTATCTTCAACAAAGTCTACCGAATGTTAATGCTTTTTTCACACAATTCCTACTATTCGTTCACTCTCTCCCTGTATGTATATATATATATCTATGTATATATATATATATATGTTCAAATTTTCAATCGTTCATAAAATACTTTCTTTTCATCCATTCAAGTTCAAATACATTTTTTAAACTTGTAGTGAATGACACTTGATGCTAATACAGTTTTTTCAAATATTAATTAACTAAATTAAAAAATGAATTAATAGTAACAAACAAAAATAATAGTTCAACAGCATATATAGAAAGAAAAATTGTTCATTGTGTCCCTGTAGCGCAATGGACTTCTAATCCAAAGGTCGTGGTTCGAATCCCACATTAAATGGCCTAATTTCTGAGAATGCGCTTTCTTTTTTTGCGATGCTATTTTATTAGAATAATTAAATTTAATTAATAAAATAAATAGTAACAAACAAAAAAAAGTTCATCAACCTGTATAGAAAGAAAAATCGCTTTCTATGTTGTCACTTAATATTGTGATTCTGTCATATGTATATACATAATTATATTAATATTGTAACGAGTGGCACACGTAAGGGGGTCCTGGGGGTCCGGACCCCCCAAAGCCCTTGATTTTTTTTCCGATTGATTATAATTCTAAGTATACAGTAAGTAAAATTTAATTATTTGTTATTAATGATTAATTTTATTACTTAATGCTAATTATTTATTCAAAAATTAGTTTTTGCTGTGTTTTGTTTCCGAAAATCGACAAAATCAAAAGGAGCATGATACAAGAATGGGGAACTTTCGACCCCGGACTCCCCCCACCCTTTAAGAATTCCTGTGTGTGCTACTGATTGTAACTATTTAATAAAAAGTAATTAAAATAAAAATTTTCTATGTTGACCTTAGTAGGGATTGACTTAATTACTTGTAATTACTTGTTTGTAATAATTTTCATTTTATTTAAATAGTATTCGTGTAAAATTATTCAATAAAGCCAATGGCTAATTTCTATGAAATATAAATCTAACCATGTTTTGTATGTTCGCCTTTTTTTGAGATGATAGCATCAGCCAACATTATTATACATGAATTTCTGTTCAAAGCGGAGCACCGATAAGTACCGTTAAATCCGGCATATAATGAGCACTTTGAACACAAAAAATAAGATCGAAACTTAAGGTTGTGTGTTATACGCCGGGTATGGAAAAAAAACGATAGCTTTAAAAATAACAAAGGATGGACATAAAAAAAGATTTACTTCTACATGCATCGAAACGCTGTTTATTTAAAAGAAACTGCTTGCCTTATGAACAAGAACAGTTGTAGCTCTAAAAGTATAGTATTTTTTCAAAAGTTTGAGATAATATCTCGCACAAATGACTTCAAAACATAAAAACAATATATATATTAATATTTCAGATTTCTTCGTTAAAAAGGGGGTGCGTGTTATACAGAGAATGAGCCTAAAAATTAAAAAATTTGGCTTGAAAGTATAGGTGGGCGTTATATATACATACACTGTTGCGAGTTAGACGCCGGATTTTACGGTAATTGTATAATTCTAATATAACATTAATTAAACAAATCATATCAACTAAAATATTCATTGTTTGGTCGTGATTTTATTTTATTTGTGGCAATGGCTGTCACGTAGTCATAGTAGCAAACTCGTAACCGGCATTGTAGAGTTGTAAGATTCTAGTGCTAGTGAAGACCCACCATGTAACGGAACGTGCACATTAATTTTGTCGAGATTCAAAGTCCTCTCGTTGGCGGGGTATGAAAATTTGTACAGTAAGTAACAGCTCTGGTATCATCCTCGTCATCTGACAAAGTCAAAATCACAAAGTTTGTCGCTTCAGGCAGCTTCGAAGTCCGACATCAATACAAAAAATTAAGAAATCTACGTATTATTTTACCTACTTCATCTCAAAACCATTTTCCCATGAATCTATTACATCTCTTTAAATGCAAGATTACTAGAAACGTGCTCCAATTTTTTCCCCAAGACATCTGAAAGCTGTCTTTGAAGTCTAAAAAGGAAGAGTGCAAAGTCTTGGGGTCAGGGAATTAGTTCAAATTTTGTAGGATGGTAGTTTTTGTTTCCCTGTTGAAGATACTGTCGGGCCTCTATATTAAGAAATCGTTAAATCTCCGAAAAAAGTTCGTTATATAGAGGTTCATCTTTTTATATACTTTATAAACCACATCAAACAGATTTTAAATTCATGAACACTATATATTAAAAAAGTAATTATTCACACCTTTTTTTAAATTAATATGTTTATTTTATATATCTTACCTTTAAAAAAAGAAAGAAACTGCAAGGAAAACAAGAAAAAAGAATGTCGAAGAATTCACTGTATTTTCAATATTAAGAAAATAATTTTACATTAAAATTAATGAATTTTAAGGAGAATATCGAAGATGCTTTTAGTAAATTAGGCAATAGGGGTTAAAGGTTGTACTTCTTGGTCCAGAACTCTATTGCTCTCGGTGAGTTAGGATCTAATAAAACCAGTTCAATATTTATGACCACCATAAAATGTGTTAAAGAGAGAATAATTTGAATTTTTTTCAGAAATATACTTTAAAAATAGGGAGGGAAAAAATGGAATTACAAAAGAAAAAGCTCGTTATATAGAAAATGCACTTCGCTATAGAGAGGTTATTTTACGAAGAAAATCGTGAAATATGTAAGGTTCCAAGAAAAAGTTCGCTATATGGAAAAATTTGAAATACAGAGATTCGTTATATAGAGGTTCGACTGTATATGATTATAGGGGATAGATATTTGAAATTGAAGATATAATTCCCTCGTTAAATTCAGTTCTATAACAAACAATTACACGGAATGGGTGTAGCGAAGCAGCAACGGATCGGTGTTCCTCGTCGGTAGGAGCCGGATTAGAGTCCGTAGAAGGTGAATAACTTTGTTTTAATTTTATGTTTAATTTTACATATAAAGATACATAATGGAGTTTAAATAAATTAGAAATGAAATGTCCTTAATGACTAAAAGCCTTATAAAAGTTTTGTCATTATCATTCGTATAAGTACAGAATAATATTTATTACAAAACAAAAGCATTTCGCTAGAAGAAAAGGAGAAAAGCTCAGTTAATCGTGCTTGGAAACAATACATTGTGAAAGGAAACTATAAATAAAACATTTATCAGGTTAATAGAACTAGTATAAAAATATGACTAGCTTCTTACCCCTCATTATCCGTACAATGGTGAAACTTGTCATAAAAGCAAATGAAACCATTTCCATAAGCCTCTCGCGCATCGAACTACTGTAGTATTGTTGCACTGAATTTAACGAGTGAATTGCATCTTCAATTGCAAATGTCAAATTATTGAATAGTGGCCCCTATAATCATACATCTTCATCAACAGGGAAACTAAATCTACCATCCTATACAAAATTTGAACTAAATCCGTGACTCCAAGACCTTACACTTTTATTGTTAGTCTGAACAGTAGATATTATACTGCAGCTTTGCAGTAGAATATCACTTTTCAGTGTGGTTCTTAAGCCAAAAACAAATAAAATATTGGTGTGTTGGTTATTTTGTTCACTTTTACAAATGTACAAAAGGAGCAGAAATATTAATAATTTGTATATTTTAGTGTCTTATTCGATACTAAACCGAAAGCAGATTTTTCAAAAATTTGGATTCTATCTTCAAGCCCTCGTGTAGCTGAACAGTGCGACGTTAATATTGAATCAATCAATCAATCAGTCGGGTCGGGAGGTTTGAATTTTATATAGTGCGACTGAAGATTCGCCATGTAGAGGGGCTGGTTAAATTCATTGAAGCTTCACGTTGGTGAGGTATGAAAGCTTAGCGTGGGGAGCCAACTCAAGTGTCATAGTCGTCACTTGACAGAGGCTCGTACTACTAGGTCCGTCACCAACAGCCCTCGTGTGGCTTGTGCGTGCATGATCTCGAACCCGCGACTAGAAAACGCTAGCCATGAGTTTCTGACCATGACCACACGGCTACTGTGGCCAGATTTTTTTCTCAAGTTCCTTCTCTTCTCAATTGCACGACCTCCCAGGGCCTTCTCAAGAAGCCTTTTCCATGCCAGCCTTCTTCCTCCTAGTTCTCAAAAGTGGATCTGTTTGGGTCATCAGTTCATGTAATATTTGGCCTACCCTTTCTTCGTGGGCCAATTGGTTAAGCATTGAACACTTTTTTTAGTGGTGCGGTCTTCGCTCATTCTGATCACGTGACCTGCCCATTTAATTCGTTGTATTTGATGAAGTTAACAATGTCAGATTCTTTATATGATTGATAAAGCTCGAAATTTTACCTTCTTGCCACATTCCGTTTGCCTTAACTCCTCCAAAAATGAATCTTAAAATCTTCCTTTGATAGATATTTATCATGTTCTCATCTATTCGAGACATAGACCAAATTTCACATGCATAAGTTAATACTGATCTTAAACGATTTTTATATAATAGAACCTTTTTTTGTTTTTCTTTTTGATTAAATTTAACTTCATATATTTTCGTATTCCGGTTTCAGTAGTACAATCGTTTCTATTGTTAGGCTCTGAATCTAAATAAAGTGAAGCTGTCAACAGCTTCAAAACTATACTCTTCGATTTTGAAATGGGAAGCGTTAAAACATGACTTAGTGCAAGCCATGCACTTGGTCTTATTCTCATCGATTTTCAGTCCCATTCAAAGGATCTCTTTCTTTTTCTCAAATTAGATGAGATAATATATAATTTTTCCTTTATATAAAAAAATAATGAATTAGATACCTGCCCATTTTTTTCAATAGTTTTTAAATATTGCATTCTCTAAAAATATCTGCTATCCAATCTGCTTTACTTTTTTAGAAGCGTGTGTGTGTGTGTGTGTGTGTGAGAGAGAGAGAGAGAGAGAGAGAGAGAGAGAGAGAGAGAGTATAAAACGCGAGATTATAGAGTCGTATTGATTGCACATTATTCGTTGAGTTGATGAAACAGATATAAGTGTTACTGCACCAGCATGTTTCTTTGCCTCTTGAAATACGTTGCACCTACTAGTGTTATATCAAAAGTATTGCAACGCCTGATTTTTTTTTCTTTCTTTGGGATATTATCGTTTTGAATTGCAGAACTTTTTTGAAAGACTTCATATTATAGGTTTATTTCACAATATTTGCAATAAACGGCGTTAATAAACAACCATGAACTTAAACTTCAAATGTTTTCTTTTTCGTACCCCATCGAATTTTTTTTATGTGTTTCAAAATATTCATCGCATTTCATAAAAAAATATTTTTATTTTAAGTAAGTTATGATACAAATATCCGAAAATTTATTGCAAACTGCCAGTTATCAATATACAGATTGTAGTTTTATGATATATAAAGCAATGTTCCCAACCTTTTTATCGACGCGGACCAGTTAACGTTGGATAGTTTTACCGCGGCCCACTGAGGGGGAGGACGTTGATTGCTTATATTTTATATTTTTTTGATTTAATAATTTTATTTTAATTGTATTTAAACCCAAGAAAAATATACCGCATTAAATAAAATGGAAACAATTTAATGTTTCTTGTGCGGACCAGTAGTATTTGATCCGCCAGTTAGAGAGCGAAGATATAAATTAAGGAGAGATACGCAAACCACACACACACTATCCTATATTCATGAAGCCTGATCTGTGTGTGATTCACAAAACTATTGTATTTCTATAGTTTGTATGAAGCCACAATCCAAAATAAAACAGAAAATTATTTTTTTTTATTAAATGAAATTTTTTTAAAAGAAATTAAGTTAAAATATTTAAAAATCACAAAAATAGGAATCTTTCTCGAAATTTCCAGTAATAAATGAAAATTTCGAATATGTGTTTTGCTTTCAACCAATATTTAAAGGTTTGCTAAGCAAAGGCAGTATTGTGATATTTAGTAACTTTTGTTTTGGTACCACTATCGTAAGTTATCCATTTCGTAGCTTTGACAAGTTGTTTGATATTTAAACTCTGCTTTTTTGGATGGGGAATTGAGACAGATTCTTTTAAATTCCCTGTGTTTATCTCGGTCCTTTCCGTCATAAGTTTAAAAGCAGTCCAATACAATAAAGAACGTTAAATCAAAGAGAAAGACAGCTTAGAACACCAGGACAAATGCCAAAAAGATTCTCAGATTCTACGACATGGTCGCAAAGTTGGCAGGAATTTAAACGTATGCAGGTATCCCCTTCTATAAGGTAATTCTGTAAACAGTTGACCAAAAAACCGCCTCCGCAAGTCTCGGAGGCGGTTCAGAGAGCTCACGACATTATCTGATTATCCATGGACACGACAAAAAAAATACAATTTAGTTTTTAATATAACTTAATCTAAATTTTAATAACATTTAGTTTCACAATTTTTTTTTTTTTTGTGATAATGTCTTACCAACTTCGATATCATAAATTAGTTCTTTTCTAATTTTGACTAGCTGCGATAAAAATTGCAAAAGTTACTAACATTGTCCTTTTTTGTTGTTGTTTTCCTTAAAAAAACATTTATTTAAAACAAAAAAAAGAGCCAACTTTTTAGAACATTAAATAACAAAAATCTTTAAATGCATTCGGCGTATAAAATTTCAAATCAATCTTTCTACATGTTTATTGGCAAGCCAATAGAAAACACAATCTGATATTTGTCAAGTGTCAGCTTAGATAAGCTTATACTTCTGGTTTAAATTTCTTGGATGTATACTTAACATTTGTCTCCAAACTTGTGCCTCAGCACTAGAGTCGGTAAAGAGCTAATTTGTAAGTAAAACTAGATAACTAAGGTTTCAAATATCCGTTTGTATGCTTGCACGTGCGCAAGGGGCCAGGGGACATCCGGTAGTAGTCACGATCAAGATAAAATACAAAGAACAAACAGAAACAAAGTTTTTTTTTGTGTGGCCTAATACAAGAACAACCATTATCAAAATATGATTTTGGGTGGAAAACTTTCAGGCTTCGGTAAAAAAAAATAATTTGTTCTTTGTGGTATATTTAACTGTAACCAGTGCTGTGGTATATTTAACTGTAACCAGTTAAAGACTTAACTGTGACTGAGTGGAGGATTGTATATAAATAACACGCAACTATGAAATTGTATCGGTAATTAGTAATGTGTTGTACTGTGAAGTAGAGATATATTAAAATAATACTTTAAGAAGGAAGTCGTTCAAATGTGCATCTAATTATAGTTTGAACTCACACAACACAACAGTTGGCGACGAAGATGGGATATATTGGAGATTCTTTTGGATAAGGCATTGCCTGAAAACTGCTCAAGGTAAAGGAAATTTTTTCTCTCTTTAATCGGAAGGAACCATGGAACAGCAAATTGCAGACTTACTCCGGCAGAATCAAGATTTGATTCGAGCGCTGCAAATTAGAGAAGATTCTTATAGTCATAAAGTAACTGTGCAATTTGAAAAATTTGATGAAGAAAATGAAAATTTCGATAGTTTCATTGAAAGATTCGAAACTTACTTAGATGTACAGAATGTACCAATAGCAAATCGAGCTAAGGTTTTTGTTTCGTCTCTTAGTGCAAAATTGTACCAGTTACTAAAGAATTTGCTTGCACCTGACATTCCTTCCGACCAAACGTTAGATAAATTAAAAGATGCACTTAAGAAACATTTGACCCCAAAACCTTTAATTATACCTTCTCGTCACAAATTTTTAAACAGAAAACAGACTGAAGGGGAAGGTATTAGTACATACATTGCCGAGCTTCGGGCTCTAGCAATGAATTGTGATTATGATAAAGATATGTTGAGTATTATGTTACGCGACGTATTTGTAAGCGGGTTGCGGGATAAAATGATTTTAGATCGATTATTTGAGGAAGATAATATTAATCTCGAGAAAACGCTAAATATAGCACTGGCTATGGAAAAAGCTTTTAGAGGGACAAATGATATTATGGGCCGAGCAATAAATTCAATGCAAACTTTTAAAAAACACATGGATAAAAAAAAAAATCCAATTTTACAAAAAGCCGAAAGAAAACATTATATTGTTCACGATGCACAGGTACCAACCATGCAAAAGAGAATTGTAGATTTATTTCAAGTAAATGTAATTTCTGTGGGAAAATTGGGCACATTAAACAGGCATGCTTCGCATCTAAAAAGGCAAATGCGAAATCGGTTAAACAAAAACAGGTAACTCTATTAAATGAAGTTGAAGATAGAAATAGAATTCCACTATACGAATTAAAAATTCAGGATTATATATTACACGAGGAAGAACCAAAACGACCTCCAATTATGATAAATTTAAAAATTGAAAACAAAAGTTGTTCTATGGAATTAGATACGGGGGAGCGGTTAGTGTAATGAGTATTGGAAATTTCAGGAAAATTTCAAATAAACAAATTAAACCTACAAATATAGTTTTTAAAACATATAAAGGAGATTCAATTATACCATTAGGATATGTTACTGTAAGGGTACAATATAAAAATCAAAAAGTAAACTTGAACTTATACATTGTGAAAGAAAACTTAGATACTATTCTGGGTCGGGAATGGCTCTATAAAATTCATTTAGATTGGCCGGCTATTAAAGCTTTTAGAGCAAAAACTGAACAAAATTTAAATAACCTTCTAAGAGAGTATAAGGATATTTTCGATGATACATTAGGAGAAATAAACAATTATGAGGCTAAATTAAAACTCAGACATGGAGTGAAACCTATATTTTGTAGGGTTCGAACAGTACCCTTTGCTCTCAAAGGTAGAGTTGAAAACGAAATTCACAGACTTGAAAAAGAGGGTATCATAGAAAAAGTCGACAGCTCTGAATGGGCAACCCCAGTAGTCCCTGTTGTTAAATCCGATGGTAGTATAAGACTATGTGCTGATTATTCAGTAACCCTGAATCCAAATTTAATTGTTCCTCAGCATCCTTTACCAAGATTGGATGAAATTTTTGGTAGTTTAAATGGGGAAAACAATTTACAAAATTAGATTTTAAGCATGCATATTTGCAAATGAAAGTCCATCCCGACAGTCAGAAATTAATGACTATAAATACCCACAAGGGATTATATATTTGTAAAAGACTTATGTATGGATTAAATGGGGCACCTGCTATTTGGCAGCGCTATGTTGACGGACTATTTCAGGGTATGGATGGAGTCAAGGTCTTTATGGATGATGCTAGAATAACAGGGAGCGATGAAATTTCGCATTTTACAGCTTTAGAGGAATTTTTAAGAAATGTAGAGAACACGGGCTAAAGCTTAATTTAAATAAAAGTAAGTTTTTCCAAAATGAAATAAATTTTCTTGGGCATAGAATCGATTCAAAAGGGTTACATAAAACTGACGAAAAGATCTCAGCCGTTATAAATGCTCCTGTACCCCGAAATGTTCATGAAGTAAAAAGTTTCTTAGGGTTAGTTAATTTTTACGGGAAATTTTGTGAAAATTTAGCTACTATTGCTAATCCTCTTAATATTTTAACAAAAAAAAATGTTAGATTTTTATGGTCGAAGGATTGCCAGGTTGCCTTTGAGCAAATAAAGAAGGAAATTTGTTCACCTAAAATTTTGGTGCATTATGATCCTAGCCTACCTTTAACTTTAGCTAGTGATGCATCTCCAGTTGGCATTGGTTGTGTTCTGTCACACGTGTATCCAGATGGCTCTGAACGTCCGATCGCGTTCGCATCAAGAACTTTATCTGGGTCCGAGAAAAAATACTCCCAAATTGATAAAGAAGCTCTTTCAATAGTTTGGGCAGTAAGAAAGTTTTATCTATATTTGAAAGGTAGAAGATTCACTTTGATAACAGATCACAAACCTTTGATAGCTATTTTTGGTTCAAAAAGAGGTTTACCAGTGTTGGCAGCTACCCGACTTTTACATTATGCGCTCATTTTGCAGTCATTTGAGTTTGATATAATATTCCGTAAAACGATTGAACACGGAAATGCAGACTTTCTTTCTCGTTTACCAAAACATCCGAAGAGCATGAAGTTAAAGATGACATCACAATACTTCAGATGTCACAGATTGAAGCATTGCCGGTTACTTCTAAGGAGTTACGACAGGAGACGAGTAAAGATATAGAGCTGGGTCCACTCTTAAGAGCCTTAAGGGAAGGTAAAGATTTGCAAGGGAGGGAAGCCCAGTATACCATTGAGGATGGTTGTATTATGTACGGACAAAGGGTCTGTATTCCAAGGAAATTTCGGAAGAACGTTCTGGAAGAATTACATGTTGGACACTTAGGAATAGTAAAAATGAAGGCTATAGCTAGATCGTTCGTCTATTGGAAAAATATAGATAACGATATTGAAGAAGCCGCAAAAAACTGTGTCGATTGTGCTAGATATAAGGCTGATCCTCCAAAATCTAAAGTTCATTACTGGGAATATCCCAGTATGCCCTGGGAACGTATTCATGTAGATTTTGCTGGACCAATTTTTGAACACACGTTTTTCCTGATCGTTGACGCTCATTCCAAATGGTTAGAAGTATACCCTATGAAGGTAACCACAACCAAGAAAACCATCGAATGTCTTCGAGATAGTTTTGCAAGATTCGGATTACCTAGGGTACTTGTCAGCGATAATGGATCTCAGTTTACATCATATGAATTTCAGCGATTTATGCATAAAAATGGAGTTAGGCACAAAACTAGTGCACCTTTCAAGCCTTCTAGTAATGGACAAGCAGAACGTTATGTTGCTACTTTAAAGCAATCATTAAGAGCTATGCATAAATACGAAGGTACTATACAGCAGAAATTAAGTACATTTTTAATGCAATACCGAAAAGCTCCTAATGTAACTACAACACTTAGTCCAGCCATGTTATTCTTAAAAAGAGACATTAGAACCAGGATAGATTTACTTTTACCTGAATTGAAAACAAAAATTCAGGATAAATTACGAAGAGATAATTTCGAATTCCGAGATAGGAAATTTGATGTTGGAGATCGAGTGGCTGTGAGAGTTTACAGAGCAGCTAATACTAGATGGAAGTTTGGTACCATTGTAAACCAGGATGGCGTACTCCACTACATCATTGATGTTCAAGGAACCCTCGTGAGACGACATGTTGATCAGATCCGTTCAGTGGGGGATAAAGTGCAAGAAAACATCATTCCACTTATGCACCAGAGATTTCCATCATCAGAGGTTCGAGAAAACAACTCTAATATTCAGCATGCAGAAACGGCGGAAGATATTTCTAAGGATCGGAACAAGGAATTGGGTTCATCTTCCGTACAAGGAGTGCCATCAACTGATGTTGCGGTTTCAGATCTATCACAGTCTTCAGCTAAAGAGACTGACTCCGAGATTAGGAGTCCACCAGTTCCAGACAGGCCATTTCCTAGGCGTTCCGGGAGAATCAGGCGGCCTCCGGAGAGACTTGTTCTTTAAGGAGGGAGGAGATGTGGTATATTTAACTGTAACCAGTGCTGTGGTATATTTAACTGTAACCAGTTAAAGACTTAACTGTGACTGAGTGGAGGATTGTATATAAATAACACGCAACTATGAAATTGTATCGGTAATTAGTAATGTGTTGTACTGTGAAGTAGAGATATATTAAAATAATATTTAAAGAAAGGAAGTCGTTCAAATGTGCATCTAATTATAGTTTGAACTCACACAACACAACATTCTTAAGGTTTATTCTAGAATATGTTTATACATTATATAATAATGAAAATAGGCTTAGTTTTTTTTTTACCTAAAAACGTCATTCCAACACTCCTTTTATTAACCTATAAGAGCATGTCCTAAACTAAAGAATGTGCATTTATCACCTCTGTCGGGGGTTTAAATATATTTCTTGTTCTTTTATAATAGTTCTTAAGCTCATGAATGCATCGACCTTTTTTTGATGTAGAACTAATTCTAATATTTTCATTGATTCTCAATCAAATTTGTTAAGGGAAAACAATTTATATAAAACAGAAGTAACTGTCTTAAATAGGTTATATTTTTAAATGTTTATGCAAATGTGAGCAAATTTTTTCGATGCATAATTACTAAAGGAAGAGAGAGACAGCGGATCAACTTTTAGTAGACATGACTGGGTTTTTTTATAAGTTGGATTACCGGAGTACCTGCTTCCCGCAGGAAAGCTCAAACTCCTTTCATGATTACTGGGGTTTTTTTATAATACACAAGAGGCAAAAGTCTGAAGAGCCGCAACTGTCTATGCAAAAAACCGCGGTATGCCAACCCCTGCCTTAGCACAATAGTTTGAAATTGCCTAATACTGTTTGATTTGTCAAATAAAAAATTATTTTTGGTTGGAAATAAATTTCACTAAGCTTTACATTATTTTTTTTTAAACCTATTTTTGCAAGAGAACAAAACACAGTAAAAAACTAATTATTGAACAAATAATTAACATTAATTAATAAAGTAATCATTAATAACACATACTTAATTAAATTTTACGTACTATATACTTAGAATTCTAATCTATCGGAAAAAAATCAAGGGCTTTGGGGGGAGGGGGTTCCGGACCCTCAGGACCCCCCCCCTTGGGTGCGCCACTGGTTGGTCACGTTACAGATAAGAGCCGAATGATGCAATCTTGCACCGTACATGCATTCTCTGTACTTTTTTCAGAAAAAATAATATTAGTATTTATTTATAAATCATTAAAAATTCTCTTTCTTATGATATATTTGGAAGCAAAGGTGTAGCACATACCCCAACATTGCTATTATTAATCATGTAATGACTCTTTTCTCTCCCCTTTGCTATAATTTTTATCTCAATACACAGCTCAGTATCTTGTTGCGAGCTTTTTGATGTTGGGAGAACAAAGCTAGGAAAATGACGTTTCTCTCTCGTTAATCATAGAATTCCCGAAGATTTTCCAATCGATTTTTTCTTATTTTTGAATCATTATAGAAAATTTTGTACAAGTCTCTTCTAATTTGCTTCTGAAATCGAAAACTTTCTTTCACCTCCATTTTTTTCACACAAAGCATATGCGTTCCAAATGCGATGTCTAGCAAATGAAAGAATATATATATATATTTATAAGATTTATCTAAATTTACTATAAACTTTATCTAAACTTGCAAAATGAAGTCAGTCTCCCGAGTGCAGATGGCATTAGCTTATATTAGAGTGTGAAAATTACAGTTACATAAAATACGACACCACACGAATTAACTCGAGTGAGCACGTAAAGGGGTTACCGTATAAAGCGCACTTTTAACACATACACAAAAAGATGAAAATTTACGGGAGCGCGGTATACGCCGGGGATAAAAATGATTGCTTAAAAGAAAAAGAAAAAAAAAAAAAAGATGCGCATAAAAAAAAAAAAAAATTAGACTTTTACACAGATTAAAAATACAGTTTATTTAAAAAAATGACAATCCTTATGAGCTTAAGAGGTTTCAGTTCTTGAAATATGCTAACCCCAGGAACCCCCCTTGCGTGCACTGCTGGTACTCAATTCTTTTGTACAAAATAACACAACCCTAGATATCTGTTTAAAACGCTCTTCCTTTCTCCTTGAATGAACAGTCACAAAATTAAGCGAACACACATGTTCCATTTTGGCCCACAGGTGTCAAAATCGAACAATCTTTCAAATGGGCTTGTTATTTGAACCTTGCGGAAATAAGAGTTGATTTATAAAGAAAAATGATGGATTGACCCTTGTTATACAGTAGAAGGGACAATGGAGTAACTTCATAGACAGACTGACGCCAGTCGGTAATCACGTGATTCCAACGTCAATAAAAACCACGTGCGTTTCATACCATTGATTTTCCTATACGCGTTTGTTGATGTCGTTTTTAAATCTTAATTTTATCTAATTAAAAACATATGATATCATTGTATTTTTTGCATTATTCTAGTATATATATTTGTTAGGAAATAATTTTAACAACTCTTTGATATAATTTTTGTTTTATTCTAATTTATTTATCTAATTAGGTAATTGTCTACTTCCGACTAGTGTTAGCTATTATATTTATTTATCCTAGTTCGGTTGGATCCTAGCATTTATTTTTAGTTCATGGTACACTTGGGTATGATTCTTAGTTATTTTTGTTCTTAATAAATTAGTAGTTATTTTTGTTCTTAATAAATTAGTAGTTATTTATTAAATAGTTTTGCACAAGAATGGTTGACAGTATAGAATTAAAACTACTTTTTTAGAATTGTATGATTATCGAATAACATTGATATCATTTCTTTAAAAAAGCTCACACCTATTATTATACAACACAGTGTCAGTTAGGTGTGAATAATATAAAAAATGTCTCTGTTTGTAATTTTAATTAATAATTTAAAGTCAGAAGAAAATATTCCGAATTTTTTCAATTAGATGATAATTTGTGGGAGGAATGTTTACAAAAATTAAAGAAATGTTTTTGATTTTTACCTTCCACACACAAATAATCGATTTCTAAATTATTTATAATTATTCTTTGCTGTTAAAATTTAATGCCATTTCTTTCTTTAAATTAAAATACAATATTCTTAAGGGGAATGAAACCATTACAAAAGGCGTAACAATTTTTAGAAATGATTACATTTAATTTGATATGTTATTGTCTTATTTTTTTGAAGTACATACCAAACTTGCAAAAAAGTTTATTTCTTGAAGCCTGTGTACATAGAACACATTAGTTAATATGAAAGTTTTAGATAAATGAAGAGAATTATCTTTTGGTAAAAGGGTTTTTTTCCATCCTTTTTTGAAATCTCAGTGGCTACTTAAGAAGTAAGTATTTGTTTATCCATGATTTAACTATTTTCCTTTTTTGCACAAATCCTTAAAATAGTTTAATTCCTGAAAACTCAGTAGTATGTATGTAAAGGTAATTAAGGATGCGAGCGTATGATTCATGTACATGTCTCCTGTGATGAAAATTGAATTTTTTTTACAACTTCATAAATTGCAAATTGTATAATAGTATGGCTTACCAATGGGGACATTAAACACTCTATGTGAAGCATTATAAGTGTCAGACATTTGAAATAATCCCGTAATTTTGGTTTGATTTATCAATACTATAGGAAGTTCTTAATTTTTTTTCCTTTGTACTTATATGCTACTAGCTGATAAACCTGTTCTTCACACAGGTGTGAATTTATATATATAAATAATGTTATGCATGAAATTTCTCTCCCCCCAGTACTTCATTATTTAGAAATGGTAAATAACAATTTTCTAAAAAATATATTATATTTACTAGAGTTTACCTACCTACACTTAAAATTCAAATTAATATTTTATTTCACTGTGGAACAGTTTGTTGAAAATGAATTTTTTTGTTTACACTATATATATATATATATATATATATATATATATATATATGTATTGCGTATAAATACTTCATATATATTTTGTACAATATTATGAAGCATTTAAAGCTATTTGAAAATGTTTCTAATAAAATAACATTCCTATCTTTTTGACTGTCTGATTTACTTAGTAATTATCTTTTCTAAAAAATTTCCAAACATTTTTAAATGATTGTATAAAGTAATAAAAGAAAATACAATTTCACTATTAAGTTAAACAAATAAATCATATTAATATATAATTTTTAAAAAATATTCAATGTAATATGAACTTCATCTTTATATCTCGGCTACTAAATATTATGCATTGATATGCGACACTTGGATCACAAATTCAGATTATTAATGCGAGTATGAACTATATTAAAAATTTACATTACAAATTCAATAACTTTTTTTTAATTGCCTTTGTATAAAGTGCTTATAACATGTTGAACAACTTGTTATAAATAATTGTATAATGTTAACGAATATTTCATCAGAAAAAATACTATAATTTTCACAAATTCAATTTAATTTTTAATTGAATTGCATACTTCTCTAAGCTATTGTTTATCTCATATTAGATAGAGTTAATATGAAAGTTTTTGATTAACAATAAATATTTATCCTTTGATGAAAATGAATCTTATTTTTATAACACAATTAATTGCAAATAAGATAGAAACAATTTAATACAATATGGAAATAGTTGAATAAAATTTCCATTCACAATTTCTACTAGTTATGTCTCTTGACCAGATATTTATGTTTAGTGTTAAACACTTGAGTTCCATTTCATGCAAACTTAAAACTTACTTGGAAAAATTTATTGGCATTTTATTTTGTTATCATTAATATGTATCTAAAGTGTCCTTTTATATATAATTATACTTTTAAAAAAAGAAATTGATCATTATAATACACAAGAGCCCAAAATTTATCTTCGAAACACACAAAAATAACAGTGATTTTGACCAATTAACCTCTTAACAATAATTTTGAAAAAAGATTCTCTGTAATTCTCTTCGATAAATATCATAAAATTGATCAAAGTACTCTTCTTAGGTCAATATTTGCAACAAACTCAATGCAACAAATTTATTCAGGACATATATCATGAGATTTATTTTTGCAAATGTATAAAATAAATCTAATCTCTATAATGATAAATCTACAAATTGTGCAAATACCAATAAATGCATATTTGTTATACATATGTAGTAAAAAAATTTGTATATGTGTGAGACAGTTTTTATACCATACAGTCAAACTCTGAAAAACATGTGTTAAAACCACGCAAATATATTACAATTTTTATTTTTTTCTAAAAGAATTATGAATTGAAAAATGGCTTTTTTTTTTATTTTGGTCTTGTAGGAGTGAGCAGGACTTTTATATTTAATATATGGACACAAATTTATATTCTACTATATACACATTCTAATTTAAAAATTTTAATGCCTTAATTTATTACAATATTTGGAATTCAATTCTCGATAAATCATATATTTTACCTTAAGTAGTGCAGCGAAAAGATTTTTAAAATTTAGCACAATTTTTTTATGTGTAATTTTACAAATGGTAAATGATAATTTTGATTTCTAATGTTTGAAAATGGTTCTTATTTCATCAACTAGTATAAACATTAACAGAGCTGTAATAAAGTAAGATATTTTTCCATTTCTTTATTTTTTCTTTTTCCCTGTAATATTGTAAAATTACTAAGTAAAATAAGTTTTATAAATATATATACTTCTTTTTGATATATGTATGGTTACATATCAGATTCTTGTGTTCTATAATTTTAGATAATTAAATGCTGAAGTACCTCTGTTAACTACTCGGAAGATGTGTAACATAAGTAAAATTTAAGTTAACTAAACATAATATGTTCTCAATATAACTTGATGTAAAATAAACAAATATATTTGCTTTTAAATATTGTAAGTCTACATCTATCCAAAATCCTTTTTGAAGAAGTTTCATTTGTCTTACGGTGTTGAGAGAGAGAGAAAAAACATTATTCAAAGAGTGGTCAAACACTGGGAAGATGCTATATAATCCTCACGCTTCACCATGCAATCAAAGCACTTTGATTTGTTATAATGATATTATGAAATGATTTTTTCTTTCTAATTATCTTTTCTATAACTGATCGAGCAACCATTTCAGCAAAATAAGACATTTTAGAAAGTAAAATGTAAAATCTTTAAGAACATAATAATCGTATGCAATAGTAAACAAACGACGCCATATTCACCGGTTGACGGAATCACGTGATCGTGACGTCTCATGAATTTAGTCCATTGAAACATCCTTTTCTCAGATAAATGTGTTTAGAGTTCTCTCAACAAAGTTAAAAATTTGAAGTTAATATGAATTTTCAAGGCCAGTAGCGCACTCAAAAATTTTTCAAGGGAGGGGTTCAGGGTCGAAAGTCCACCATTTTGGTATCTTGCTCCAATACGCCACCCAACATATTCTTTTGATTTTGTCGATTTTCGGGAACAAAAACAATAAATAATTAATTATTGAATAAATAATTAGCAATAGTTAATAAAATAAATTATTAATAACAAATACATAATTAAAT
Source organism: Trichonephila clavipes (assembly GCA_019973935.1). Classification (NCBI taxonomy): domain Eukaryota; kingdom Metazoa; phylum Arthropoda; class Arachnida; order Araneae; family Nephilidae; genus Trichonephila; species Trichonephila clavipes. The sequence goes on along the minus strand of BMAU01004913.1, from coordinate 218,398 downwards.
TTTACGTAATATATACATAGGATTATAACCAATCAAAAAAAATCAAGGGCTATGGGGGGAAACCAAAAAATGCTCGTGTCACGTGTTTAAATAATTTGACGGACCAAGTCTTTCCGACTAAAATTTTAATAAAAACGAAAAGGTAACATAAATTATATTGTGGGTTTCAATTTAAAGCAGTTATTACCCACGTCAGCAATGAGACTGGTATGGTAAGTAATACATTGGTTTGTGTACATTAATTTCAGTATCTTTGAATTTTTCTTTTATTCCTTGATTCAAATAATCTTGAATCGTTTCTTTGTATTGAGTGTTAAGTGTTTTATCCCTTCGTAACCTTCGCCATAAATTCTGGAAACGTTGTTTTACCACAGAAAAGTTATTCGCGACAATTCGTTCCAATGTTTACGAAAAGGTAATTCAACCACATACCGATTATTATACTGTACAGTTTCTTTAAAAATATTCATAGCGCTTGGTCATCTTTCCGATAGCAAGGGTCATCTTTTATGCCAAGGGATTCGAGCTCAAAAAACAGCTTTAATGTATCCTCAACAGAATCATTATCTTTAAGAAGGTAATATGAAAAGTTATTAGTTTTGGTTGCCTGGAGTCGTCCACCCCAGCAATCCATCCAAATTCAGCTTCCCTGAACAACAATTCTTTGTTTACTTTATATACATTATCTTTAATTATTCTAAAGAAAATATCCGCATTCAGTAAAGTGTGAATTTCCTTAGCTTCGTAAAAATAGGGGTCTGATAATTCTAAAAATTCAGGAATTTTTATTTCCGAAACATCTAACGTAACACTTGGTGTCAACCCGGTAATTTTCTCAGTCACAAAAAATTTTAAGTTCTCTAAAAGTACCACTTATATTAGAAATTAAAGTATTAGTTTTTCCCTTTAAATTTTGTTTCAATGATTTGAGTCCTGAAACTGAGGAATTTATTTTTTCTATTGTAATGCCAAGAAAATCACACATTTTTATAGATATAATATTAATGTTAGATGCTGAGTCAAAAATGACGGGGCAATTTAGTTCTCGTCCTTCATTACGTCCTAAGAAAACGCCACCACTCGATATTAACACGTTCTTTCTATGTTGAGCAGCCGTTGTTCTTCGGTGATCTATTGCCGCAGTACAGAGGGAGCGAGAATGTTTATTGTTATATGGGCACATATACGTCGAAATACATTGTGTACATCCTTTTGTGGTTTTTTCGCAAACACAGTTCACATAACTTACGCAGACGGACTAGATCGAATCGTTTTTCGGGGTACAGTTCTAGAAACTTTTTGCATCGAAATATCGGATGTGAAGTTTTTTCCTTACAAACTATGCAACTCTTATTTTCAACAGATCGATTCATTAAAAGATTGGTTTTTGTTTTAAAGGATAAGTTAGGTTTTCTTAATATTGTTTTGTTTCGACAATACAATTTTTATCTACGGATAAAAGAATGGTTTCGCGTTGTTCTAAAAATGCAACAAATTCATCAAATGTGGGAACATCTTTTGCTTTTAAACTCAGTTCGAAATTTTTCCGTGATTCATTATTCAATTTCTTTACCATAATATTTAATAAAAATATATTAAGGTGTCCTAGGGGTCCGGACCCCCCTTGTGTGCGCCACTGGTCAAGGCAAATTGATCGGGCGATTTGGGACTTGAGGTATGTACGAGTAGTCTGTCCAGAAACATAACAAAAACATAAATGATTAGCTTGACAATAGGTACTATTTTAGGAAGCCTAACCCAAAAATATTTCATTTTCTATATAAAAATCTACTGTAACAATTAAAAAAAGACGCAAAAACTAAAAAAAAATGTTAATGAATTTTAAAAAGATTTAAAAATCCAATGGGGTGGTGTCTTGAAACGCTGCGATACATAAAATATTATTTATACATAGAAATTTGTCGGAAACTGTTAATAGATTTTTCAAATATATGAAGCCAAAATAGATTTCAAGATATCTCCTGGCAAGAATTTACTTATTTAAAATCAGCATTAAATATACTTAAACAAATTTGTTTTTGAGGAAAATATCAGATTAAATATTACTTATTTTCGCGTATTCAACACACATACATTCCTGTTATTTTCATTGATAAGTAAAAAACAATTATGAAAAAATATGCGTTTTCTTTAATATACAAACTTTTTTCCAGCACACACAAGTAATATAAAGAAAAATTTAAAGAGGGATAGAGTGAACTATGAGAGTAGGAATTGAAAAAAGAGCATGATTTGTCTGCATTGTGTTGTAACGATGCACACGCGATTTGGCTAGTTTGGTTGAAAAACAGGTTTTCGACGCCAACTTTTGTCTTTGTTTTAACAGTTACATTGTTACAACAATAGAGACGAATATATGTTGGCGTCAAAACCCAGTAATTAATTTAATTAAATTTAATGAATGTATTAATATTTGAAAAAACTGTATTAACATCAAGTATCATCCACTACAAGTTTAAAAAAATTTATTTGAACTTGATTGAATGAATATAAAGTAATTTATTAACGATTGAAAATTTGAACAAGGTAAACAAAAATATAAATATAGAGAGAGAGCTAATAGTAGGAATTGAAAAATAGCAAATGTTCCTTCTTATGTATCGAACTCGTGAGCTGTGTTGCCACGTTGTTTCAGTCATGATGACCTGAAGGCCCACCATGTGGAGGAGTGGATACAAATTAAATTTGTTGAGGCTGGTATGGAAGTTTGGAGAATGAAATGCACGTTCCTCAATGAGAACATCGTCTTTTGTACCGAGGCTCAAAATAATGAAGTCCGTCGCCAATAGTGCTCGCGTTATATTTTAACTTAGCTATTTATTATTATTATATATTGTATAAAATCTAAAAAAATTTAATTCTTGATTTTTGTAATTTTAACACTGAGTCCCAATTTTTTTTTTTTTTTTTTTTTTTTTTTTTTTTTTTGTGCAAAGTATTTAACTTTAGAACTGCCAGAATGATACAAAGAAAAAATTTTAATAAATTTTTGATGTTTTTTAAAAGATTGAGAGAAAGGTATAACACTCTTAAGCACACATGTTGCTAAAACAGCATTTTAAACCTTCGGATATTCAATTAAAAGGATTGATTTTTATTACTACTTACATTAATCATTTTAATCATTTTATTCTAGGTTTTAATATTCCAAAACTATATCAGCTCACAAATCCTAAGAAAAACCATATTATCTATTAGAAAATTTAATTTAAATTGTTCGAAAGGAAATAGGTTGAAGTTTAACTGAAATTTAATGGTTTCGCGTTTGTAATTAAAAAAAATCAACTCAAGTAATTTTTAATTAAATTATCAGTTTTCAGGGGAAGAGAATTAAAAAATTTAAGAATTTAAATATGTATATTTAATTAAAATTTAAATAAAAATATTTTCCTTTTTTTTTTTTTTTTTGCATTTAAAATCTCGCTGTAATTTTTCTATAAGGATTGTTTTTTCAGTCAGCTACTCTCTCTTTGGTGCTGCGATGGAGGGTTTTTTATGTCTCTTCTTCCCCCCCACACACATTAGAAATGCTGTATGGTGAAGTTTTAACAATGTTTGAGATTAACTTTGAAATATGAATTGAAGTGGAAAAAAATCTCCTCCCCTCTCCATAAAAAAATTCTTCGTTATGCTCCGAGAACTTTGTTTGGAAATAAAAAACAGATTCGTGTATACATTTGCTTTTCTACATAAGAAATAAAACTACAGTCGGACCTCTATATAATGGTCGCTAAATCCCGGAAAAAGGTTCGTTATATGGAAAATTCGTTCTATAGAGATTCATTTTTTAATATACTTTATAAACCACATAAAACCAATTTTAAATTCCTAAACACTACATATTAAAAAAAGTAATTATTCACACCTTTTTTTAAATTAATAGATGTTTATTTTATATATCTTACCCATCACAAAAGAAAGAAAGAAAAACTGCAAAGAAAACAAGAAAAAAGAATGTCGAAGAATTCACTGTATTTTCAATACTAAGAAAATAATTTGAAACTAAAATTAATGAATTTTAAGAACATTTTAAAATTTAAAGCATATAAGTAATACTAAGCATAGACTATTTTATAATTAGAACACGGGGAAACGGGTCAATTCCACTGAGGGTGAAAGAGGATATCGAAGATGTTTCAAATGAAGTGGGCAATGGGGGTTAAGGGTTGCACTTCTCGGATGAAACGTCTAGAACTCTATTGCTTTCGGCGAGTTAGGATCTAATAAAACCAGTTCAAGATTTATGACCACCGTAAAATGTATTAAAAAGAGAATAACTTGAAATTTTTTCAGAAATACTTTGAAAAAAGGGAGAAAAAAAAATTGAATCACAAAAGAAAAAGTATAGAAAATGCACTTCGCTATAGAGAGGTTATTTTACGAAGAAAATCGTGAAATGTGCAAGATTGCAGGAAAAAAGTTCACTACATAGAAAAATTCGCAATATAGAGGCTCGACAGTATTTGAAAAAGTTAAATTTATCACTCCATGATATGGGATTCCGTAACATTGTGATGTAATATGAATAGTCGACATTTTTTAGCTGTGTAATACGAATTTACTTTGAGAGTTTCCACTGTATATGCGCAGTCTTCTTCACTTACAGATGCGTTTTTTCTTCGAACTGATCGAAGCCTGATGAATAATTTCAACACTATTTTCATTCAAAAGGGCTATAAAAATTACAAATAAAAGTTCAATTCATTCACTTATAATTATTGTACGTAATGTGAAAATTTTTAATACATTCTCTTTTTTACATAATGTAATAAAAAGCATAACTGAAATTATGGAACTGTAATAAAATTAACACGTGATATATTTTTGAAGTCTTGAGGTGTGTGCAGTGGCGCACACGAGGGGGGTCCTGGGTGTCCGGCCCCCCCCAAAGCCCTTGATTTTTTTTTCAGAGTGATTATAATTCTAAGTATATAGTACGTAAAATTTAATTAATTACTTGTTATTAATGATTAATTTTATTAACTAGTGCTAATTATTTATTCAAAAATTAGTTTTTTACTGTGTTTTGTTCCCGAAAATCGACGAAATCAAAAGGAGCATGATACAAGAATGGTGAACTTTCAACCCCGGACCCCCTCCCCCCCCCCTTGAAAAAATCCTGTGTGCGCCACTGGGTGTGTGTATGTACTAACAACGCAGTCCACTGAGTATTTCATGATGTAAAACTATGAATTGCTGTCCAGTTATTAGGGTTTCGATTGTACTCAAAAGTATTTTCATAACTCTCGCATCTTGATTTTAAAAAAAGCAGAATATGAATGTCTAAAACGGAAGCATCTTTTACACACCCGTAACCCCCCATTCTTGTAATTCGATTTACGCTAAACCCGTTCTTGGTGGACCTCTACTTAGCAAAAGAAAATCATCTGCTGAATTTCGAATAAGTAGGTATAATAACTTACAAACGAGATTTTCTGTTTTAACTACAACACTTCCGCTATCCTCCTCCTCCCCCTACACACACCGTTTTCTATTAGGAAATATATTTCCGCCAAACTCGTTTTTTAGCAGATCTCTGTTCAACAAGAAGGCCAAATGTAAAACTAATAACTCTCAATAGTGGCCTCCGCTACCGTTCCCCTTCACCTTCTGAGAGTCAATTTCCGCAAAATTCCTTCTTAGCAGATCTCTGTACAATAACCTGATATAAAATCTATAGATTTAGTAGTTCTTAAATAGGAATTCTGCTGTCTATAACACTCTCACAACCCTCTTAATGAGTTGATTTCCACTAAATGCGCTCCTAGCAGATCTCTACTAAATAAAAGAAACATGCCTGTCCAATTTAAAATCTGTATGTCCAATAGTTCCGGTGATCGCGTGATGAATGAGCGAGTCACTTTTCTCTTATATACATATATAAAACTTCATTCAGTAGCGCACACAAGGAAAGGGGGTCCCCGGGTCCGGAGCCCCCCTCCCCATAGACCTTGATTATATTCCTATGTATATAGTATGTAGAATTTAATTAATCATGTGTTATTAATAATTGTATTAATTAATCGTAATTATTTTTCAAGTTAAATTTTTACTGCTTTTTGTTCCCGAAAATTGACAAAATCTAAATATGTTGAGCGGCGTATTCGAGCAAGATACGATAATGGTGGACTTCCGACCCTGCCCCTCCCCTCCCCCTTGAAAAGTTCCTGTGTGCACCACTGACTTCGTCGCAAGAAATATCTCTTTTAACAGATTTTTTTTTCATATTTTTAAAGTATTTCTACAATAAATACTTTTTTTTTAATTTTCACTTATGAAGTACAAAGTAAAACCATGACAACAATATATATATATATATATATATATCTGCTCTCTCTTGTAATAATGGTCGTTTTTCCCGTTAATTCTCCGTGGATTAAACAGCCTTAAGAATATTAATTTTTATATGCATTTAAATTTCATTAGAAAGACAGTTTACCGAAAAACACAACGCCATCTACGCATCCAAAAAAGAAGAATCAAGAACTCAGATAAAACTATTGTACCTGAACTTGACCCACTTATCTAAACAGAAAGAAACCAAAACAACCGCTATCTTCTAATGTCCCTTTTTTTAAGTCAAGTTCAGAAGAGAGGGAATTGCAGAAAAAAAATTGCAGAGAAAGGAAAAAAAGATAATTTGATATAGGCGGTGGAGAGCGCGAGGAAGGTTCTTTTTCGTCCTTGCCCTTGACTCAGAAATGGAGTAGACGGTAGTCTGAAAGCTTTTTTGCGGGAATTCCCTTCTCGCCCCTCTCTTGGAAAAATGCCAATCTGGATGTGTGCCAGACACGTCAAAAAGATTCGTTCAGTGAACTTTTTCCCAGTGATAAGCTCACCGAAATGGGCAATCATATTTAATGTTGGACCTTACTGCCCAATACAGCGGATGTTTACTTTCGAATGCGGAAATACTTGCGGAAGGTAGATTTTAGCTGTTCGGGAAGTATTTAGTTTCCCTAGGAAAAGAAACGTAATATCGTTTTTTTTTTCATTCATATCAAAATTCGAATAGTTTATGGAAAGAATTATCCTAGGATTTACAATGAACGGTTTATGAATGAAAATTTTTATTGATAAAGAGTAGAATTAAGCCATGAAAGAAGCATTTGACTCTTTACCAAAAATATTTATTGCAATAATTAATTTACAGCGCTTTATTTATATAAATAAAAACCCAGTGGCTGAGTGGTAGCGTATCGCGCTTCCGCACCTGTAGTCCAGGGCTCAAAACCTAGGCTGGACAAGGTCGATTCAGCATTTCATCCCTGCAGGGGGTCGATAAATGAGCACCAAGCTCGCTTGGGAACTTAACACTGGGTGTTTCGCTCCAGACTGACCACCTGATCGGAACATCTGCTCGTGCACTTCAGCTCCGAAGGTCATGTACACTGAGACGGGCACAATAGGCCTTGGCCCTTTATGGACAGTTGCGCCACTGAGTTTTTATTTAAGTAAATACAACCAAAAGGAGTAACTTATCAAAGATTCCATCTTCTTCCTAAGGTTGTTGAAGTTCAGAGAATTTTACTAAAACGGCAAATCAACGAATTTTTTTTTTTTCAGAAATATATATTGCAGTATATATTTTTTATATCAGTCATATTTTTCATATCAGTCATATTTTTCAAATACGTCTCAAGCAGTAGCACACACAGGAATTTTTCAAGGGGGGTCACCATTCTTGTATCATGCTCCTTTTGATTTCGTCGATTTTCGGGAACAAAACACAGTAAAAAACTAATTTTTGAATAAATAATTAGCATTAATTAATAAAATTAATCATTAATAACAAGTAATTAGTTAAATTTTACGTACTATATACTTAGAATTATAATCAATCAGAAAAAAATCAAGGGCTTTGGGTTTGGGGGGGTCCGGACCCCCTCCCCCTTGTGTGCGCCACTGGTCGCAAGTCATCAATAATAGCAAAAGAAAATTTTAACGCTAATATTTGATCATAAAATTTCAGTAACATATTGGGAAGAGCAGTATCAAATCAAATTCTAATAGAAATACCTATTTAATCTCCTGATACTTCCTCAATGGTACTTGGTATGTTATAACTACTACACGCACGCACAGAGCGCTCGCACATTCACTAAAAGAATTTAAAGCTGTCTTCCGTAAAAGTACGAGAGCTCTAAATAAACGCCAAGCTCATTTTCAGACAGAAAAATAACCCAATTTCCATGGAAATATGCAATATTATAAACTCGTACCTCTGTTAACGATATAGTGTTTTTAAAAAATTCAAAATATTCCGGGAATACTTTCTTCTTTGTTTTAATGCGTGAAGGCAAAGCCCATTTAACATTACGGTATAAGATAAAAAATGCGAAACACATTTTATACCAGAAAAAATGAATCCATTCGGTTAAAAATGGGAAGTGTGATAAAAAATACTGCTCTCTAAAGGATAGTGAAGCCAGAATATATCACACATATTAAGTTTTCATTTCTTTTATATCTGAAAAAATGTTCCAAATTCGGGTCCCATTCTTTAACATTAACCGAAAACAGTCTTAAGAAAGCCACTATAAAACAAAGAATGGTATTAACAGAAACGTCTTTAGGCATAGGCCAACTGGGCCCTGGCCTAGGAGGGGGGCTTATCGTTCTCAATTCAACCTCAATAAAATCATGATCAAAATGTTTTTTAAGGGTCGAATGTTATTCTCAGGCCTCTCTCTCTATTCTATGAAAAACCGGGAATTTAGGACACCAAGCCTAGGCCTACCATTATACATCACCATTATTCATTTAGTCGAAAGGCGTCAACCGGTTTGTGCCTATGTTTTTGAGATTGTGAGCTACTCATATTTATTGCTAAAGGATTACCGTATGTTCGAGTATTCGACAACATATGCTATACATGTACTGTCCACTTTTAAGGGTCACAAGTGGGCCTTGCTTTTGCATGGGGCCCAGGACCTCAAGAAGCCTTAAGAAGTCCCTGGGTATTAATGGTAATGATTTGATACTTCGAAGGGGGAAAATCTGCTTTCGGAGAAAATTTGATCCGGATGAAGTAAAGAAACAAAGCTATGATACATTATAAGAGCGAATTTACGCAAAAATAAATGAGAAAAATAAAAAGAATTGTATCAAAATATAGTTTAAAAAACCGGTAAAAAATATATGCATAGAAACCTGACAGAAAAATCATTTCCATAAAAATCAAATGAACTTATATACTTTTATTTGAAATAGGTGCATCTCAAAAGTTTTCCTTACAAAAATAACAACCCTGGAAATCCGAGTGTTGCGTTGCCGAATTGAATTAATTGTAAGTTGCTTTTATTTTAATGATTTTTGACTTGATATTTTGAAGGAGTTACTCGAGTTAGTCTATTTTTATTTGGATAATTAATTTTAAACTATCTTAACTTTAAAACAGAGATTTATTTTTGCCATACAAATCACTGCCATGTTTGTGTTATTACGCAAGAACATGGGTTCGCTGACTAATCATAACTGGAAGACAATTTTTATACGAGTGTAAGTGATTTCACTGAGACTATTTTCAGCTGAGTCAGGAAAGGAAAAAAAGCACAATTAGAAGTGCACGACGAACAGGAAATCACCAATATCCTATATATATATATACATACATATATACATATATATATACAGTTTTTATCAGCTCTTAAGCGTATTTGTTCCAAAATCCTGGTCAATCTGAAATGCCCTTTACTGATTACGGAGGTGTAACCATAGAATATTAACACTTAGCTGGTGGTTACGAGAAAAAGGACTACAGTCAGAATGTTGCGAGTTCAAATCATGTCCTGGTCATCATTTTATGTGTGTGGGTCAGTGGCGCACACAAGAGGAGGGTCCTGGGGTCCGGACCCCCGACGCCCTTAATTTTTTTCCCGATTGATTATAATTCTAAGTATATAGTACGTAAAATTTAATTAAGTATTTGTTATTAATGATTAATTTTATTAATTAATGCTGATTTTTTATTCAATAATTAGTTTTTTACTGTGTTTTGTTCCCGAAAATCGACAAAATCAAAAGGAGCCTGATACAAGAATGGTGAACTTTCGACACCGGACCCCCCTTGAAAAATTCCTGTGTGCGCTACTGGTATGGGTACACATATATAGTAAACATATATATAAAAAAATTCTTCATATTAGTACAAATATTAAATGTTAGTGCATGGTTAGAGAGAGAGACAGTTCTTGTGTGTGTGTGTGTGCACATGTCATTGCAGAAACCCCCTTGCTTCCAAAAGAGGGAGCAACTATGTACACAATAGCAAGAAGTGAAAAAAAATTAAAGGAACTTCCCATAGATTCATTAGAATTTGAATAGGAAGCGATTGAATTTGAAACAAATAATAAATAGTAGTTCATTCTGATCTACATAAAGCAGAGATCGCCACACTTCATTGAAAGGTTGCCATGTTACTAAGAATATCTGGCCGTTGACAAATTCCTCAGGCTGCAGGTCATTTTCTTTGAAAGAATCATGTGTCATTCTAAGATATTGCAAAATAAATCGAATGATGTATCACCTTTTTTTAATAGAAGCAGATTTTGATACGAAATATTGATTTCAAAAAAGCAATTGAAGTATTTTCAATTAGAAATTCTGGAAGATGTATTAAAACCGACTTGTGTGTGGATTATTTAATATTGTATTATCTCGGAATTAAAGTAGTCAATATTAAATTGAGCATTATGAATTATTTACAGAATGTGGGTGGGATGTAGAATAATTCCTTTGACCTAGAGCACATATTATTGTAAATCCAGCTGCATCCGTGTACATATATAACAATTTCGAAAGCAAAATGCCTTATATTGGTCAGTTCAAAATGTTTGCTAGAATCAGAAGAAACAAGGAATTAAAACTTATATAGCTTTTTAAGATGTATTATATGTTAATTTATGAATGTATATATAACAAAAAAAAATTTTAATTTAGGAGACACGCGACTCAGACTCATCATGAAATCTCCTTAACTATTGACTTATAACTAATTTCACAAACATATTTATTTTGTTGAGTAACCATCCTCTTTCGAAAAACGGTTTTCCGATCATCGACTCCCATTTGGGAGATGCAAAAAGTTACGAGGACATTATAGATAAAAATATTTCCCGATTTTGAACTATTAGATCTGCAGACATGAAATTTTTAGCTATTATGTTTCTTTTGTTGGGTAGAGATCTGCTAAGAATGGGTTTTGCGAAATCGATTCCTGAGGGGAGGGCGGGGGGTAACGGAAGTGTTATAGATCAAAAAATTCTCGTTTTTGAATTATTTGACTTACAGACTTGAAATTTTGTAAGCTTGTATCTTTTGTTGAGTAGAGATCCAATAAAAAGCGATTTTGAAGAATCAGACTCCAAGGCGGGGTATTATAGAAGCGTAAAAGATAAATGTACTCCGGTCTTAGAGTTTCCCGTTGGTGTGGTGTGGTAGTTAGGAGAGGGGGGTGCCAGCTCAGGTGTCGTCCACGTCACTTGACCATGGTTCAAAATTACGTGGTCCGTCGCCAAAAACCCTCGTGCAGCTGAACAGTGCGACGTTAATCTTCACTCACTCACCCGGTCTTAGAGTTTCAAATGCCGTACTTTTTAATCAAGAAATGAGAGCTATAAGAATGTTTTTTAATACAATCGAAACCTTTAATGCTAGGACTTAAATATTAGTAACTTATGAAGAATAGTCATTCAACATCACACGAAATATTCGGAAGAACGTACAACAGCATTAAATACAACAGAAGCGGGTGAATAACTGCTGATTCTATTATATAATTAAAAATATAGTAAAAATCATTTTACTGTAAGCATATATATATATCATAATCAATAAGTAAAAAACATAAGACGTTTAATTTCTTGCATGTACTGAATATTATAAATACATTGGATAAAAATGCTGATTAAAAGATATCCTATCCTTATCAATCATATTTATTCGATAAGCATGTTGATGATTGTTTGGAGAGGAAATTTTAATATTTTTCCGTCTTTGTATACATGTAAGATATTTAATTGCATTTTTATGTAATTTAGCGTTATACAGAATTCTTATTTGCAAAAAGTTAATACTAAGCGTGTAAAAATTCATATCCTCATTCGAAAAAAACTTTGAATAAAAGTGCTGTTTAATTACATAAAAATAAACTTCATCAGCATTGGCGTGACAGCCCTTTGTAGGCCTGAGCCTTCCTCAATAGTTTTTCCTATTCTGCTCTTCTCCCAGCAATTGATCTCCAGTTCACCTTTAGAATGGCAAAGTCCTCATCCACACAGTTTTTCCATCTCCTTTTCGACCTTCCTTTGGTCTTTTATTAGAGGGAGTTGCATTAAAAATTTTCAATGCTGTTCGTTCTGAGCTCATTCTTACCATATGCCCTACCCATCTCATTCTACTTAGCTTTATGAACTTAACAATATCATCCCTATTAAAAAACTTAAACATTTCAAAATTATACCTTTTTCTCCGACTGTTATTATCGAGAACAGCACTAACTTTGGTTCGCAGGACTTTCCTTTCAAATGTCGCCACGGTCCTTTTTTTTTTTTTTTTTTTGCCAAGGTCCATGTCTCTAAGGCATGTCAAAACTGATTTAATCAGTACCTTATACAACAGGATTTTTGACTTTCTTTTTATTAAGTGAGATTTCAGTAATTATCTTAAACCAAAGAAACAACGACTAGCTGCTATAATTCTCTTTCTGATTTCAGGATTCGTGTCACCTTGGTAATTTATTACTGATCCCCTAGATAGGTAAATTTTTTTACAGATTCAAATTTAAAGGAGTCTGTTTCAAGCCAATTAGGGTTGGTTTACAACCTACCAAAAATAAACTTAGTATAATCAAATATAAACTTTGTTGGTTATAGGTTTCTGAAAAAAAAAACTATTGTGCTGTAAGTAAAAAAAATGCAAAATGTAAAGATTTTTTTTCAAGTCTTGTGGTTTCAGTAAAGGCATGGTATTGAGAAAGTATAACATTTGAAAGGCTTTATTTTAGGTGCATAAAATGCTGAGGCTTATTTTTTTTTAAAAAAAATAGCTATTGGCGTATAACTAAACACAGCTCCCAATACCTTATAAAATTTCAATAACAATTCTAATCTCGTTAAATTTTTCGATAATTATTTATAATTAAGAATCTTTTCCATTGTTTTTGTCTAGTATTAAGGGGCCACGGTAGCCCTGGGATTTAAGATATTTTGAGAGGCCCAGGACCCCTACAAAAATGTAGGTCCCACCAATGACCCTTAAAAGTAGACATTACACAGCATACATTGTCAAATACTCGTACAATTAATAATCCAAAACAAATAAATGTGCATGATTTACAATCGCACAAACCGGACCGACTGCTGCCTTTTGACTGAATAAGTAATGATCAGTGGCGCACTCAAGGGGGAACCCCCCCCCCTTGATTATAATTCTATGTAAGTAGTACGTACGTAAAATGCAAGGAAGTATTTCTTATTAATAACTAATTTTATTAATTAATGCTAATTATTTATTCAGTAATTAATTCTTTACTGTTTTTTGCTCCCGAACACCGTATTGGAGCATGATACGAGAATGGTGGACTTTCAACCCTGGAGCTCCCCCTTGAAGAACTCCTGTGTGCGCCACTGGTAATGATGATGTATGATAGTAGGCCTAGGCCTATACATGGACGACGCTCATCACATGTAGCCAATTGATATACTGTGCGAAAGTGCCAGTTTCTACGAGAATTTAATCGGAGCTAACATTTTACCGTAGAGATTATTTAAATTATTATCTTATTAAGACTGAGCCTAGAGCAAGAAGCCCCTGGGCCCGGGTCCAATTTGCCCATGTCTCGAGACGTCCCTGCTGTAGCCCAGTGATTATGGTCACGATTTCGAGTCCTGGAGCCACTGGGGACCTACCCTATACAAGAGGATGATGCACGTTAAATCTGTCGAATTTAAAGTTCCCCCGTTGACGTGTTGTGGTAGTTTGGAGAGAGGGCATTAGCTCACAAGGTGTCATACTCTCGCATGACCGAGGTTCAAAATTTCGAAGTCCGTCGCCAATAGCCCTTGTGTTGCTTTATCATGCGATGTTAATAAACACTCACTCATACGGTACCTAGTGCGCATAAACTTGTGATCGACATGTCATGAGACAGAGCCTCGGCATCATTGAAGACTAACGGTGTAGAGAGGGACTGATGCCCATTAAATCTTTCTCAAAATCCTTACGTTGTCATAGTGTTGTGGAAGTTTGGAGAATGAGAATCCAGCTCAGGTGTTGTCCGTCACTTGAAAGAGACTAAAATTTACGAGGTTTGTCGCCAATAACTCTCGTGTTACTTTATAGTGTGATGTTAATATTGTTTACTCTCGCTTGTTTAATATTTAAAGAATATTCCCAGGGACGTCGCAAAGCATGGGTCAACTGGGTCCGGGCCCAGGGCCTCGTTCCGTTCTCGACTTTGTCTTAGTAAGGTCCTGATCAAGATAATTTTAATGGTCAAATATTCCGGTAAATATTTTCCGAGAGACAGAGAAATTTATATTGCATTTCAGCTGGCAAAAGTGGTAAGACTATAATATTATGCGGTGGCCGTCGCGTCGATGTTTAGACCTAGGCCTGATGCTATAAACAATCATTCAACTCATTTAATCGAAATGTGGTCATCGGTCGAGCCGGTTTGAGCATAGGTTTTTGAGATTGTGAGTGGTGTACATTGATTTGTTTCAAATGACCGTTTGAAAGAACAAGGGTGTCAAACTTGAAGGCTGATTTGGGCCAAACAAACAAGGTTTAACTTTAGGTGGGCCGTAAAAAAAACAATATTCATAGAAACGTAAGTTTATTTCAAATAATACATTATAATAAATATGTAAAAAAGAACAAAAAAATTAATGTTTACGTCCAGACATCTGACATCTCTTCTCATATTCCGGGAGAAATTTTGACATTTTATTATCTATTAATGTGTACAGGGCCGCAAAAATGTTTGTTGTGGGCTGCGAGTTCGACACCCCTGCTATATACTGACTACATTTATGCTGTCTGCCTCTGTGCAAAAGTAGGTAGAATCTACTTTTGCACAGGGGCCTAGGGCCACTAAACATCTTAAGATTTCTCTGTGCCCAGGGCCTCAAAAAGTCTTAAGACATCCTTGAATATACCCTCAGAATTTCCAAAGAAATCTTAAGTTTTATCCATACTCTTTTTTTTTTTTTTAAGGTATCCTACTACGTTCGGAACCGTGATTTTGAAAAGCGTATAAATGGATAATTTTCATGATATTTAGTGTCACTTAGATTAGAATATAAAATTGTAATAAAATTGTTTTAAGGACATTTTGACAAAAAATTTTTATTTAAATGCAATATTTGGGAAAAAAATTAACTTAGAATAATCTTTTTTCCAAATGTTCTCCATTTGTGAAAAATGCTTCTATTATAATAATATTTTGCCTGTATATAGCTCAGACCGCTGTGCAGAGGCTCAACTAGAATTTTTGAAATATAAAGCTTAGAAGTGGGTTTATCCATATTTTACGACAACAGAGGGGAGCAATTTTAAGAAAAAAACGCGAATAATTATTTCAATGGGTGGTAACTCTGAAACTAATGTGAATTTTTCAAAATTTCTAGTTGAGCCGCTGTAGAAAGGTCTGAGCTGTATACAGGCAAAATATTATTATAATAGAACCATTTTTCCCAAAAGGAGAACATTAGGAAAAAAGATTACTCTAAGTTAATTTTTTGCCAAAAATACTATATTTAAATTTATTTTTGTCAAAATGTCCTTAAAACAATTTTGTGCATATATTCTAATCTTTGTGACACTAAATATCATGAAAATTATCCATTTATACGTTTTTTTAAAATCACGGTTCCGAACGTAGTCGGATACCTTAAATATTAAACTTAATATAATTGTTAAATGTGTTGAAATTATTTAATATTTAGATATATAAGAAAGAGAAAATATACAAAACATATATATTTAAATATGTTTTAACACATCATATTTCTGTAGTTTTTCACAAAATAATAAGAATATGTATTTTATCATTTGAAAATATGTCCTACCGTATAAAGATAATGAAAAAATTGTGTAGTTTTTTATTATCCTCCCTCGCCCCCCTCTAACCGCGCGTGACCCAACTCAATCATAACAACCATCTCAGATACCAATGATAAAAAATAAATAGAAGCAAACGCGTGAAAACAGATTCCTCCCGCCCCACCACTATCGAGACTAGAATTACAAATCCTGCAGTAAACACACACTTACCATTATAGCTTCTCTAAGCGGTCTTTAGTGAATAATAAACATCTGGGTGCCTAGCGTAAAAATACATATTTCACGCTATTGTCATCTGAAGGGTGCGTGTGGGCGGATGTACTTAATGTATTTCACAATGCATAAAAAGGCAGAAATAAGTAACAACATTCGACAATGGGACTGGCTGTGTTACTTGAGGAAGAGAGAGCAAAATAACAGTTATATGAACGTTTGCTGTGGGTGAAAGTTTGTCTGTTTATTGTATACGGTACAAAAAATAGAATACGTTGAAATTTGAGTCGTGGAGCATTCGAATTCGAAAATCGACTGTTTTTATTTTAAGTTTGTGAATGTAATAAAAATAATAATGAGGAAACGTGTCGTCTTAGGATTTAATTGCACAGATCACAAAAAATATTCCATTGTAGAACCGAATTCTTCAAACAGGATGTTATTAAAAATGTTGATATATACGCAGCTTGTCCATAACTTTCGCCTTAACGCTACAACAACTCAATATATTAGCGTAAAAGAATCATTTCATTTTGCGAATATTCTCTTAAACACGGATATAAATACAGTAGAACGTCGTTTATCCGAATCAATTGGGACCAGACACCGTTCGGATACGCGATTGTTCGGATAACCGAAAACCGAAGGCGATCTATACAGTATATGAAACCGGACACTATACGAATATTGAAAATCATCACATGCGGGAAACGTGCTTGAAGAAAGAGCAAAATAGGTACAAAGTGTCGCAATTTTACCTTTATTGCGGAAAATAATAACTTATTTTTCGCTGTACCATTATACACCTTTACATCTTCGTTCATTCCCGTCACTTTGTGGAAACAACTGTTTAGCATTGCACTGTTAGAAAACATGTTCACACGTACATGTAGTTGACAAAAAAAAACAGGTCAGATAATAAACGTTCGGTTAAACGACGTTCTTCTGTACGTTGTTTTCCCATTAAAAATCCCAAAAGAACTGAACTTGCTTAACACAACTTCGACCAAAAAATCGACTTATATATGTTACCGTTAAACTTCGACAGCCGTTAATGCGCACATTACTAATCCACAGATTAAATGAATTGCTCCGCGCGTCAAGTACGAAATCAAGATTTTTCAGGATTTCAAGTAAGTAATCTTCACATGAGCGGTTTCCGCGTAAAGGCCCAAATAAGCTGGACACAATCAGGTTTTCTGGTAATAAATTTCCATCCACCAGTGCCAAGGAAGCATGTAGATATTCTGCACCCAGGGCCTGAAATTAGCTTAAATCGGCATTGTCCGTATCGTTAAAGTTCACAAGTTTTCCTCGTTTCCTTTCTGTTAGGAATTTTCATTAAACGGGATTTATCCCAGAATAATTTTAAACATTAAGAAACAGAGTGGAAGAGACAGTAAATGTATTTGATAAAATACTTGAATTAATTTATCATAAATTTAGCTACGATGGCCAGTATCATCCGGAAACGAGTTAAATGTTAAAAGTTCCAATATTACAAAGTATGACTGCACATACCGATATAGCAATCGCAACCATGATGAAAGAAATTAGTCAACTAAATTGCACGGTAAGCTGAGAAACCCAGCGCAATATTTCATCCCATTTGATTCTTTGTATTGTAGTTCTTCAACTGACTGATTATATCAACTAATTTGTCCTTGATTCTGTAAATGTGCATCTCTAGTTATCGAAAAATAAGTAATCTCCTTCATTGTAATAATATGTTAAACTGTTTGATTCTTTGTACTATAGTTTTTCAATTGATTGACGATTGATTTTATCAACTAATTTGTTTGCTTGATTATATCAACGTGATTCTTGAAATATCAAAAATAAATAATATTTAATTCAAACGTGAAGAAACGTTGCTGTTGTTCCACTAAAGATCTTATTTTCGCTTTAATGAGTGCCTTTAATGTGCAGATTATATCGGTAATTCGCAGATTACCTAAGTAATTTGAGAAATGAAATAGTTTTCCCACACTTGAACGGATCATCCTAGTGTATATGCAGATTACCTAATTTTTGTACTTAAGCATTAGCATACGAGTATACATCGCTAGATTAAAATGTATTTAAAACTCAAAATTAAATTAAAAACTGTACTTTAAAAAAATATTGTAATAGGCCCTCTAATTTAACTTAAAAACAAAGGGATAAAGAAAAAGTTTAAAAAAATTAACCATAAGATTACAAAAAGTAATATAAAAAAAATTTTAAGTGAATTCCTACTTAGATCAACAAAGAAATTTTTTTATTTTAGCTATTTTTTATTAAATAGTTACAATTAATATAAAAATGTATATACATATGACAGAATCACAACATTAAGTGGTAATTAAATTTATTAATTATCATTAAAGTATCGTATTGTCATCCAAAACAATGGTGTATATTAAACTTTCAGTTCAATTGAATGCTTTAAAACGTGAGAAAAAAACCTTTTCAAGTTTTGACACAAGTCGCCAAAAATGATGCCAACGTGGCTGTTTTTGTAATTCTTTAAATAATTAGTTTTAATCAAATAATTTTTATTAATTATAGTTAAATTATTGTATTGTCATCCAAAATGATCATGTATATAAAATTTCAGCTCATTTGAGCGCTTTAAAATGTATTTTATTAATGATTGAAAATTCCACCAAGATAAATAAATAAATATATAAGAGTGTGAGCTATAAAATAGTAGGAATTGAAAAATGCAAATAAGTATTGTCAAAATAAATATTTTAAGAACTGAAATGTCCAATCGTTTGGTGATGTCATTTAAGGAAAAGTTTATTGTGTGAACAATATTTTTCCATCTTTCTTGTTTTAAATAACATTAGACTCATTTAATTTATTTTAAATTAAAAGTTATTATTAAATATAATTTTTTTAATATATTTGAAAAGCATTATAAAAACACAAATAAGTAAGTGAAAATTGTATTCATTCTCATAAATAACTAAATAGTATAATTTGAATCCATACTACAAAATTCGATTATCAGAATACAGTAATATTTTTATTAATTCGTGAACATCATATTAATATTTTAATTTTTTAATTAATAGTATTATCAAGAAAAATATTTATTTTCCTTTTAAATGAAAAAAATGCATTCTTTTTCAATTTTTTCCATAACACAAAGGTTATTATAACCTTTTGGGGAAGTTAAGTTTTTCAAATACAAAAACACTTGAATGTCACCTTCAGAAAGTGCAAAATGTTCGTTTATCATTCAGAAAAGTGATTTCGGTGGAGTCAAAGGTCTCAACGCGATTTTTTTCCAAATAGATTGTAAAAATTGTGCATGAATGCAAACTCCAGCTATGTACGTATCATTAATATACATAATATTGGAAATACAAATGTATTCTTATGCAAGTATTTTTATGTACTATTTTTATTTAATATGAACTTTAAATGAAACTTCAAAGGTTTAATATAACTTCAAGGTTAAGCACGCCTTTCCTTTTGTGGAAAGAATAAATCAATTTATTTTCTCTGTACAGAAGGGTAAAAAAAATGGATGAGGAACCCCTGTAAGGGTAATTGTAGGCCCAAACGCATTCTTGAGCACGCGTGAAAGCGCACAGCAGGACCCCTCTGCCCTTTCCCTTCTACCCTCAGTGTCTTAAAATAAACCAGAAGTGTCATATACCGTGACGTGTGTCTCCCCCTCCCGACTTTTTTTTACGCTAATCTTGCTGTTTGTGTTATAAAGATGGAGAGTTATGACTATTCATTTCAGAAGTAAATGCTTCTTTTTTCCACACCAATTCTACAGAAATTTGCGTTTTAAATTTAGAATTTAATGTTGTTTTTAAAAGCAACAATTATTGCTGAAGCTCCTTCCTCAGTGGCTCAACAGCTCAATGTAAGCATTGGCCTTCTCAAGCTATCCAGGCCAACCTTCTTCCTGCTAGTGTCCTCCAATTCATAGTTCTCAAAACTAGAACTTTTTAGGCCATCAATTCATCTAAGATTTGGGCTGCCTTTCGTGTGCCAATTGATTGGGCATTGAAGATTTTTAGTGGTGTGATCTTCATCTGTTCTGACAACGTGGCCTGCCCATTTGATTCGTCTAGTGGCCAAGGTAACGGACTTGTGGCCGACATGTCATGAATTCAGGCCTAGTGCCGCTGAAGACCCGCCGTGTAGGGGAGCGATGCACGTTAAATCTGTCGAGAGCTCAAACGTCCTCTTTTTGGTGTGGTGTGGTAGTTAGGAGGGGGCAGCATAGGTGTCGTCCTCGTCTCTTAACCATGGTTCTAAATCACGAGGTCCGTCGCCAAAAACCCTCGTGTAGCTGAACAGTGCGACGTTAATATTCACTCACTCACTTGATGAAGTTAACAATGTGTCAGATTCTTTATGTAAGTGATAGAGCTCGAAATTTGATCTTCACAACGTTCTATTTTCCTGAATTCTTCAAAAAATAAATCTTAAGTAGCTGAAGTTATCAAATTAAAAAATATTTTAAAAAATAAATCGGGATTAAAATTTAAAATAGAAATCTTATTTATTTAACTTGTCTTGGAGAAAATATTTTTGATATCTTATCATTAGAGAGAGAGAGAGAGATGAGTGTAATATAAATCACTTCCTCGGCTAAAGAGCTGATTAAGGTAGTTTTTATTTGATTTAATAACTACAATGACTTGTGTTCGAACAAAAAGATTTTGTAAGACAGAATAGCAAATTCAATTAGGATATTTTTTAAAGAAATTGCAATTGTTGTTATAAAATCTGTTTTGAAAGAAATGAATAAAAATCTATATTGACACTTTAATTTAGATTTGTATTGATTGTTTCTCATTCATTATTTAACACTATTAGTTTCACATTTATGTTCAACAATTTGAAATTGATTGATGATTAGAATGGTAAAAAATGGGGAAGAGATAAATTTGTTTGAAAATTTCTAATGCTTCATGTAAAATAAATTACATTATTTAAACAAAGTATACACTCATAGTCCTGTGATATAGCCAAATTTTTTGCTTATGAATCATTTGCTAATTCACAATAAATTTACGCCGAATTTACTAAATACCTGTATCCCTCCCTTTGTAAATTGAACAAACGATAAGCGAAACGTTTCAGTTTTTAATGAATTGTTAAAACTTCCTTATGTCGTTTATTCAAGTACTATGTAGCCTAACTAAATGCATAACAATTGATTCTCTGATAAACTCGATGCCATGGAACACTTTCGAATTATCAAAGTATATTTGAAAATATTTTAATCACAATTCCTTGAACAATCAGCTTGATCTTTTAAAAAATCAACTTGAATAGAGTTTGTTGTTTAGGATTTAAAATGATTTAATTTTTTTTTCTATTTCACGATCTGAAGTATTTCTTTGAAACAACTCTTAGAATCAACAAAAAAAAAAAATGTGGGATTTCTGTGTTTGATTAGAGAAGCGAACGATTTAAAAAAAACTAATTTTTATATTTTTTCAAAAAAAATTAAAGAGAATAAATTTTTGGGATATTTTTTTCGAAGATAAGAAGTTATTACTCATTTACACTGAACAAGTTGATCTTCAATCACAAAATAAAGAAGAATTTGTGTGAGAGAGAGCCAGTGTTCGTATTTTTCT
Organism: Trichonephila clavipes; assembly: GCA_019973935.1. NCBI lineage: Eukaryota > Metazoa > Arthropoda > Arachnida > Araneae > Nephilidae > Trichonephila > Trichonephila clavipes. The sequence continues at coordinate 196,496 of BMAU01004913.1, read as the reverse complement.
TCCCTAGAGGTTAATTAATGAATAAATAAAAATTAATGGCTAAAGAAAAAGATATCACAAAGAAGTCAGAAAACACATTTATATTGTTTATGGTCAGAATTTGGAAAAAATTATTCTAAATGTTTTAAACTTAATTAGTAAATATTTAAAATTGGATTTTCCAATTGAACATTTTTTATATAAATTTTTGATTGTTCATAAAGAAAGTGTAAAATTTGAGTAGAAAAATTCGCTGTATTTGACACTTTTTTTACTTATTCGAAGTTTTTTCAATTTAAAATACATTTGAATAAATGAATCTTCCATTTGTAACATCAATTAATTTGATTTAGCACGAATACAATAATTAGATCATACGATCAAAAAGAAAAAAATAAATGCTTTTTCATATCTAATTTGGAGATGATAAATGTGCTTAACTTATATCGGATTTTTTTTTTCTTCAGGGGAAACAAAGCTCTTTTTTTAGTTGATTATTTCTTTTCGAAAATATTGCAAATTAAGGATATAATTTTTGTATTACCATCTTTCAAACATGTTCTGTACATAAAATTACTTTTAAAAGTACTAAAAATCAAAATTCACCTATATGTTTTGGTATTTAAGCTAAATTAAACGATTTTCTTTCCACGTTATTTTTTTCAAGTATGTATCAGTTACCCACAGATTTAAGGTTAAAAACACTCTTTTCGTTGAGAATATTTTAAGAAATTGGATGGAACCTTATTTCCCCAGATATGGAAAACTGCTTTAAATAGGATTATTTCCGTGATTGTTTTTCGGGTGTAAGAAAAATCTAGACTTCCGCTAAAAACGAGCGGATATCCTCCTTCACGTTTTGAAGACTCCAGTCTATGATAACGTAAAAATATATGCAGATGTTTTTCTCGTTTCAGAAGGAATATTTGGACAAAGAGATAAGATAGGATGATTGATTTAATTTTTGGTTTTACATGACAATTACTGCAAGACACCTGAGAGTCATCAAAAGAAATGTAGTTTGGTTGATTGATGAATTTAAAAACAACAAAAGCGACTGCGTATTATGACTTTTGTGCAGGGGGTAAAGTCTTTCTTCACCTTTCCCTTCTCTCTCCTTGCTTCTCCTGATCATCTTCTGGACTGTGCTGGTACATTTCGCTGCGACACTTGTATGAAGAGCAAGGCCTGGTGTGGGAGACTATTACGCGGAAAGGTCAAATGGATTTGGTGTACGCTTTCCTGCTCCAAGGGGATTGGAAACAACACAACAAAAACAACATGGAGATAGTATTTTGTAAGATGTGTAAATTGTACTTATATATATATAGAGAGAGAGAGAGGGAGAGAGAGAAAGAATCTTTGGCTCAAAAAAAGGTTGCCAAATTTAAAATAAGGAATATCATCAGAAGGAAGTGTCTACTTTGTTACTGTATCTGCGCCAATATTTATAACATGTAGGATGTCCGAAAAATAAGACTACCCTCTCAAAAATGAGTTAAAAATAAATAAAGATATTCGCTTACGATTTTTTTGTTCCATTAAAAAAAGATTTCTGTTTCAATGAAAAACGAACTACACACACACACACACACAAATGGTGAAACGTACACGTTTTGTAACTTTCTCGTTTCAAAATGGCTTCATCACAAAGCATATTGTAGCATGGTTTATCGAATTTAAATCAGCAACACACGTACAGCCTAAATTTTCAACTACCTATAAACGAAGTCCACCTTTCAAGATCCACAATTTATTAGTGGCATGAAAGATTTGTGATGACGGGTAGCGTATTGTCAAACACAAAATCTGGCCGTCTTAGCAGAAGCTGAGATGACGTTACTCGTGTAGACAGGGACGTCTTAAGACTTCTTGAGGCCCGGATGTAAAAGTGGCCCCACCTGTGACCTTTAAAATTATACAACATGTAGTATATATTATCAAATACTCGTACAAACGGTAAACCATAACAAATAAATCCGTGCGAGACTCGCAATCTCACAAACATAGGCACAAACCAGCTCGACCGACGGCCGTCTTTCGACTAAATGAATACTGAAAGGATATGGTGGTAAGTCAAGGCCTAGGCATGGACAAGGATCATCACATACTATGAAGTCTGCCACTGTTGCCAATTGACATAGTTCGTAATTCCTAGTTTTTCGGAGAATAAGACCGGGAATAACATTTTATCATTAGAATTCTTCGGATCATGATCTTATTGAAACTAAGTTAAGAATGTGTGTGTGTGTGTGTGATATACGAAGCCCTGGGCCAGGGCGCATTTGGCCCATGCCTTAATGCGACCATGCGTAGAGATGATGTGTTATGTGCTGCTAATGATGCGCACATTGAAATCTTGCAGTCAAGCATCTTTAAAAAAACTTTGGTATTTTCCTTATGGAACAAAAAATTTATTTATAACTAAAATTTGAAAGTGTAATCATACTTTTCGAACTCCCGGTATTTCACCTGTGAATGATTCCTATTTCTCATTGTGTTTATTATTTTTATAGATAAAATCAATCCGATAAAAATCAGTTTTGAACTTGAGTTCCGGTGGAATCTTAATGGATAAGAGACGGTGACTAAATACGTATTAAATATTCACAGTTTAAACAATGTTTTTTAAATAATAATAATTGTCAAGAGGGTTTAGAGTTAAGATAAAATTTCACTTTTCAAATTAATTTTGAAGTACAAAAATTTTAAAATTTTGAAATTATAGTTTTTTTAATGAAATGTTTGTAGGGGGTATGAATCAGATTGAGAAGATTAGAATGAATATTTTTTTCAAGATTACAACTGTGTTACGTAAATTTTTGTACATGCATAGAAATATTATTCAGTTTCGGTGCAATTCTTGAAGCTAAAGTTGTTTTTTATTGCGTACTATGAATATTTTCCTAACTGAGAGGTGATCATTTCCTACTACACACTCTTCGATAAAATTCTTACCGAACGAGATACTTTATCGACAAACAATGCGGAGCTCTAAAAATAAAATTTTCTTAGTACCTCAAAGTATGCATGTAACGCATAAAAAATACATGACTTAAAATGCATATATTCATTGCTTCCTAAATTTAGCATTATTTTCTTAAATTTCATTAAATACAATAATAATCTCTTAATACTGATACACATAATTTCTTAAAAGATAAAGTTCAAGTAGATTTTTTTTTAACTTTTGAAATTTTATTAACGGCTTAGGAATTCGACCATAAAACATTAAATTAACAAAAAAGTTCGTTTTTTAGTGATCATCAGTTTTAGTTCTTTTTTAATTCCGTATTAATCTTTACTTTTCTCCAAATAATTTCAAATAGTCTTAAATCCATTGCTTAAGGTGGTATTTTTAGAATTTCTGGTCAGTTACAAAGAAACCACAGGCGAACAATCAGAAAAAGGAGCTTAGGATGTATTAAGCAGTTATTTCGGATGCCCAGATTTTTCACAGATGATTTTTAATTGTCTTTTAACATTTTTAAATAAAGCTAATGTTCCATTATACTCTTAATAAATATCTACTTCCTGTTAATGACGTACATTCTCGTATGATGACGCCTGCACCGCCATGTTTTTCTATTCCAATATAAGTTCCTTTTTTTTTTGTTCTCCTGTAATATGTCTACCTGAACAAAAAAAAAATGTTAAATTTTGATCTCATCGCCGACTAATTCTTACAAGATATTGGCCTACTTATCATTGGTTTTGCGAAGAAAAGTATGGGTTTTTATTGTTCCTTAAACTCATAATTTTTGTTATTATTATTGAAAGTTCAATTATATGTGAGCATGCTTATTTGAGCACATATCAAACAATTTCGTGTCACATTGGAAAGAAAAATGTTGATTTAACTTTGCACAGAAATTTTTACATAGTCTAATACTGATTATTTGCAACTTTTCTAACAACAAACCTTTTATCACGTTGGGTTAGCTTTAACTGACAACCGCTTCCTTCCCCCCCCCTTCGTAATTTTTTTGTCCTTTTTTTATTTTACTTTGAAAGAAGGCTTTATTACTTAATATGAATAACTGTATGTGATAAATCTACAAATTTACCTTTATTTTTAAATGGTTTACTTTTAATGATGAAAAATAATTAGTTTTCGAACGACACTCACTGTTACAAACTATTTATGATATTAGGTAGATTATTTTTAAGAATAGGAGCAAAGTAATGACAAGTCATATTTTAAACATCGCTGCAATGTGGGGAAAAAATTGAATTTCAGACAATATTGATACATTTTTTAAGAATTTTTTTAGAGATCGACCATTTTTGTGACGCTTTTTTCGCTTCTTTATTTTTATACTAATGTTTTAAAAACAAATTATATATTAGCTATAAATTATATTTAAATATACACTAGATAAAATATATTGAACTTTTTCTTTTGTATCAAGTTACAGCCGTAGCGCTTTTCTTACCAATTCTTGAGTATCTAATTAATCTTCGAAGTCGCGATGTAAATTTATTCGAGTTTAAGCAGATAATATTTGTTGAAAATGAATATTATCCAAATTATATTAAAATTACTTTTTGTAGAATGGAAACAAAGGATTGCTTATTGAAATATCATATTTACTTTACTTTTATTTTAATCACATTGAATAAACCAAGTAATACAGATCCAAGCCAAATTTCAAACTGAATTTATAAAAATCAGTACTAAGAATATTAGTTCAATTTTCAAGGCCATATATTTTACTTAACTTAAGGCTCTTGCTTATCAGTCATTTTGAATAAGTCAACTAAATGTTAATTCCGCAGAATTTTTACTTTTTTTTCTCTCAAACCTAGACTTTTATTCATTCGAATGTAATAAAATGCATCCGAAAAAATTTTGAAAAAAAAAAAAAGTTTGTCTAGAATTGCATCTTTTATCTGATTACCTTAAAAATTTTTGCATGTTTTTTCTAGCGATGATTTCGTGGATTTCCAGATATCTAAGAAATATTATGAAGTAATTTAAAATATTGGAAGAAAATATTTCTTCATCCCTTTGCACTTTTGAACGGCCTTCTAACCCCGGGTTCGGATTCCCAATAACTCTTTATTTTTTTCCCGATTGATTATAATCCTAAGCATAAAGTATGTAAAATTTAATTAAATATTATTTTTTTATGATTAATTTTAATTAATTCTAATTATTTATTCAATAATTAATTTTTTTTATTGTTTTTTGTACCCGAAAATCGACAAAATCAAAAATATCTGTTGGGCAGAGCATGATGGACTTTCGACCCTAGGCGCTCCCCTTCCCCTTGAAAAAGATCTGCGGTAGCCCAGTGGTCAAGGTATCAGATCATGGCCGGCATGTCATGAGTTCAAGCCCAGTACCACTAAAGACCCACCGTGCAGGGCAGCGATGCACGTTAAATCTGTCGAGAGCTGAAACGCCCCTCCCGTTGGTGTGGTGGGGTAGTTAGGAGAGGGGGTGCCAGCTCAAGTGTCATCCACGTCACTTGACCATGGTTCAAGATGACGTGGTCCGTCGCCAAAAGCACTCGCGTAGCTGAACAGTGCGACGTTAATATTCGCTCACTCTCCTTGAAAAAATTTTGTGGGTGAAACACATTTTTCCCGAACACATTTAAAACATGCTCTCCTTGTGAAGGGATATTCATGCCGTTTGCAAAAACAAGGGATTGACTACAAAAAATGGATAACGACGCCCTTGCAAACAGAGATTGGCTTAAATGATACCTTTTTTAAGTAGCTTAAGTTACTAATAATAATAATATATATATAATATTAATAAATATTATTTGATTAAATTTAGTTTATTATTTTAAACACAAAATTTCTAAATGGTTAGAGAATGGAATAGCCAACCCGCGTCACGCATGCCATAGTGTGGCATAAGGAAAAAATTTTGAAAAGATAATAAAAATAAAAAAATTTTACAATTTTATTGAAGTGGGGTCAGACAGAAAACCCCCCTCAAAATTTAGAACGAAGTATGTTTTTGTGTGTGTGTGATTAAATGTTTTCTACTATGAACATAAATATCACTCATAAAACTAGCTAATGTTCACGTATAATAACCTAATTTTGTTAGCATCTGTAAGAGCTAATCCTAATATAGATGACTTGGTAAAAAAAAGTAGTAATTCAAAAGCCACACTATATATAAGTTGATACTGAGCTTTTAATAATTATTTTCGGTTAAATGATTCAAGCTACTCATTTTTATTTGATACCTAACCTAATTGGTAGAACTTGTAAAAAATTAATTAACAATAAAACCTAAGTTTGAACTTTCGTCTTATTTATTATATATATATTCAAATATCTACATAGACTTGCATTAAAAAATGGTATTTTCGTAAAAATCCCATAATAAGCTTATAAGCCTACCGCCGTATCAATGATACGGGACCCCCAAGTTACAGGGGCCTCAACATGTTTAACTACAGTCCCTGAAACAGGACCCCCATACCTAAAAATACGGGTCCCCCTCAGAGCTAGCTACGCCAGTGCTTATAAGTAACATTTTTCACTTTTCCGTGTTTGTTGGAAAAGTTGCAGTGGTACGCATAATTATTTCTTTCTCAAATAGATGCACTCTTCCCAAAAAGGTTCGACTGGAGAAAAATCGCAACTTAGATCTTTGGCAAACACTAGAAATATTTTGAAAATGTTTTACATGGTAATTCAAATTTAAGTTACACTAAATGTCTACAATCCTTGAAGGGTAAAAATGTTATATATATAAAGAAAGATATTTAAAACATTAAGAGACGAAAAAAAAATATTCTAAAAAATAGCATATAAAAAAATTAAACAACATTATAAAAAAATATGTATATTGAGCGATGTAATGACGTTTCAAATAAATAATGCATATTTTGTTAATATCTAAAAAAATTACTGGCATTTTTCTTGATATAGAAGGTGATTGATAATATATTGTTTAAGCTCAGGTGCTTAAAACAATCCATAATACCAACATATTTCAATCTTAATTCCCTTTTCAAATGTGTCATGCTTAAAGCGTTAAGACAAGATTGATAGCATTTTCCATAGATAGTGAGTGACGACTCATTTTTTAAATATTTAGACTGAATCACAAAGCAAACACAAGAAAGAAACGATAAAAAAATTTTCATTTTGAAAATGTATTGATTTTTTGATTATGATTTTTAAAGATATTGATAACAACCAGTGGCGCACACAAAGGGGAGGGCCCTGGGGGTTCGGACTCCCCCCCAAAGCCCTTGATATTTTTCAGATTGTTTATAATTCTATGTATATAATACGTAAAATTTAATTAAGTATTTGTTATTAATGATTAATTTTATTAATTAATGCTAATTATTTATTCAATAATTAATTTTTTACTTTATTTTCAATCAAAAGGAGCATGATACAAGATTGGTGAACTTTCGACCCCGGACCCCCTTGAAAATTTTTTGTGTGCGCTACTGATAACATCTCTTATTTCTATTTTAGGGAACACATGTAATATCTGAGAGATCTATATGTACATTTGTAAGTATATACAACAAAGACAAGGATACTTAGGGCCAAATACAAGATATTTTTAAATCTGATTATTTTTCTTAATCTAGAAGAGCAAAATATGGTGTATTTTATCCAAAAAAGGAGTGGGAGTTCAGCAAAGATGGATTTTTAAAATAAAATTCATCAAACTCTCCAGACACGGGATTTTTATAATAAGGACGAGTGTATGTGTCCAACTCCGTCCGAGAACAATATACTTTTGAGGTGCGAAATTTAACATATTTTTAGGAAGAAAAATGTATCAAAATCAATTCAGCATTTACCGAAAGATTCGGCGTATAACTATGCTTTCAAGCTGCACTTTTTAATTTTTAGGTATATTAGCCGTATAACACCCCCTTCATAAAGTTACTTGAAATGCACGTGCACAACGGTCTTTATATTTTGAAGTCATTTATTCGAGGTATAAGTCCAAGCTTTAGGGAAAAAAATATACTTTTTGAACTACACCATATAAGGAATGTCATTTCTTTTAAATATACAGTATTTCAATATATGTAGAAGTCTAATTTTTTTTCTAAACTTATCTTTTTTTTAAAAAATAAAGCTCTCATTTTTATTCCCGGCGTATAACGCGCCCCCGTAAATATCGATCTTATTTCTTATATTAAAAGTGTACGTTATACGCCGTATTTTACGGTAATTGTAAAACTTTAGGGCTAATCTCTTTAAAAAATCACTTTGAAGTGCGCACCATCATAATACTTGGATTCAGTATCGCTGGTGTAGCTGGCCCTGAGTTTGCCCTGCATCAAAATTCCTTAGAGAAACTTTTTTTTGGATCCCTTATGGTTTTTGCTTTTACATTTTGAGGCCCCTGGCCCCGTATCATTGATATGGAAGTAGCCATGCCCCATTCAGCATACAAACTTCATACCTCTAGACAGTAGCGCACACAGGAATTTTCAGGGGGTCCGGGGTCGAAAGTTCACCATTTTTCTATCATGCTCCTTTCGGTTTTTTTTCGGTTTTCCGGAACAAGACACAGTAAAAAACTAATTATTGATTAAATAATTAGCATTAATTAATAAAACTAATCTCATTCATAACAAATATTTAATTACATTTTTCGTACTATATACTTAGAATTATAATCAATCGGGAAAAAAATTGAGGGCTTTGGGGGGTCCGGACCTCCAGGACCCTCCCTTTGTGTGCGCCACTGCCTCTAGATGTTTCCGAGTGGCCGCGGTTTCCAAGTGGTTATCAATTCGTGGCCAACGAGTCGTGAGATCGAGTCCTGGGGCCACTAAAGACTCACCATGTAGAGGGACTGATGAACGTTAAACCTGTTCAGCTTTCGTCCTCGTCACTTATCTTCAAAATTATGAAGTCCGTCACAAGCCCTCGTGTTGCTTTTGAGCGTGACATTAATCATGAGTCAAATTTGGTCCTTTCTGTACTTCGTGATATCTTTTCCTCCCAAACCCCACACATGAACTCTTTCATTTACTTATATAGATACACTCATCTAAACAAAGACATTAATACCAACAGTCATAACATGTAACACTGCAATTCATGAAATAATTATCATTATATAACCGATTAATATAAAACAACTTTTTTTTTTTTTTTTAACTAAAAAAGAAATTACATTAACTAATGTCAAAATCTATCTAAAACAGATAAAGATATAAGCTGAGCTTTGACGAAATTCTATCGTTAGAAAAAGTTCTAGAAAAATTCCTAGTTTATGGCTCACATCTTAAGAAACGGAAGGGAGGGGGGAGAATCGCACCAAATGGCGAAAACAGTTCGTTTTTCTGTATTTCATTTCTCTCCAAATCACGACCAAAATTTCCTAAGTTTGCACAAAGTAATGGACAAAAGTAATATCCACAAACAAATCCTTACTAATATTATAAACGCGAAAGTTTGTATGTATGGATGTTAGTCTTTCACGCAAAAACAACTGAATGGATTTTAATGAAACTTAACAATAATATATCTTTTACATCAGATTAATGCATAGGCTGTAATTTATAAAGATATTATGGGAAATCTCCAAAATATAACGATAATTGTGAAGTAAGTAGGAAAAAATTCTGCCACTTGCAAAAACGCACGCTACAGCATATATCCATCTTTTATGTGTGAAGTAAAACTTTGTCTACGCCAGGCCTAATTTATTGCTTTATCAGTGTAATCACTATTTTGTTGTTTCAGAATAAAACTAGATTTCGAAGGGAGTGGTTGTGTTAAGTCTCTCTTTATTTAAATAGCTACTATTGATTTTTTTTTCATGTGTAAGCCATTATCGCCAAAATAGTGAACCATAAATACAATAAAAATTGATAATTTATTTCTATGTGCACGTTTTTTTTAATTTTATTATGCACATTTGTTAGTAGCAAATTGATCCTTGTATCAAAATAAATACTTTTATCGTTTCTGGTATTTAACGTAGATAAACTTTGTCGTTCACACAACACTTTTGGACAAATTTGCATAATTTGTTTGTGGTTAGTAGTTAATTATAACATTATAATTTTAATTGAATAGGCAGGTATTGCATTTTTTAAGCATAAAAGTAATAACTACTGTGCTGTATTTTTTGGAAGTGTAGAGAAAAGTACTTACTAAGAATTATGCCGCGAAAGCATAAGTCTTATCTTTCCCAAAGCTCTAATAAAGCTCGAGCTATGAAAGTAGCTAGACTTAACAAAACGTTTCCACAAGCCGAACTGCGAAGGCTTGAACAGGCGGAGCGTGAGGCACATTACAATTTTAACATAAAATAAATACAACAGAAAGTAATATTAACATATTACACTTTCAGATATAAATTATTTACGTTGTTTTAAGCGTTCATTACACAAAATGTGTAAAAATGTGTTACTTTTGCTGAGCTGAGATCAGCTTAGGAAGATGTTTTCAAAAATCGACTGACAAGAGAGTTACAGGGAGTTATAAATAAATAAAAATCCCTTTTATCAGCTATTACATCTACAGACTTAAAATTTAACATATGTTTTTTTTTTTGTTACAGCTGAGATATGCAAAAAGCCTTTTTTGTTTGTTTAATTTGCAATTCATGTAAAATTAACTCATTAAAAACTTTATCCTTCAATCTGTATTGTTTAATCTTTTTAATTCACCCGTGTGAAGAACGGGTATACCAGGTAGTAAAATATATTTCAGAAAGTCTTCAACTCAGAAAAAGAAATTACAAGATTAATATGAATTTCATTTAAAAAGTTCCTAAAACCAATAGCTCATATCAGTTTAGCTTAAAAATAAACTGAAAAATAACTTACATTAACTCTAATTTGTCAAAAATTGTCTGAAACAGATCAAATAGGCTTAGTTTTAATTCAATCAACATCAACGGTGAAGGCATAAACTAAAAATAAATTAAATACAGACATTTTAAGTTAAAACCAATGAGAGAGAAATAAACTAGATTTTAGTAAAGAATTATCGAAAAATAAAATAGTCAAATGTATCTTATCTCGAACTATATCCAGAATGAAAAACCACAATTGTAAACTAAAAACTTGTTGTTTAGATAAAAAAAAGCCACTTCTGAAAGAATATTTTTATTAGAATGATTCACACACACACACACACATTCGAAAAAGAATTGTAATTCTACCACAAAGAATAAACGAACGTGTTAATATAATGATAAATAAGTATAATAATAATGTGAAAATATCTAAAAAAAAAAGACTAAATGAAAATTATTTTGCCATTTAGCCAATCCATGAAAAATAAAAAAATAACAATAAAAAGTGCTCCTTCCCCTAATTAATGTAAATTGTTATGTATTCAACTTTTGATAGCATTTTTCTTACCACCCATGAAATATTAATTCCTTCATTTGATATGTATTTAAAAAAAAATCCTTTTTCTGTATAATATGTTATTCTATTCTTGCGAAAGTCTTTTAAACTTAATTTTAGTAAAATGCAAGTTCTAAAACGAACGCATAAGTGAGTTTTTTAACATTCTATTTCAGTCATTTTCAGTCTATTAAGTTAACATTGCTCATGGAAATAACTGATAATTCATCGTTATATTTTCCCGCCATGAATCGGATCTCCTAGGAAGTATGTAGACATTTTAAAAATAGTTTTTAGATAATTCAGATAAGATGCCACCACGGTCATTAATGTACACAGTATTTTGCAAAATAAAGGCGGCCAGATTATAGATTTTATCCAACCCGGAGCAGATTTTAGGACAGTTGTATAAAAATTAAATCATATCTATTGTTTTAAGATAAAATTCCTTAATCCTTGTTAAATTTTCAGTAACTGAAACAGAAATGAACAGTATATCAAATTTTGATGCTTTTTTAACTGATAGTGAAATCTATCAAAACGTGGTATTGATTACATTTAAACGTAAGTTAATTTTCTTAGAACAATGTCCCGAGTTTTAGGATCTCTTTTAAAAAGTGTGTCAAGCAAATCAGGAGGAGAAAAAAAGATTAATTTGTTAGTTCTGTTTGCACACCTGTTTTCGAAAGGGGAGAATTTTTAGAGGGTAGAGGATAAAATTCCCTGATCTACAAATGCTGGAGGGGGAAAAAAATATTTCCAAACTGACGACCAATCGAGTTCCAAGAGGCATCCTGCCAATGGTTGGACCCTTTGACTCCACCCACTAAAATCCCCCCTGAATGTCCACTTCCCCATTCACTCTCAGTACGTTCTTAACTGAGGTGATATTAGCACTTAAAGATAGTTCTCGTTTCTTTAGGCAAGCTTTTTTTTTAGCTCCGAAGTACAAGCTCTTGTTTAACCGGTTCCGTGCTGTTATTTTTTTCCGTTCCAGCGAAGCTGATTCTCCAAACATATTTATTTTTGAATGTAAGTTTTTATTTATTTATATTTAGTTCATAGTGTATAATAATAATTCAAGCATTTGTTTTTTAAAAAAAGTATATTACTGTATTAATGTGAAATATTTTTTTAAAGATAAAGGAATTAACTTGGATTTCTTATGTATGAGTCATGAGATAAACTACAATTAAGTTTTTTTTGTTTTCGTGACAAATGGTTGTTTAAAAGTCTTTATATTGTATGGACGAATTTAGAATTGATTACAGTTTTAGAGTTGCAAAGATTAAAGATTATTATGAAACATAAGAGACTTTAATTATAAACTTTTATTTAAAAATATTTCACGTTTGTATTGTATTTAAGTAAAAGAACTAGGAATATTGAAGTGGCACGTGATTGTATTTTAAAACGCGTTTGATTCTTAAGTTGTATAAGAATTTTTTCGACTTTTTTTATAAGATGATTTTAATTCTGCTATAAACGTCTCGATAGAGGAAGCTATAAGTTACCTCTGTGGTGCAAAAAGATAAATAAATTGTAAAATAAAATTTTAAATTTTGTTTTGAATCTAAAAAATTAAATGTACAATTTCTTTTTTAAAATGCAATGGCTTTAAGAACGAAACTGATTTTTCTTCAGTCTTCTCTTAACCAAGTTGAAAATCTTTTATCTGTTTTTAAAGTGTGAGTCTCATTTCTTTTATCTGAAATATTAGTTCAAAAAAATGTATTCATTTTGAAAATAGTAGAGTTTTTAATGCTTTTGAATTTTGAAAACTAAGATATTATTTAACTCACTTGAAAAAAAATATTGTGCTACTAAATTGAATAATATTTTTTAAAGTTTTCATAAAAATATTTTTTTTAACATGAAAATGGTATTCTCTTTTTTTTTACTGTTGTCAGATTTTTAAAACTTGATAAATATAATAAAAATGTTCCATTAAAGTTATTTTATTAATTTTTTATTTGTATATATTTAGAAAGAAATCTGAACAGAAAAATAATTTTATTATTGCTTTTTTTTTCAATTCTAATATTACAAATAATTAGCAACGATTTCAATTTTTCATCGCAGATTTAATATACAGAAATACCCCCCGAACTTTCGCGATAGATGGGACTGAGTAATAACCACGTAAGTAGAATTCACGCAAGTCGGGGTGTAATTTCACATATAAATTAGTTTTAGTTGGCGCCGGAGACGAAAGAAAGTACTAATTTAGTAAAAAAATGTAATAAGATGTTATATATAGAGATAACATATACAAGATCGCAAACAGAAGTTATTTTGTTAAAAAGGTTTCATAAAATCTCTCTCTCTCTTAGCAAATTAGTCTGCCGGGTCAATGATTTTTTTTTTCTCCCGTAAAATGTCCTCGTAGCATGCTAATAATTTTTTTATTCCTAACTTTGTTGAAAAAATATGTTCTTCGCTGGAGTCCATATTTTCTAAAATTGTTAATCCTTGTTCAATTAAACTGAGACATCCTGTCCAATTCCCAACCATCATTTAATTTTCTGATTGAACTGGGTCTAATGACTCAAGTTCTTCAATGTCTTGCTCTTGCATTTCTATGAGCTCATCAGCTCCTGATTGTTGGAATCCAGCAGTTCTTACACGTCATCACTAGCCACTTTCTAAATTTATTTGCCCGGCAAGATCGACAACTTCGATCACTTTACCATTTCCATCAGGCTCTGGTTCTGATTCAGTCTGAGTTTCAGATATAAAAGGGGGAAAAAAGGACACAGAGCTCGGGGGGAGAAGAATCAACGCGATTTAAAAATCGCGTCACTCCGGGTATTACTGTAGATCAAATATTTGTACTATATTTTTTACTAGAGCAAAAATTCTAGGTCATTCATATTTATTATTCAAGTCTTTATTTTTAAAGATTTACGATTTAATATAAATATTCAGTACTGTTGATAACCCTCTTCCTCTAGTGAGATAATTGTGTTAATAATTTTTTTTTCTTCTTAATTTTGTTAACTGCGACTTGAAATTTTCTGTCCCTAAGGATTATTCCTCCTTTATTGCTGAAATATGAACCGATATTTTTAGCACTTTTAGTAAAAAAAAAAAGTACTGAAGTAGCTTTTAGTATAAAAAATAACTTCAAATAATTCTTAATTTTGTAATATAGACATCCATTTTGTGAATATTTTAAAAAGGAGGAAAAAAATCTTCAGTTTCTCATTTCACTGAATAAAAAACGGAGGACATAATTGTAAGCATTTCAAATGATTGACTGCAGAACATCGATTTGACAACATATCGTCTGCTTGTATGATCTTGCAATATCGATAAATGAAAAATAAATTCAATTTTAAGTTTATTTTTAAATTATATATCATTTGCTTAGTTAATTTTCATTATTAGATTATTTAATTCCAGTAGCGTGTTATGCAATAGAATAAAATTCGAATATGTAAATTTATTTGAAGCGTTCCTTAGCCTTATATCATAGAATGATTCCCGACTCTAGAATATATGAAAATGTTTCCAATGATCAATTTGTAATTTGGAATGATCTATTTTGTAAATATGTAAAAATAAAAAAAAAACTCTTCAATTTCAATTCTTATGTCTTCAGTTTTTTTTTATTTAGTAAACTTAATTGCAGGTTTTTCGAAACAAGTAACTATAGAACATCGATTTAATTACTTATCGTCTGTCCTGTATGATCATGCAATATCAATAAGTAAATAATAAATTCGATTGTAAGTTTATGTTTTTAAATTATGTTCAATTTGCTTAGAAAGATTTCATTATTCGACTATGTAATTTCTAAAACGTATTAGGCAACAGAATAAGATTCAAATACGTAAATTTACTTTAAGTCTGTCTTCGCCTTTTATTGGAAAATGATTACCAATCTTGGAGCATTTTTTATAATGAATGACTGAAGTTGTCTAAACTAATGCGAGATAATAGATTTTAAAATTTTTAAATCTGATTATTAAGCCATCTCAAACATAAAACAATATTTCGGTACGTGTTTTTGAAACGAAGATTCTTTTTTGCATTTGAACTTGTTGTAAATTGTGAGTGTATTATCTGAGAATTTTATTCTTTAAAGTTTGAAATTCAATAAAAAAAACACGAAGTTTCTTCCTAATTTTTTTATTTATATTTTTTTAATTTAATTTTAATTGATTTTAAAAGGAAGTATTTCAGAATTAAAGTGTTTGTATATATTTATCATACATTAACAAAAATATTAAGTTTTATCAGAAACCCTGCTATTTTTTAACGTTAGAGTGCTATAATAGGATTTATATATTAAAAATTTAATTCGTTTCTTTAGAGTATGATCTGTTTGTTTTATAATGTCATTGGTGTGATTTTTGTTTTATAATTAATAAAGTTTGCGAAATTTTATTATTATATTACAAACTAATCTATAGTTTATGTATGCTCAAATGGTAGCTGTGAATATCTTATAAAACATAATTTCCTTCAAAAAAATGTTAAGTTTGGAGTTAAACATTAAACCAGAGAGCTAGATGGCACAATTATAATGCAAGAAAATACATCATTATATATATTCCTCTATCAATTATCTATCGTTACAGTATATATATAGAGAGCACATCAAGTTAATCTTGCTTAACAAAAATATTTAAATTTTCAACTTAATACAGTTCATCTTTGTTTAAATTAAGAGTCTTGCATAGTGCAGAAATTTGTATCTTTGAATAAATCATGAGTTGAGCAGCAATATATTTTAGGTAACACACACACAAGAGAGTATAATATGTAAAAAATTTTAAGTCAATTCCTATTTAGATCAACAAAGAAAAATTTTACTTTAGTTAATTTTTATTAAATAATTACAATTAATATATATATATGTATATACATATGACAGAATCACAACATTAAGGGGCAATTAAATTTTTTTAATTATCATTAAAGTATCGTATTGTCATCCAAAACAATCGTGTATACAAAATTTCAGTTCAGCTGAATGCTTTAAAACGTGAGGGAAAAAAAAACCTTTTCAAGTTTTGACACAAGTCGCCAAAAGGGTCGCTAAGTCTCCAAAAGTGATGCCAACGTGGCTGTTTTTGTAATTCTTTAAATAATTAGTTTTAATCAATTAATTTTTATTAATTATAATTAAATTTTTGTATTCTCATCCAAAATAATCGTGAAAATTAAATTTCAACTTAATCGAGCGCTTTAAAATGTATTTTATTATAACGATTGAAAATTTGAATAAGATAAATATATAGAGAGTGTGAGCTAAAAGGAATTGAAAAAAAGACTCCCCAAATGAAGTTACGTATTATCTCATGATAAAGTACAATTAAAAAAACGTAACAAATAGAAATGTACATTCTTAATTAAAAAGAGCACATTTATTACCAAAAAGTATTTTGTATTCCTTACATTACATCTTGAAATTCATACAGAAACGAGAATACACAGATTTTTTACAGCTCCCAGTTTGCCTCGGACCATATTAGGACGCACTTCCTAAAATAACTACTCGCAAACGAACCCCCTTACAAAAAAAGAAAAAAAAAAAGGAAAAAAAAAAAAAAAAGTAAGTAAAAGGAGGGTACTATATCCGACCTACACATTCCCCTTCCCCTATCTTTCCTGTTTATTTTTTCCGAAGTCCTTTTCCTCAAATCTGCCCCTCCCCCCATCGTCTTGGTATTGACCAAGGTCAAAATGGATTATAAGTGAGGAGACATGCTTGCTTTAAAAAACAAGAAATGGAACCCAAGAAAGAGAAAAAAAAATCTTTTCAAGGTTACCCAGTGGTCAGTGGGTCGTATGTGCTGCGCTTTTCATCCATTGTCCAGACTCGCCAGCTGACCACCGGATGTTGCTACCCGGAGGAAGGTTACCAACCAGGCGCATTTCTCACTGTCCAGTCGCAAAATGCTCTGAAAATAAAAGTAATAACTTTTTTTAACTATCGACATATAAAGTATAGTGAAATTCTTGACTTAGTAACTGTCTGCCTGAAAGTGATTTTAAAAGAGTTTCTGAAATCATGTAGTGACAGAAATGCAGTTACAAATTCACTTAGGTATAATTTCCCAAGTATTATTAAGTTGAGCTAAGTTAAGTTGATTTCTTTTATAATAAACCTTTAAAAATGTTCAAATAATTACGCAATGCACTTTGTAAAAGGTTTTTGAGGTTCATAAATTTGTAAAATAATTCCTTAAGCCTATATTTCAAATGAAAGCTTTCAAAAAAATTCATTTGGTAGTAAATATTGACTATGCAGTAAAAATTGTACAAAGTATTCGTACTCTGAAATGAAACATAGCAACAATTAATACAATTAGATCATGTTTCAATACCCAAGAATTTCTAGGATTTTGTTTAAATCATATCTTGAAGAAAATCTAGAAACTTGTATCATCTCTTAAGTTGAACTAACGCCTTCCTTGTCACACTTACTAATTTGGATATAATCTAAAGAAACGTTTGAATTTTTGATATCTTGGGAAGTTTTCGAAGATGGACATTTCACGCTTACTAAAAGGTTTTTGAAGGAAAATTTTTCCTTTGTGAAAACGTTTATTCTTACTAGTTTTAATAAATGTAGTTTTTTTTGTAGTTTTTTAGAGTCTCTCTGTCACACACATATTATGGGTAAAATAAATTTTCAATTCCGTTTAATTTCGGAACACACTCATTCAGAAAGAAATGAAAATTCATTTTAAATCTTCTGATCATAACACAATTAAAGCAAATATAGTATGTGCGGTTATAAACAAAATAAACTGTTTTGTATTGCTATTTTCTTACAAATCAGAATCATTTGAAAAATGCGCAGTTTTTTGCTCTCGCCACATATGTATAACATCTAAAATTCACTTAGAGTTAGAAAAAAAACCCAGATATTTGCGAAAAATAGCACTAATTTTAACAAAAACAAATAAATAAAACGTGAGATTTTCAATATGCTAGTAAAATCAAAAGAATACTAATTTCTAATTTTATCAAATTTTTTATCATTTAAAAAAATTGCTTTATTTAAATTTTTTTTGTTTTTTAATAATAGGTGAAAACAGTTTTAAGAAAATAAAAACATATTAAATAATGCTTGGATTGGAGATATATCAGTGGCGCACACAAGGGAGGGGGTCCGGACCCCTCCCAAAGCCCTTGATTTTTTTTCCGATTGATTATAATTCTAAGTATATAGTACGTAAAATTTAATTAAGTATTTGTTATTAATGATTAATTTCATTAATTAATGCTAATTATTTATTCAATAATTAGTTTTTTACTGTGTTTTGTTCCCGATAATCGACCAAATCAAAAGTTAGCATGATACAAGAATGGTGAACTTTCGACCCCGGACCTCCCCTTGAAAAATTTCTGTGTGCGCTACTGATATATATATATATATATATATATATATATATAGTATTTTTAATTCCCAAAAATGTATTTGTGTAATCCGAAATAGCTTCATTGCAGAAGCGATAGCACGTAATAAATGATTGCTGCTAATTTATCTTCAAATTTCAGATTATCTTGTCTGTTAAGCAAGTCGATTTTCAACTTTTGATATTTTATGAGCAATATTATATAAATTGATCTAAAACGGCTAGTATTTCTGAACAAATTAGAAAATGGTAGAATTTTGTTTTGTGTGTACCGTAATTCAGTTTTCTGATACTAATACAAATGAACTAAAAAAAGTTCGAGTAATTTCTTTAAATCAAAAAAAAAAAATGTTCTTATTTTAAATTGTTTTATTAATTATTTTATTTTACAAAGTAAAAACTAGTAAAATCAATAAGTTTAAATATTAGAAAAATTTACTTGAATAATTTAACTATTCACTATCTTAAAGACTTTCTGGCTGTCTTTTCCTAATATTAAAAAATGGGACCCGAATTTAGAATATTTTTTTCCATTATAAAAGGGGAAAAAACTGAAACATTATTATTATATTCTGGTTTCTTTGTTCAAAAGAGAGTAGCACATTTAATCATTATCCTCATTATTATCTGAGTTGATCTCCGTTTTTTCTAGAGTAAAATTTGTTTCACACTTTCTCTTATACCATAGTGCTAGATGATCTATCACTGCGTGTTGAAATGAAAAAAGAAAAGTAAGTATGTGTAAAATATTTTAAAATTTTGCAAATTTTAATGAAATTTGAGACATTTTTCTATTTTAAAATATGCTCGTCGTTTACTTCAGATTTTTACACATTGGCGTAGAGAGTAAAAATAACATTCAGTCACGCAGTCGTTCTTTCAGGTTATAATATCCTTTTTTTATATAACCCTGACGGAGGCAATTTAATTTTATTTATTTTTTCCCGCCTTGGCGGTCAACCCAAGGAGTTTCATAAAAGAGAGGGGAAAAAAAACTTTTTTTTTCACTTGGCCTGCTTTCTTACCTTCAACTGGTAAAATTTTAAGGTTAAAGGTCAGGACCGACCATCCTGACATTTCACCGAAACTTTCTATTCAATCCCTATTTCTTTGACCAATGGTCAATCGAACAATCCTTTAACCCTTTTATTCCCTTTTTTCGAACTCATGAACACCGGCTGTCGCTTTTTTAAAAAAAATCTTCCTGACTGTCTTTCAAGTCCCTTTCCAACTGAACTTCTCAGTTGGGGGGTGTACAAAAATGAGGTGCGGTCTATTATCGTTCTAGAATCCTTTCGCTAGTGTATCATTAACTTGAAGCCAGCCTAGTTTTGTGGGCGTAAACCACTCGGACATCAAATGAGCCTGTCTTTCTTAGCTGTATTATGCATAGATATCTTCTTCAGTGTTTGGATGACAAACAAAAGTGGTAAGCTGTGGATGTATTTCAGCATCACCTGGTTTTCATAAATTTCTGTCATATTTCACACCTTTCTTTTGAGTAAAAAATGATTAATCTTTCAATTTCAAATAACAAGACAATAATAACTATTTTCGATACAGCTTCGAGGAAAAAAGTGGGGAACAGCGCGTACATCAACTGTGGCCCCAATGTTCAGACAACCTATTACTAACAAAAAAGGTGAGACCCAGCCTCCCAATTTTGACAAATTCGTAGAATTTATACAGAGAATTTCTTCTGTCCAAGCACTATGGCCGGCTAAGGTTGTGTCAGTCAGCTTATACCAGCAAAACTCAACCTTCGGGCCGCGTGTGGCCCAACAAGCCTTTTAAGTGGCCCGGTCATGGCCCATTGAACAGTGTATTAAAAATTTGGTGGTAAATTCTTTTGTGAAGAAATCAAATATATCAACTTTGCTTTTTGCTGTTGGTTTCGTACGGTTACGAATTGATATTCTTTTTCTATTTGGAACGGTTACTGTTAGTGATAACAGACAACAGTGAAGTAGCAACAATTTTATGGATGGAACTAATTTTTAACTATCTTTCTTAACTAGCAATCAAAAGATATTCGAAAAAAATATATCGTTTCAACACGATTGGGAGGTTGTCTATTTTGTAGTGAAAGACAAACTTGGACCACTAATTGTTCGATCCGTCACGAAAGTGCTGTATTTAAAAAATACCAATAAACAGGAATCATTCAATGACACTTTTCCTATAAGATCCCTTTCAAGAGTTGATAAATAGGCTTTCTTGAATAATCTTTACTACAGCAAAAAAAGTGTTTTGTCAGTGGTAATGTCACAGTGGGGTAACAAAGGCACCGTATGAAATTTGCTATATTTTTGGTAATTATATGAAACCGTTTACTGATGCAGAAATTGTGAAGGAGTGTTTCTTTAATGCTTCTAATTTAGAGTTAGTGACAAAATTTTAAAAAAATAATAATTAAAAAAAGCAAAACAGGAGTTGTAATATTTTGATCAACTTTCCACATTTTAAATTTCCAATGTTATCTTGATTCCCCCATTTATCCTCATGTTGCGGCCTGCATCAAATAACTAACGTATGTATGAGGCCCGCGTCCAATAGCTGATATATGTATGGGTCCCAGCAAAAAAAAAAAAAAAAAAGCTTAGACCATCGTGATCTATTTGATGCCATCTTCTTCCATCGGTTAACTTCCTTCAACCATTTTTCTATTTTATCCATCCACCTTGTTTTCTATCTTCATATTTTCCTTTTTATTTCTGGAGAGTTATTTTCTTAACAGGATTTTCATCGCTATATCGAAATACATGTCCCAACCACCTTTTTTGAGAAGCTTTGACCACTTTGACTATATTGAATTCTCTGTATTTCGATTGAAGTTCAAGGTTGTATCGTATTCTCCAGATTCCGTTTTCTTTCACTGCACCAAAAGTTTTTCATAAGATTTTACCCTTGAAAGCCATCGGGTTTTCTTCGTCTTTGTTGATTGTCTAGCATTCCGTATAAAACGATTGGTCTTACTAAAGGGTATTTTTTTTTAGAGGTATAGAACTTTAAATTGCAATAAAACAACGATGTATTATTCGATTGACATGAATTTTTTTTATTCGAAAGATAATCTTGTGGCATTACATTTCAAATATGATTTCTGGCATAGGACTGCCACGGCTGGCTCGGATGTAGTCCAATCTGGACGTCCAATTTTCGATGACTTTTTCCAACATGTATGGCCGTATATCGGCAATAACACGGAGAATGTTGTCTTCCAAATGGTCAAGCGTTTGTGGCTTATCCGCATACGCCCAATGACTTAACATAGCCCCACAGAAAATAGTCTAGCGGTGTTAAATCACAAGATCTTGGAGGCCAATTCACAGGTCCAAAACGTGAAATTAGGCGGTCACCAAACGTGTCTTTCAATAAATCGATTGTGGCACGAGCTGTGTGACATGTTGCGCCGTCTTGTTGGAACCACAGCTCCTGGACATCATGATTGTTCAATTCAGGAATGAAAAAGTTAGTAATCATGGCTGTATACCGATCACCATTGACTGTAACGTTGTGGCCTTCATCGTTTTTGAAGAAGGATTCCACCAGCCCATAAAGCGCACCAAACAGTCAGTTTTTCTGGATGTAACGGTGTTTCGACATGCACTTGTGGATTAGCTTCACTCCAAATGCGGCAGTTTTGTTTGTTGACGTAGCCATTCAACCAGAAGTACGCTTCATCGCTAAACAAAATTCGCTTATGAAAATCGACCATTATTTTCGAAATAAAATTGCACAATTTGAAAGCGTTGTTCAGGCATGAGTCTATTCATGATGAATTGCCAAACCAAACTGAGAATAAATCACTTGACAGCTGTTAAATCGGTCGCCATCTTGGAAAGTAATGCCAACTTAAACTTCTATACCTGAAAAAAAAACACTCTGTAGAATATTGTATAACTGTATTTTTGTTTTTCTACTTATGTAGTTAGATATAAACTGGTTTCGCAATCCATCATAGCATGTGTTAGCCATCATGATTCTATTTTTGACTTCAGTTTTCATCCCATTACTATTATTTACAATTATGCCTAAATATTTAAATTGAGTCACTTGCTGAAATTCATATTCATTAATTTTCAGCGGTTGTAAATTTGAGATTCTGTTTGTTGGTTTTCTTCTTTGACCGTCAACCCTATGTTATCGTGATATAGAGCAGGGATGTCCAAAACGCGGCCCACCAACTCTTTTTTAAAAAATTTTTAAGCATCAGATTTTTAGTTTTTTCATTTTGAAATTTATTTGAGGGGAAATTGTATATATACACACAATGTATTTGCCTGTTACCTGTTCTTGTTTTAAAATAAATCCTTTTTGATAATAGAAATGTCCTTTAGATTAAAATGTTTTATATTTTATCAAACAGTTACATATTGATTTTACCAAATTAAATTACTTTTTTAATAAATTTCGAATGCATTTTGCATATCCTTTACTATGGATGGTACATGATTCTCTGTGTGTGCGACTTCCGTTTCTCCTCCTCCTTTTCTGTTTGGAGTGCCCAAAAAGCAAGAGGCAGTCAGATGTTTTTTTAAAGTTTAAAAAAATATTCAGGACGGTAAAGATAAAAGACAATGTATACTTAATCGTTTGCGAATGACAGAACTATCAAATTTCAACAATGAGGAACGAAATATCAATTCAATAGGAACACCGTAATTTTCGAGAAAATGGCAACACACTATAATGTTTTAAACATTATTTGATCATTTCATTATTATATTATATAAACGTT
Source organism: Trichonephila clavipes (assembly GCA_019973935.1). Lineage (NCBI taxonomy): Eukaryota > Metazoa > Arthropoda > Arachnida > Araneae > Nephilidae > Trichonephila > Trichonephila clavipes. The sequence continues at coordinate 173,076 of BMAU01004913.1, read as the reverse complement.
ATTATATTATCTATGTCTGTTTATATGAAAAATAATGAAAACAATAATAATTCATCCTGTTTTAAATTTTAACTCCAATAAATGTTTTTTTGTTCCCAAATGTGATATAAAGGTACATATATTTTTTTATGTGCGACCCGCGAGATTATAATGTTTTTCCGAAGGTCATTTGGGTTGGACACCCCTGATATAGAGAACTATACATATAATAAAACCTCAAATTCAAATAATGGAATCTTAAACATTCTTTAAAAAAAGTTGCTTTTAAATTCAAATACCTCTCACTCGCCCTCTCTCCCGACATACAAAATGCAAACTCTATGAAGAATCGGTCTTATAACTAAACAAATTATTTCGGTTAAACAAATTACGGTAATGATTCGAAATGCGAATTGGCAACGTAGTCATAGCGTGAAATAAAAGTAAAAGAACCAACATAAAAGAACCAACAATCATTACTCTCTGACACCTAAAGCAGTGGTGGCCAACATATAGATCAGATTTGTAGTCGATGGCGAAGCTAATTTTTAGAACAGACACTAAATAGACTGCACGATTAAAAACACTTTCTAAAAACACTGTGATTACAAGTCAATTGCGACGCATTTAAGGAAGGAAAAGGTGATCTATGCAAAAAAGTTGGCCACCTCTAGCTTAGAGAATCTAGAATTTTGAGAAGCAATACATCGCAGCAAATACCGAAAAGTCATGCTTTATAACGTGTATTTTCAACGCGAAGAGTAAGATCAAAATTGACGGGTGCACGTTATACGACGGGAATAAAAATAACTTTAAAAATAAAGAAAAGATGAGCATATATAAATATAAAAAAATTAATTTTTTACAAGTAACTAAATAATGTTTATTTAAAATAACTGACATACCTGATGAACTTTTACTATGGGACGACATGAAAAAATCGTCACATTTGTCTTCTGTTGTATTTTCATGCCCATCATTGAATTCTATTTCATTTTTTGACGAGCTCTGACTGATGTATAAAAATCATATTTCATTCCATGCTTTGATTATCAACTCACAGATTGTTTCTAGACTTCAAAAGATAATAGTTTCAGATCAGTGGCGCACACAGGAATTTTTCAAGGAGGGGACTGGAGGTGTCCAGCGTCGAAAGTTCATCATTTTCTTATACTCCAATACGTCGCCCAATACATTTTTTCATTTTGTCGAATTTCGGGAGCAAAAAACGGCAAAAAATTAATTATTGAATAAATTATTAGCATTAATTAATGAAATAGATTAATAGCATGAATTAATGAAATAGATTAATAGCATGAATTAATGAAATAGATTAATAGCTTGTGTGAATTAATGAAATAGATTATTAGCTTGTGTGAATTAATGAAATAGATTATTAGCATGAATTAATGAACTAGATTATTAGCATGAATTAATAAATTACTATTAATTAACAAATTGTTAATTAATAAATTGTTAGTGTTAATTAATGAAAGCAATTATTGACATTAATTAATGAAAGCAATTATTGACATTAATTAATGAAAGCAATTATTGACATTAATTAATGAAAGCAATTATTAATAAGAAACAATTTTAAATTTTACTTACTATATAAATAGGATAATATTCAATCGTAAAAATAAAGGGCTTTGGGGGTGATCCCGACCCGGGGACCCCTCCTTCCCCCTCCCCCTCTTTACATGCGCCACTGTGAGATTTCTTCGCTCGTTTTCCGGCGAATATACCCAAAATTTAAAAAATGCTGTAGAAAGTGTAGGTGTGTTATAAGCCAGAATATACGATACATAATGTATAAGATTAATTTTCCTTACAATGTTTCAAAAAATTTCTAAAAGATTGTATAATCCATAAAAGAATCATTATAATAGGTATGAAAGTATTTGTCGAAAGAAAATTGGAGGAACTATTTACTTTTAAAGTGGGGGGACTTAACTATTTTCTCCTTACTTGGAGATACTTTATTGCTCACACATTCAAGCATTGAATCATCTCTCTATTCTAAGAAAAGTATAATATTTTTCCATAGGATTAACATGACGCTCATATGTTTAAAGTAGCATGTAGAAGGGTACCTTAATATGAACATTGTGTTTCTAAAAATTATAAGGATATTAGATATTTTAACAAAACTATTAGTGGAATAAATATTACTTTCTTTAATTGAGACTACATGTATAGACTATATCTATAATTATTAACCCGTCAATCACAGAGTAAGTTGCGCTGTTAAAATATTGGATCAAAAAGATGGGTTCATATTATAAAATTGACAATTTTATTACTATTACTTATTTATTTGTTTAACATAAACATATATTACATACGTAATAATTGAAAAAAAAGCAAGAAAAATTAAATGCATATAAAGGTAAGAATTTTTTAAAAATTGGTAAAATTCAACTTTCCGACTTTTGCCCCTTTTAGGCTAACATCTAACAAGTAATATATTTTTAAAAAAAAATCCTATTTACGTCAATAAAGAAAAATTTTATTTTAGTTACTTTTTATTAAATATGTACAATTAATATAAATATGTATATACATAGGACAGAATTCCCCTATTAAGTGACAAAATAGAAAGGTATTTTCCTTGCAATTTTCCCTTTCTATATAGGGTGTTGACTATTATTTTTGTTTGTTACTCTTTCTTCATTAATTCAATTTAATTATTCCAATAAAATAGTATAGCAAAAAGAAATCACATTCTTAGAAATTAATTCATCCCAGGGGATATTCGAATCAAAGATTTTGGATTAAAACTGTTTGTTTAAAAAAAAATATTTTTTTTTTAGTCAATTTATACTTAGATCAACAAAGAAAATTTTTATTTTAGCTACTGTTTATTAAATAATTACAATTAATATAAATATACATATGCATAGGACATAATCACAACATTCAGTGGAAATTAATTTTTATTAATCATCATTAAAGTATCGTATTGTCATCCAAAACAATCGTGTATATTAAATTTCAGTTCAACTGAATGCTTTAAAACGTGAGGGGGAAAAAACCTTTTCAAGTTTTGACACAAGTCGCAAAAAATTATGCCATCGTGGCTGTATTTGTAATTCTTTGAATAATTAGTTTTAATCAATTAATTTTTATTAATTATGATTAAATTATTGCATCGTCATCCAAAGCAATCATGTATATAAAATTTCAGCTCATTTGAACGATTTAAAACGCATTTTATTAATGATTGAAAATTCCACCAAGATAAATGAATAAATAAATATATAGAGAGTGTCAGGCTAATAGTAGGAATTGAATAATCTCCTGAAAGAAAATTTAAAGGGGGAATTAAAACTTTTTTCTTTTTAAAATAAAACAATAAGCAAATAATTTCTTTACGATTATATTTGTCGTGTATGTGTCTAATTTGGTGCATCTTGTTTTGTAGTAGTTCCATTAAACTGCTTAAAATTAGAACTATCTATAGATTAATCATATTTTAAGTAATGCTAGATTCTAACCGACTTTTAATCGCCCTTTTAACTAGATTACCGTAAAATCCGGCGTATAACGCGCACCTATACTTACAAGCTGCAATTTTTAGTTTTTAGGTATATTCGCCGTATATAACGCGCACCCCCTTTTTACGAAGGAACCTGAAATAAACGCGCGCAACGCTCTTAACGTTTTTATATCATTTATTCGAAGTATTATTCCAAGCTTTAGAAAAAAGTATACTTTTAGAACTACAATTCTGTAAGTTCATAAGAACCGTCATTTCTTTTAAATTAACAGTATTTCGGAAAAAGTAGAAGTCCAATTTTTTTCTATTATCTTTTTTTTTAAATTTTTTTTTAAAGCTGTCATTTTTATACCCGGCGCATAACGCGCCCCCTTAAATTTCGATTTTATTTGTTTGTTTTAAAAATGCGCGTTATACGCCGGATTTTACTGTAGTTACATTATCAGCAGGGGATTTTCAATTTCTTCTCTGAATGCCATTAATTATTTTTTTATAAACCTAAATGTTTCTTACTAATAAAAAAAATGCAATGTTTATGCATTACATTTATGGAAGGAAAAAGGCTTACAGCTTTCCATAAGATATTATAATCTCGCATAAAAACACATAATTAAAAAAGTTTTTTCAAGTATCCCTGACTATCATTGAAATAATATTTTTTCGATTGAATGAGATTTGGTTTTATTAAAACTAATCTTTTAGACGCGTTAATTTTTATTACGTTTGATTAGATTAACCATTCTGTATATTGTAAAATAGATTCTTACAAGAGTCAAAGAATTCTAAACTTGTGTTTGTGATCCGGAATAAAAGCATTCCATTGAAGAAATGAAAGACCGGGTGTTTTTTGGACCAGGGGTTCTTAACCTTATTCCTCTTCTGGGCACATCTGACTAACAGGAAATTACTGGCGGGCACAGTTAAAAAAGTGTAACTATTCATAATATTCCCTTATTTTATTGCAATCATAAGCATCATAAACAGTATCCTACACTAAAAAGGTAACAAAAAATTCAGAATAGTAACATTTAAGGCGATTTTTGGCATTGCGTATTATCCATTAATTTTTCAGTCATGCGTATAAAGTGAATATTCCCAATCTTATAGTATCTTCGAGATTGATATCGTTAAGTTGAGATGGGATTGTTGATTTGTGTTCATTGTTGAAAACAACGATTCACATTTATATATGGAACCGAAACAGGATTTTAATTTGTAAACTCCATTGGTTGGTCACGATTGACATTGATATAGTATTTAGCGGTCAGTCGTGGGCGCACAAAAATAGCTTCGAGTGTACATTGGCACCCGCAGGCACAGGGTTAAGTACCCCTGCTCTAAATGATAAATGCTTTAATTATTTCATACTGTTGAAGTATGTTAACTTACATTTGTCTCGTTCAAAACTAGCTGATGCCAGAAAGTTACCAACTGGATGAAAATTTCCACAAAGTACTTCTCCTTGATGTCCAGTTAAAAGCATTATAGGAACTAATAAATTAGATGTACGAGGAAGACCCTGAAATTGAAGTTCAAATGAAACATGACTCAATTTTTTTTTTTTTTTTGTGATTTAAAGAACTTGTCTTTAAACATTTAAGAACTACATTATCAAACAATTTTTTTTTTTTATTAATTTAAGTTACTTTAGGAATTTTCTCACATTTTTTTAATTACGAATATTTCTTAACTACATAGAAACTAAGCAAAAATTCAAACCAACTCGGCATAATCACATTCATAAATTTCTCTCTCCCTCTCTTTGATCAATTCCTGTTTATTTGTTCTTTATCAACCTTAAGAATTCTACTAATGATATATGAGCTTGAAAGTATATAAAAGTTTGCTCCATTCTTACTGAAAATAAATTTACAACAAATTTGATACAATTTGTATTGCATCATTGTTGAAAGCAACGATTCACATAAATTCGTGAAACCGAAGCAGGATTTTACTTTCTAATAGATTGCCTATTTTGACATTGATGTAGTATACAATATTGAGTCGCGAGCGCTAAAAAGGAACTTCGCGGGCACATTGGCACCCACGGACACCTGGTTTAGAGCCCCTGTTTTAGATCATTATTAAAGCTCGTAAATTTCACTGGGGTCTGATAGTAATAAGGTTGTGTAGATCTGAAAGCTGGTAATGATGAACATGCTGTTCTTTTCGTGCTGCTGCATACCTTTTTTTTTTTGCAACTGAGTAGGCACGTGTCACCCTCTCTTTTTTTTTTTTTTTATTCTTTTCCCTAGGAATTCTAAAGGAGGAATAATGAAAATAATTCTGCAATTGATGTGTATTCCTTATGGCGCCAATTGACACTAAATAGATTTTACAGCAGTCTTCTCTGAAAGTGAAAGCGCCGTTTTAGAGTTGAAATATTCAGACTAAACTACTTTCAGATTTATACCATTCTCTCCCCCTATTTTGCTATCTCCTGAAACGGTCTCCATCCTCATGGAAGAAGAAACTTTTCTATAGATTTGTAACACAAGCAGTTGTAAAGTTTTTTATATAGGTAATATACGTCTCTCCTAGGTAGTGTATGTCAGTTAAAATGTTTTTGTATAGATAGTATATATCAATTTAAAAGGACATTTATATGGGTGTAAAAATTCCTCTCTTTTTTTTTCCTTTTTTTTTCTCTTCAAAAGAAATAAATCCACTTGTTCAAAGAAACTTCTATAATACATGGTTGAAAATAGATAAAAGCTTAAATTTCGCATTTTACAAAGGAATTTTCTCATACCTCTCTCAAATAAGTAAAGCAGGTTTGGGCAATTTATGGAACGCATTTCAGGTTTGACACGCGGTACAATTCTCAGTTGCACACTACAAATTTGTCGATTTTTGATTGGATGGAAATTAGGATATATATAATTTTGAAATAGTTTGTTCAAGTAACTTCTTCAGAATTGTGGAAGACAAAATTTATGGAATCGCAAAAAAATTCAGAAAAATAATGGTAGATCGAGATTTGTTTTAAATTGTTGGATATTATTTCTGAAGAAGTTTAATGGTTTTAAGAAAATTGCGTGCACTCTGCTTTCCGCTTTAGATTCTATATAACTACATGAACAAATTTTTTCTACCTCATTTAAAAATATTTTTAGTCTACAAAAAGTTGTTTAACAAATGAACGTTCAGAATCGCTTCAAACTGAAAGCGACAAATTATATTCTTGATATTGCGATATGAAATAAAACTGTTCTGGGACAAATTTCACCTTACAAATATTTATCTTTTATTTAACTATATGTAAGGAATACTTATATTTTATGTATAAAATAAAAACTCAGAAATCAGTATTCTTGATCTCTATTCCCTGCCTCTGCAGAGATAGCCACCATTATCACATAGTTACAAATATTTCTTAATGTAATGCATCCTGAATCGTATTGGTAGATAGTTTTGGCACACTACAGTATTTATTTGAATCTAAGACTTACCCCAAATTCTCAAAACGTTTTTGTGAAAAAAAAGGATAAACCCTTTATACTATTTTTTTCTTCAATATCCGATATTTACGAAATTTAACGAAAAAATTAAGTAACTAATAAGTAAATAATTTATTTTACCAGCATTAACAATTTTTAAATACACACATGAACCTGTAATTGCTTTAATTGCCTGCTTCATATTCAATTTCCCCCATCCAATGAATTGTTTAGCCTTCAATTCTAAACCCCATCCGATTTTCAGTAGCATTAACATTGGTAATAAAGAGTTGCTTAGATTCGAATAAAGTGTATTTTAAAAGGTATGGAATTCCTTGATTCTATTCAGTATCAACATTGAATACTTGAATTTTTTCAAGGTTTGATTTAAACTTATAATATCCAAATTTGAAAGATATTTTTATCAATGCTATATGTCCAGTCGAATTTACTGTCATTTCACACTAAAGGATGAAGTATCATTAACTTTTAAATTAAAACTTTTCCAAACGATTCTTTATTTTATAAGCATACTAGCCGTTACCCACCCGCTTCACTGGGTATTTCACGATGTTGTATATATGTATACTGTTTACATATATATTAATTACTGATATCTAGCATTAAGAATTCGATTGTATTGAAAAATATATTTATAGCTGTTACACTCTGGCCCCTTGATATAAAAAGAACATAAATTATAATATCTAATTTCTATTTATATCTAAAATAGAAGAAAGATTTTTTCGCTCACTTAACCTAATAAACAAGTGGATTTCCACCAAAGCAACTTTCAGTGGATCTCTACTCCATAAAATAAACATGCGTGCTAAATTTCAAGTCTAAATCTAACAGAGCAAAAACGGAATTTTTATCATCAATACCTCGTTGAAAGCATTCTTAGCGGATTCCGATTCAACAAAAGAAGCATGCAAACCAAATTTATTATTATAGTTTTAGCAGTTCGAAAACGGGACTTTTGTCTATCAATACGCCCCAATAACTCTCCCCGCTTCCCCCTGGAGTTGATTTCCGTAAAATCCATACTTAGTGGAACACTATTCAACTAAAGAAAAGTGCTCAACAAACTTCAAGTAAATGAGTTAAATTCAAAAACAGGAATTTTTCTATAACACGCCTTAATTCCTCGCAACCCCACTCCTTTGGGGGTCAATTTTCGCAAAAATCTTTGTAAAAGGAACTTTATTCCATGAACGGAACATACCTTCTAATTTAAGAGCAGGTGGTTCTATTAGTTGAAAAGCGGAAATATTTATCTATTACGCCCCTTAATCCTCCTAAGTGACCCATGGGGATTAATTTTCCCCAAAACTATTTTGTAGCGGATCTCTACACCATGAAAGGAATTCGCTTACCAAATTTTAAGACTGTACGTCTAATAGTTTAAAAATGGAAATAATTATCTATAACGCACCTTAAGCCCCCGCAACGCCACTTAGAAACGATTTTCACAAAACCCATCTTATGACAGATCTCTACTCAGTGAATGAAATGAGCTTACTCAATTTCAAGTTTTTACGTCTAATAGTTTAAAAAAGGAGTTAATTGCCTATAACGCCCCTTCACAACGCCACTTGGGGTCTATTTTCACAAAACCCATTTTGCAGCGGATCTGTACTCTATGAAAGGAATCCGCTTACCAAATTTCAAGACTGTACGTCTAATAGTTTAAAAATGGAAATAATTATGTATAACGCCCCCGCAACGCCACTTAGGAAACGATTTTCACAAAACCCATCTTATAGCGGATCTCTACTCAATGAATGGAATCAGCTTACTAAATTTCGAGATTTTACGTCTAATAGTCTAAAAAAGGAGTTAATTGCCTATAACGCCACTTAATTCTCTACAACGCCACTTGGGAGTAGATTTTCACAAAACCCATTCTGTAAGGGATCTGTACTCTATGAAAGGAATCCGCTTACCAAGTTTCAAGACTGTACGTCTAATAGTTTAAAAATGGAAATAATTATGTGTGTGTGTATAACGCCCCTTGTGTGGAGGTCGATTTTTGTAAAAATCATTATGTAGGGAATCTCTACTTTATGAAAGAAATCTGTGTACCAAGTTTCACGACTGTACATCTAATAGTTTAATAATGGAAATAATTATCTATAACGCCCCTTAAACCCCCTTAACGCCCCTTGGGGTTCGAACTTTGCAAAATCCGTTCTTAGCTGACGTCTACTACATGAAGGGAACCTACCTACCCCAAATTTCAAGTCTGTAGGTTTAATAGTTCTGGAGATATCGTGATTAAGTCAGTGAGTCAGTCAGTGAGTGAGTCGCTTTTCTCCTTTATATATATATATATATATATATATATATATAGATTTCATTCTTATTTTTCCAAATATTTTTTTAAGTAATTTTCAAAAAGAATTTCTAAACGTTTATAATTTTTTTCTTGTAATCAATAAGATCTCGTTTATATATTTTATTATTAATGCTGTCATTACGTATTTATTTTCATAAAATTTTCCTTTCAAGCCTTTTCTATTCTATTGCAATTTATTTTGTATTTGAAATGTGAATCCGATGTAAATTCAACTACCTGTATCTTTTACCTTACTCAGCATTTACTTGTGTAAAATACCTTTTTAACACGGTTTTATTAGCTTCACCTGTTTGTAACGGAATTTTGGAACTCGATTTTTAACCACTTTAAAAGGTCAGGTTTTTTCGAAATTTTGCACACACTTGTCAAGGACCGATGATAATATAATGATTTCGTTCCATCGTCTTGATCAGGTTCATCAGGATTAACGATTTCCCATTTCCAGATTGGGCGATTGAAAGATTAAGTTAACACCCTAAAGCGAAAAAGCTCGTAGTTAATACAAATACAAAAACAAGTGTTCTTTATATGAAAAAGGAAAGGACGCGTGAGCAATTTCTTACCATAATATAAAGAATTACCCAGTTTTTCTGAAAATGGAACAAAAAAAGTAATAAATGATTTTTTTTAAAAAAACTAGGTAAAAGAAAACACGCTTTTATTGAAGATTTAACTAAAAAAATAAATTCTCTCTCTCTCTCTCTCTCTTCTAGTTTAAAAAAACTAAACACGCTTTTATAGTGAATCGAACTAAAAAGTAGAAAATAATTGTTAATATAAGAATAAAATGATTTACGAGAAAATTAATGTCATTGTGTGTGGTAAAAACGCTCGACATCAATTGTTATAATTTCTTACTAGTTCTATTCCGAAATGCAGAGGGAGTGTAAAAAGGTACTACGAAGCCCTCTACACTTACCACAATTCCATTAATTTTCTCATTAATTATTTTATTCTTATATTAAGAATTAATTCTTACATTTTAGTTCGATTATCTATAAGTCTTTTTTTTTAAAAAAAACTATAATTTATTTAAATTAATTCCGAAAGTGTTTTATCAAAGACTACACTTGTGTACTATCTACAAAGCGAATAGTAAATGTTTCTAAATTAGTCGACTTGAAGAGAAAAAAAAAATTTATAGCTACAAGCTACAATATAATTACATTTGAGTAGTACCAGAAAGAAAGAGCGTTCCTACCAAATAACCGAAAGTGGTCAGTCCTTTTGTTTTATTAATCGGCTTCACCGACTAATCACAGAGGAAGGTGGCGGCACGATCGTAGAAAACTGCTATGGACGGCAAACTATAAACCCCTAGATTGTCTTTTACACCAGCCAGGCTTTCATTTACGACTTGCCCATCCAAACATTTTATAAGGTCTGCCTTTTTTCCTGATAGAACCCACAGTCCAGCCTTTAAGTCTGCGGAACAGAGAACGCTCTGATTAAAATTTATACAAGTGGACAAACATCAAAATCTCGCGGGAAGTTTCGATTTGAAAAATAATAAAATCTATAAGAGTATTATGACTTGGAATGAGAGAAAGAATATCAAGTTCTCAATTTGATTTCATTTTTTATAGTTTGTTGCATTGCATGACAAAATGTTCTGTAGGACGCTCAATATTTCAATTTTTCTATTAAGTTCAGTCCGAAGTAGATTGTGTGAATTTTGCACCATATTACAAAGTAAATTAGTATCTTTTTAACTTAGTGCAAAGAAAAAGAGAAGGATTTCTGATATTTTTTATCTAATATTTGAACCGTAAAAAGCATTTAATCCCATTGTATTTTATTTTCACTTCATTATAACGATTAACTAGTAAAATTCAATTAAATAATTCTTAAAATAAAGTAAGAAAAATTTTTTCCTTTTATTTTCTAATATTCAGTTTTCTTTTGCCCATCCCTTTTTTAGTGAAATTTGATTTTTTTTCTTGATAAAAACTAAAAGATGTTGTAAAAGTTTTAAATGTTTTAATTAAATATGATTTAACAGTGTGGTTTTAATTATTGAGTAATTAAGGATTTTCTGCATTCTGAATATTTAATGTAACACCAAAAAATATAATCAATTTTTAAGATAATTTTGTTTTTCTCAAATTAATTGATATTTTTAATTAAGGAATGCGGAATTTTTTTTAATATATAACTACAAAAATTATGTAACATCTTATTGAAAAATCTTGTGTGTGTTCGATTGATTTTTTTTTCTTCATTCAAATGAATGAAAAAGCACTATATTTAAGGAAAACTATTGAATATTTTATCGTACTGAAAACTATTCTGTATTGACAATCGTTACATTTTCCTCTCCCGTTTTTTGTTAGCACTTTCTTAAATATACATAATACTTATATTGATAACTATCTAAGGTTCAAACTTTGTAATTAGATAAAATAACACAATAATAACGTAATACAATAATTATAATCGACAGTAGATTAAAATAATTTTACAATCATTTCGCTGTTTCTAATAACATTTATGAATGTATAATATAAAGCATGTGTTGTGCGAAAATAGTTTGCCATTTGATTAAAACTTAATTGAAACAGTAAAAGAGGGATACTCAAACATAGCTTGTGTTTAGAAGAAAAAACATTCAAATATTAAATGAATAGATGTCAAGAAACCATGACAAATAAACATTAAAACTGTTGAGATATTTCAAGGCTAATTTTTGTTGGGTGTCTTTACTTGTTCTTATTCAATCACTGAGATAGAGAGGTTTATTATTACTTTATTAATTTTTCCATTACGTGAGTAAAATGCTCTTGCTTTAAAGTTGGACCATAATAAGAGTTGGTATCTCGAACTCAACAAAAAGTTTGATATTGGGTCGATTGCATTAACTCGATAAATACCAGCAATGGGTAAACTCTTTTAGAAGGCCAGAAAAAAATGTTTAGCGAGTCAATATATTTTATAACAAAACGCAATAAAAATTTAAAAAGCAATGTATTTTGAAAATCCTTTAATGTTAATGTGATGAATGGAGCTGTGGCTTTGCATTTTTTGAATTAACAGCGCTTATACATAAAACAATACTTCTTTAACTAAGTATAAAATCAAATATGTTTGAATAGTTTTAGAGTATTTTTAGGGAGATTTCCATTTTTTACACTTGCAAAAAATTTTAAATTTCTGTATGAATTCTTCCAATATTTTTCATATGTAAAAGGATATTCAAATTCCTTTAACAATTTTCGCATATATATAAAATTGAAACACACCCTCAAATAAAGTATTAATAAGCACATTTTAGTTGAAATTTTTGATGTTATTGAAAGTCTGCGGTGGGCAGGATACAACATAGCAGTCTGTGTTGTGTCCATTATTGTGTGTGTGGGGGCATTATATGATGACGCATGAGTGGTCATAACGATACAAACGGTCAAGAAGAAGGGGGAGAATAGTTGCTCAGTCATTTTCCTTTGATAACAGAATATTTAAAAATGAACGGCAAGTGTGAGAAAACTTGAATGCGCCAGTACGAGAGTGCATACTAAACCTATAATTAAATGAGAAAACCACACTTAAGCCTAGATAGTAAATGAATTGGAAATTATTGATCTCGGTCAATTCAAGCTGAATCACCCCTCTTTCCCTGTCTATTCGCAAAATACGGTGGGGGGCATAGAAATGGACCTCCTTTTTTGAACAAGTGCGGTATAATATCGAAATTAAACTTACCCATTTTTTTAACCTAATGGACACCATTTCATAAAAGAGGGTGGGCAGAGTGACCGCAGAATAGGCCTGACACAACTCCCCCTTCCCTCATGTTTAATTAATTTCAGTGTTGCTAGACTCTAAGTCTTTCCCCGCTGGTTATAAATAAACTAATACTGGTTCCTGCATTGACTTTTATGGGTCGTTTTTTTTGTTCACTGTTCTTTTTTTCTCTCTCCCTCTCTCCCCCTTTTTCTCCCCTTCCTGCGAAGACTACTTTAAGCGATGCCTCTGCGGGGGTGTTTTATTTTTAGAGGGGGTGCCAACGTGAGCAGGTATCGAATAAAAAAAAAAGGTATGAGGGTGTGTAATATGCTTTTGCTGGCACGCGTAGTGCTTATATTAACGTTGCTGTTCGCACGAGCAGATTTTTAATGTGCAGTAGTAACAACTTTTTCCCGCCTACGCCCCTTCTCCCCTATATAGTTCTTTTTCTTTATTTCTTTATTTTTTTTTTTTTTTTTTGGTTTACCCTAGTAATATAATGTAATTTTCTCAGCCGTAATTTCCTATACTCTTCTGTGTTACATAACGCGTCATATTTCTGGTTCATGTGTGGAAAAAAATTATATTTAAAAACTTTTAAAACATGAAGTAAAATATTAAAAAAAACATAATGGTCTTGATGATAAAGAATTATTCTTATATGAAAAGAGAGATGAAAGAGGAATTTTAATTTTCTTCGATAAGGTTAAAGAATACAATCTAGGATCGGAACACTTTGCCCTGTATAAAAATGGCATTAAAATTAAAGTATCCTAAACACGTTTGTATTTATTCTATATTAATGAAACAAACGTTTTATGAGAAAAACATGAAGCAAAAAAAATGTTTTCAAGGCTGCATGTGCTTGTGAATTTTAAATATCCTAATATTAAAAGACTAAATTCATGTGACGCTATAGTCGCATGCAATCACGTGATTCCAGCAAATCAGTTCATGCGCTATGATGTTGCCAACTTTTGCTTTTTTTTCAAAAAACTTTCTTTTAAAAAGCCCATATTTGTCAGTAAAATGCACTTGATTTAAACATACAAGTATTTTACAAGATTGTGTTTTAGTTTCGAAAATCTCTTTGAAGAACCTTCATAGTTGGACATGTTTACACAATTATCAAAATGGAAATTTTATCTAAATATTACAAGTAGAACAAGTCTAATGTCAATTTCGAATTCAATGGAGAACACGTGATTGAATTTATCATGTGACCTTTGGGAGGTCAATTGATGTAATAAACGTGGTTTTGATGGTGTTGTAGTTTGCACTAACTTTTGTAACAAAGCCTTTGAACAGATGAATATTCAAAATAATGTCATGTAATAAGAAACTATTGGGGATAACAACCTTTGTTGCTCTATACCCCACAAAACCGTAAATCCTTTTAATTGTAGTGATATAATTTGAATATAATTTAACTTAAAATTAACTCGACGTATATACTAAAACTAAAAACTATGAGTGGGAATCAAGAATCTGAGATTTAGTACTTTAACAACACAATAAAAAAAACAGTTTAAAAAAAAAAAGTTCATCTCATCATTAAAATATAGCAAACAGATTGTGAAATGGAATTCTATGCATGAAAAACAGTAGACATTTAAGAAAAAGTGATTGTAAAATGAATTGTTTCGTGCAGAACAATGGGATCGTTAAAAAAGCGAGACTTGTATCGGAGTTTTTTTTCTTGTTGCTCAAAGGTTTCCCAATTAAGGGAGGCCTATTCTGTAACATGAAGCGAAGATAGTCTTAAGAAACTTAAAATTGTTAAGCTCTTCAAACTTTTCCGGTACGATTCCTGATTTAGAGCCCAAGATTTCAACAACGTTCTCCTGAAAATTTTCTCGGGACATGCATTTTTAACCACGAAAAAGCGCTCGTTAAAAAGTCGTTGGGGAAGGACCTATCCTTTTAAACGCCTTGTTCATGTAGCTATAAAGCTTTTCCCTTTTACGTGTTGTGGTTGAAATCCTGCTAAAAAGAAACGGAGCTCTTTTGTTTCCGGTGATATATTGAGTTCCTCTTCCGGAAGAAATATCTTTTAAATGTTTTTCGGTCGCCCGTTGGAGGTATTACTTAAAAATTCAGTGCACAGACGTGGTGAAAGATTCGAGTGATAAACGAACTCCTCACCCCGCAAAGATAGACCCCAAGATTTTTTTTTTTTTCTCGTTGTTGTATTTAATCTATAAAAAGAACTAGGGAATGATTACTTTTGTTTCTGGAATGAATAAATAAACACAAATCTATACATTTTTTGTGTAGTACATTTTAAAGACCATTGTTTTTTTGTTACAAAAATGTATAGTATATTCCGACGTGTAATGCGCACTTACAACACAATAAATAAGATCGACATTTACGGGTGCGAGTTATACACCGGACATAAAAATGCTAGTTTAAAAAAAAAGTGATACAAAAAAAAATTTAAGTCAATTCCTACTTAGGTCAACAAAGAAAATTTTTAGTTACTTTTTATTAAATAATTACAATTCAAAATAAATGGGTATATACATATGACAGAATCACTACATTAAGCGGTAATTAATTTTTATTAATTATCATCAAGGTATCGTATTGTTATCCAAAACAATCATGTATTTAAAATTTCAGTTCAACTGAATGCTTTAAAACGTGAGAAAAAAATCTTTCCCAAGTTTTAACCCAAGTCGCTAAAAATGATGCCAATGTGGCTGTATCTATGATTCTTTAAATAATTAGTCCCAGTCAATTAATCACAATTAAATTATCGTACTGTCACCCAAAACAATAGTGTAAAGAAAGTTCCAGCTCAAATGAGTGCTTTAAAACCCAAGAAAAAAACCTTTTAAAGGTTTGTCACAAGTCGCCAAAATGGTCACTAAGTCACCAAAAATTATGCCAACGTGGCCGTATTTGCAATTCTTTGAACAATTAGTTTTAATCAATTAATTTTTATTAATTACAATTAAATTACCGTATTATCATCCAAAATAATCGTGTATATAAAATTTCAGCTCAATTGAGTGCTTTAAAATGTATTTTATTAACGATTGAAAATTTGAACAAGATATAAGGAGATTGTAAAAAAAATTGGAAAAGGAAAAAAAAATGAGATTCAAGTTTAAAATTTTCATTAACATTTACATTGAGAAGATGAAAAATTTAATGTATAAACTTCGCGTGGAATACTAACTTTCATTTCTTCTTTATATCCTTTTAGTAGATAATTGGCATTTCTTATTTTTATTTTTTTAATAATTTTTCTAGGTTTCCAATCCATTTTTTTAACTCGGAAAGAAAAAAAAAACTTAATTTTTCCTGTCATTCCTGAGATGACAAAAAGAGCCGCGGAAGGAACATGCTATAATGGGGGTGGACGGTTCGCAGTTAATGCTCAAAATAGAGAAGTAAAATTGTATGGAATGGGTGAAAGAATACTTTTTGGGAAGGAGGTTAAAAAAAATACGCATTTTCGGGGGATCAGGGCCTCAAAATAAGGGTTCACATGTGCTTGTCGCGTGTACAGGAAACGAAACGCAGCATTTTACAAGTGGGGGAAGTGAAATGGGTTGCACTTTGAGTTGTAACTGTTTACGGTGTGTTTTATTGAAAATGTCCCCTTTCATAATAGCAAAATGAGTTAATAAAATAAAGGTTTATAAATTTCACTAGTCACACCGTCAATGAGTATTAAATCTTATATAATATTAGATTTAGAAATTAGCAACAGCGGTTTCTGAACCAATCTCTGTTGTGAAACAAGTGATAAAATTTTTTCTTCAATGTTGTTTTGAAAATGTCAATATTTTCTCTCAATTCATTTTTATGATCATGTGCTTACGATATCTAATCTAAAAGATTGAAATATCTCTGTTTTGTATTTAAGAAACAGAGGAGAGAAAATTGTATTTTAATATTATAATATATATATGTAGTGTTTTGACTTGACTTATAAGGCATCTGTAACATGTAATATGATATTTTGTTGGATGGAATCAACTGTGTGTGTATGATTTCATGTAATCGTTAAAGGATGAGTCAGCTTGGTACTCTTAAATATACATTTATGTAGTTACGTTAAGAAAAAACACTAATATAAAACACACAAAGCAAGGCATTATCACTGGCGTTTTACACGCGACGTTCACAAAAACAGTCTTTTTCGGCTCCCGAGATCTCGTCTATTTATAGTTATGGTCAACCGGAAGCTATTAAAATCATAGGATTTCCGGGTTCTTCTGATTGGTTAAGATCATCTTAAGTTAAGATTAAGGTTCTTCTGATCATCATTAAGCTTTTAGTTTTTTGAGAAATTACGTTAATGGCTATTTGTCTCCCGTTAAGCGAGTAAACTAGAAATTAATTATCACGCGAAGTCTTGGAGGGCTGAAGACCATTATAATTTGAAATCTCTCGAGAGAAAGTTTAAGGGAACTATTACATATATAATGTAATATTCTTCATGATTTTTCTGTCAATAATCCTAATTAATCAAATTATTTAAATGAAATACTTAATTATTAAATTTGCTTAGCCGTCGATTATTTTTTTACAGAATTATCGATGATCAACTCTGTGTAAACTGCTGTATAATGGCAATCACACACGCTCGACTACATAGTAATTGCTAGTTGGTTTTTAGCGTTCGGTGAGGCATGTAAATCTCACAAACACCAATAGTTATAAAGCAATTTCTGCAACAATTTATCTGCAGAAATCGCCAAAATCGTTAACCAGTTAGGAAATTATGTCTTGAAACATATTTTGTAAAATTAAATACATAGCATCACGTAAACAATTGTACAATTCAATTGTACAAACAATTGTACATTTCAATCTTTTCAACAAATAAGATGATCATTTCTTTTCCAACCGAATTAGTTGAAAAGTTAATGCTCAAATCCCAAAAAAATTGCCCCAAAAGTGTAATTTTAAGTATGTTCCTTACATGGCAAAGTTACAAACCATTTTTCACCAAGTATTTCTCTGGAATCTGAAAAAAATATCCACAAGTCTACAAAATTCTCTTAATTTTGAGCATCGATTCGCACATTCAATAAAATTAAAAATCTTTTCTGAATATTTCTTCGAATTATTATATAACGGGCGCAATTTTCATTTTATTAGTCTATCACTGATTTTAATATTTTACATTACCTCTTTTTCATTTTTTGAACTTTGTTCTCTATCTGAAGCAAAAACACAAGCGAATGTTTTTCTGTTAAATGGAATTTGCTTTTGATTGCACACAAATGAAATCTCAACGACAACTATTGATTATAAGAGCACATCTTACTACTAAAAAATTAAATCGCCCAGAAATCTCAATGCGATTAACAGTTCAGTCGTAGAAGAATTCATTGCCCTTACTCTTAGTGTTTTTCTTTTTCGCTTATCAAAATTTAGACATAAATTACTTTGGGCATCCATAATGGTAATATCATATAATTAGTCAAACTCACTATTAAATAAGAGTTAGTTATCATCATAAAAATCCTTTACTATTAGGAGTAGAAATAGTTAAAAACTAATTTACATTTTAATTGCTTAAAACTTTGTCATTTATATTTGTTAATAATTTGCTTATAATTAATCTATATTAACTGATGAAGAATTAATTTACTGAAAAACAATCCACAGATGCCCTACTATGTTTGTTATAGCACGCAGTGGCGCACACAAGGAGGGGGGGAAGGTCCCCGGGTCCGAACCTCATAGCCCTTGAATTTTTTTTAATTTGGTGATATGATAATCCTATATATATATATACATAATACGTAAAATTTAATTAAGTATTTGTAATTAACAATTTATTTCATTAATTAATGCTAATTATTAATTAAATTATTTATCATTTACTGTTTTTTGTTCCCCAAATCTAAAAAATATCAAAAGAATACGTTGGACGGCGTATTGGAGCATGAGACGAAAATGGCGGACTTTCGATCCTAGACCCCCCAAAAATTTTTTATGTGTGCTACTGATAGCATGCAATTAAAAGTTGCATGAAACTTCTTAATATGAACATAATATACAGATTTCACACAGAGATGTAAATGATTTTAAAAAAAAACTCAATTCAAAACGAATTTGAATTCTATGCCTTTTGTCAATCTGAAATTGAGTTAGTTAGGGGTTCCCGCAATACTTGAATAAAGATTTCAAGGTAAACTGTTGATTCCATCATTGAAATGTAAAGCAGCTGTTTTGAGAAATATATCTTAAAAGAACCCCCATTCTCAAGAACGCCATAAAAGTAGCAATAAAAAGTTTTCAAATATTTAAGAAATGCACCTGTTAGCCACGCCTTCAAAAGTATTAAGTCATCAATGAGATCTCTTTTAAAGCACACACACACACATTTGAAAAGATTTACGTACCTGATAATCCCGCCTTTAATGGCCACTGAAGAACACTCGTAACTTGTGTCCTTAGGATTTAAAAATGGACGAATCAAAAAAACTCTGGGATCCTCTCTCCCCCTCTCACTCCCCTCTCGCAGGGTCAAACATATAGATGACCACTCTTATTTAAACCTCAACTTCTCCGACTCTGTAGTCTTTGGACGCCTTTTCCCCATACAGCACGGACTGCCAAGAAGCCATAAGAACCAAGAATTGGAAAGTCTGTAGTAGAGATTGAATATTTTCAATTTTCTTGTTGGAGCAAATCTTTTTTTAAAAAATAACGTTAAGATTTTAATACTTTTCGAGCAGGATCTGACTTTTCACATGTGCTAGAAAAGTAAAATTTGCCAAGGAGTGTACAAACTGTAAGTTTTTATTCTATTCTGTTCACTTGTGATTATTAATGGTTCTTACATAATTTTATTAATATATTTTATCGTTTAAGAGATGTAAGCTCGCTTTGAATGTTTTAATTTTTTTCAGCAAAATATATATTTTTGTCGAGATTTAGTGTATTAATTGAAATTAAAATAAAAAGTTACTTTAATACTAATTTTAATTTTAAGAAAAGAAATTGGATTGATGTTGAGTTTCTCCTATCCTCTCCTATGGTGTGTAAAAGTCAACCGTCTGCTAACTATATGAAATGTATCTAGCTTAATTAATTTTCACTCAGAAATGAATAATAAAACATTTTCTTTTATGTATGTATATCTAATGTGATCTCTTATGTATGAGATGTACGAGTGTCTAATATTATAATAAAGCTTAATATTTTCAAATTACTAAAACTTACATTTTAACATATACATCCTAAATTCTTGAGCGTTGTTTTAATCTTTTGAAATTTATATTTATATTCTTAAGGATAAGAGTTATTGAGATTATTTGCATTGAAAAAAGTGCATCAAAAAGAATAAAAAATAAGATAGGTTCTATCTGGTTGCATTTCCCCCTGATTTTAGAATATAGTTGTAAAAAAAATGAGCAATGTGAGAACTTGCATGCGAATTTCTAAAATAAACATAATACTTTCGAAATTGGAACAGAAATTTGAAAAAAAATCTTTTTGCTTTTTATGCCTTTGGGTGTGTTTTTTTAATTGCAATAAATACTATCACCTCTACTTGTTAGGTTAATATGGAATTCTATATAGATGATGTCCCTTGTATGTTAAAATTATTATTTGACAAAAAAAATTCCTGTTCAAGTTATTCCTTCAAACCTATCTGTTTACGCTACCTTCCTCGGAAGAGGGAATAAATTTAAAAGTAATTTAAAAGTATGCAATGGGGGGGCAAATAAAGCTGGGAAACATTAACCATGGCTCAGTAAAAGAAAAAAAAAAAGGGACCTTTTTTTAAAAAAAAAAATTGCTTATTTTTTGCTTTGAAATGATAATAGAAATATGTATTGGTGGGTTACAAATTTTAAAAATCTGTTTTAAAAGTGTGATAGAATGTTTTTAAATATAATTTAAATATACCCCTATGACAATTTTTGGAGAAATTTTCAAAAAGTTACATTTAATAGCTTGTATTACTTCCAGAATATTTATTCTGAGAAACGAATTTTTTTAAAACATGTCACATTAATAGTAAATTAATCTTAACAAAATCTTTTTTGAAGAAAAAAAGCTCCCAATAAAAAGGAATCGGACTATGTTGTTGACATGTTTGCTGCCACTCGCTAGTAAGAAATAACTTGTTTTTGTGGTATGCACTAGCAAAAATTCATAAATGGAATCTCCTTCCTTATTTTTAATTAAATACCTTTTCACGTATTTAGCCTCAACTATGGTCTTCACCTAAGACAATCGGAACGCTTTAAGAAAATCGCTTCACGACGTTTTTTCCTTATGTCCATACTGTTCATAATGATCGAGATAAAAGATTATTTTGAAAATGACTGGTAGAGTGCAGTCACCAATTTTTTGTGCCTTTATTCTATCGTTATTATTAATTTAATAGCATTTTTTCAAATATGAAAATAGTAATTTTTTTTTCTTATAAAAAGTTTTTCTATAGGGTACCTTGAGAGAAGTTTCAAAACGATAGAAATTCGTATGCATTTTAACCTGCAAATTTTATATTTGTTAAACTTTTTAGACACATCTCTCTTTAAAATATCATTTCATATAATATTTGTGTGTAGTTTCCAAAACAATAAGATAAGTAATGCTTTTTTTTTAAATATGTTCCTTTCATGTATATATTTACACTTTTGTGAAACTGCGATCTAAAGTAAAACAAGTAGTATACAAAAAAAAATTAAGTCAATTCCTATCTAGGTCAACAAAGAAAATTTTTATTTTAATTACTTTTTATTTAATAGTTACAATTAATATAAATATGTATATACATATGACAGAATCACGTTATTAAGTTTCAAAATAGAAAGCGATTTTCCTTGCAATTTCCTATTTTCCTTTCTATATAGTTTTTTGAACTATTTATTGTTTGTTTGTTACTATTTATTCATTCATTAAATTTAATTATTCCAATAAAATGGTATAGTAAAAAAGAAATCACATTCTCAGAAATTAGGCCATCCCATTGGGATTCGAACCCATGACCTTTGGATTGGAAGTCCAACTTGCAATCCATTGCACTACTGGCACACAACGGATGATTTTCCTTTCTATATATGCTGTTGGATTATTTATGTCTGTTACTATTTATTCATTAATTAAACTAACGAATTAATATTTTAACAAAGAAGTTAATTTAATTAATCAATTAATATTTGAAAAAAGACGTAAATGAAATTTAATTAATGAATTAATATTTGAATTAACATCAAGTGTCATCTCCTGCAAGTTTAAAAAAATGTATTTGAATTTGAATTTGAATGGATGAATAGAAAGTATTTTATTAACGATTGAAAATTTTAACAAGATATATAGGGAGATTGTGAACTAATAGTAGGAATTGAAAATAATTACCGTGAACTGTGGTATATACCAGCATTATAACTTGGGTTGCTAAAATATTTTAGTTGCAGCAAAAATTGAAACCGCATTATTAGTAAAAATTATAGATTTTTCCCAATACAATTTGGGACAATCCTTTTTTTCACCGATTTTCTTAAGGAGATCCCCTTATTTATAACATTTATTTAGCTCTACATTTTCGATAACTGTAACTTCGCTAGTTCCAAACAGATGGTATGGAAGTTGCAAAGTTGTGGGGACGGAGGGGACTCACAGAGGAAAGCAAAACCTAGAATCTTTTTCTGAAAGCGCGTCAAACCTGCGAATTGAGCTGGTGTGATTTATTGGGTAATAAAAATCCAAAGAAGGCGGGGGAGTAAAAAGTGTACCCGTATGTCAGCTGTGTTCTCCTCTCTATACTTACCGTTAAATCTCGCATGACGGCACCAACAGTAGATACTATTATTCTTCAGACCCAACTTACAGTACCGTTATTTTCTCTTTGAACAGTTTCAAGGAATACAAACGAATGATAAATAGCTTGCAAACCGATACTCAACAAGTAATATATAAAAAAGAATAAAACTAAGTCAATTCCTACTTAGATCAAATTTTTATTTTAGCTACTTTTTATTAAATAGTTACAATTAATATAAATATGTATATGCATAGGACAGAAGCACAGCATTAAGTGGTAATTAATTTTTATTATCATTAAAGTATCGTATTGTCATCCAAAACAATCGTGTGTATAAAATTTCAGTTCAACTGAATGCCTTAAAACGTGAGGGAAAAAAACCTTTTAATGTTTTGACCCAAGTCGCTAAAATGGTTGCTAAATCGCCAAAAATGATGCCGACGTGGCTGTATTTGTAATTCTTTGAATAATTAGTTTTGATCAATTAATTTCTATTAATTATAATTAAATTACTGTATTGTCATCCAAAATAATCATGTATATAAAATTTCAGCTCAATTGGGTGCTTTAAAATGTATTTTATTAACGATTGAAAATTCTACCACGATAAATATATAGAGTGTGAGCTAATAGTAGGAATTCAAAAAAGCGTAGATAAATTATATCTCAAGTTATTCGAATCTGGACACTTAAAAAATGATTTTATTAGAAATGTCAATGCTTTTATAAGATCAAAATAAGTCGGAATTAATCTTAAATGGTAGAAATTATTATGTACTCTCATAATCGAATTTTTAACGAAAGTATGTTTGCATGAATAACAATGGCTACGTTAAAAAATTAATTTGAAGAAAGCTCGATTTTTATTTTTTGTGATACTTAGTGATTACTGATACCATAACTAATAATACTTATTTGTGAGTTAATTAATGCAAAATTTAGCTGTTCGTATTAGCTTTCCCCACAAAAACAAATTCCTATTTGGGTTATTATTGTGTAACATTGCTTTAATCTAATTAAAAACCAAAATTGCGGATTTTTTAAAAAAAATTATTTATCCAGATTAATGTTCAAGAATATAACTCGAATTCGGAATATTTTTCAGATATAAATATTATATTCTGGTTTCACTATCCTATACAGAATCACTTATTTTACCGTACTGTTTATTTTTATCCGAATTGAACCATTTTTTTCTGATATAAAATGTGTTTCGCCTTTTTTCCCATTCCATAATGTTAAATGAGCTATTACTTTACATGTTAAATGAAAAAACTCGTTATTTATAGAATATTATGGTATCTTAAAAAGGTGTATTAAATAAAAATGTATGAATTACAATGAGGCTAACTTTAATAAAAATTGAAGCATTTTTATCTCTGAAAATGTGTTCCGCGTTTAGCTCAGGATCTCGTATATTTAGTTTTAATAAAAAAAACTATATGAGCTTCCAAGCGGGATATACATTTTAATAAGTTTGATATGAAAACACATTCCCTAAACGAATAATAATTCCTCAAGAAGAGAAGCAACATCAATAAAATAACGAAGGTATCGGCATCATATTTATCTTACACATGGCACAATCCTCAAAAATAAAAAATAAATAAAAAAAACTCCTAATTACCGTTTAAATAAAACATCGAAGAACATAAATATTCTCCTGCTTTGGAGGAATCTGAGTTTTGCGTGTGACATAAGTTAAATTTATTTGACAGCTGACGAATACTTAAGGTCAGTTTGAATCGTGGTCATCTATCGACTTAAATACCGTGTGAAAGGAAAGGAAAGGAATAGAAAAGAGGAAATCTCTTGCGAAGAATGCTTCTCTTTCACTGAAAGGAAAAGAAACATATACATCAGATAGCAGCAAACGCTCTCCAGACCACCCATCTTATAGTGGCCCAAACAATTAAGTACACATGCAACAATCTGAAACAGTTCAGTCTCCTTTATCCCATACGCTAAATGCCAATTCGTCTTCTTCAATTTCACTCAAGGTAATAACACCCCTGCTGATTTCACCTTACAGTATTCCTTTGTTACAGAAGCACTGCACCGCCAGTAAAAACGCGTCTTTTTTTTTGTACAAACCCAGGTTACGTAAAAAATATGGGGTGGAGGGGGGGCTTCAGAGTTTCAGCTTCTGTAAGAGAGCACAAAGCCTTGAATCCTTTGTCAGGGGAGCCTTTCCTTGTTACAATCGAATCGTAAACGTCCCAGGTTACGAAGAAATTTCGATGTTGATTGAGCCTGGTTTTGAATCAAAGAATTAAAATCTAAAGGACAAGGTTTTACTTCTATAAAAATGTTCAAAGCTTTAAATCTTTTGATAGAAGAATATTTTTCCTACAATCGAATCGTAAACCACTTCGTAACCACTTAAAGTTTATTTACGATTGGCATTGTAAAAATCTTTCAGCTTTTGGCATTTAGCTATCATTTAAACATGTCAGTATTTATGGCACGCATGCCAGAATAGACACGCGGTACATTTCTCAGAGGTACTCGATACCACACTATAAATTTCTCAATTTTTGAGTGGACGTTGATGATTTTGAAATGAAGCTTATTGAACTAATATGTCCAGAATTATGGGAAGCAAAATCTACAGAATTACGAAAAAGGTTTAAAAGATAATTCTAACGATAAATCAACTGCCAATTTAATTGTTCCATGTCATTACTACAGAGATTTAATTGTGTTTGAAGATAACTCTGTTGAGAATTGTTTGACTCTGCTATCCGCGTTTGGTTCTACATATCTATGTGAACAAGTCTTCTCATATAAAAAAATATTTTGAGTCTGCAAAGAAGTTGTTTAACAACTGAGAGAATGTTCAGAATCGTGTTAAATTGAAAGTCACAAATTATACCCAGCATTGAAATTTAAAGTACAGAATAAAGATTTGCATTAAAATTTTTATTTTTGTTATTTAACTACATTGAAGAGAAATACTTATATTTTATGCAGTTTATTTCTTATTTTAAATTCTTATTTAAATATGTTTAAAAGAGATGCATTATACCTAATATATGATTAGTTTAATTTTGTTGTTGTTGTTGTTGAAGGAATAGTTAATTTTGTTTTTTTATTCTTAATGTTAATAAATACCTTTGAATGATGCAAAATTAATGAGAATAAATCTGTATTCATGATGTCTATTTCCTAACTCTACCCGCATTGCCGCGGAAATCGAATTGCTTTAAATATTTCCAACTGTGTGGTTGATTGATAGATTGGTTTGACACACCACAGCGACAAGGTTGCCGATCTTTGATTTAACCAGGTGTTATTAAAAAGAAAATAAAACCTAATTCAATCACAAAGAACTACAACTATATATTTTACTATGTTTGCTTTACTTGAGTATTTTCTTTGAAGGCTTACACTCTTAGCGTTATATTCTAAAGTGTGTAAAAATGAAAATTTCTAACTGGAATTAGATGCGATAGCAGACTCAAATTCGGCCATTAGTATAATTCAAAATAACAAGTTTTTTGTGGTAACTTTCCATTTATTGTCTTCTTTCTCATCGACATCCCCCAAAAGTCCTCAGCTGAACAGTGCGACGTTAATATTCAATCAATCAATCAATCTCATCGACATCCATTGTCAACGAGTGGGGCTATGCAGTGTATAAGGGCTTGTGGATATAAATTATACTGATCAGCTTGCACATAATTTATCGGCTGCGTGGTTCAGATCTCAATGACATCGGTTGAACTAATGACCGGTTAGTATTGTCGGGGAAAAGGGGTTTTGAATTTTGAAGGGAGAAACTGTGATGAAAGAGAAAGTTGGACCTTTTGCCGTTGGGTCGCGTGGCAGCTGGTCACCCAAACCTCTTCAAGACAGATGGGGGATTGCAGACAAATTAGCCCACCGGCGTCACAACTACGGTAGGAAGGGGGTAGAGTAGGCCCCATTCTGGTGGTGATGGAAAAGAGAGACTCCCGGAAAATTTATGTCCCTGTGGTTTTCCATCCTGATTGCTTTTTCCACAATCTGATTTCCCACTTTTACTATTAACCCACCCTAAATGCACCCCTCCCCCTTTCATATTCACAGCTGTCCATGGCACATCCATGGTTTTGAAGTCTTAATCGAGGACACTTTGGGAATAAAAAGGGTAGGGGGTGGAGGGGTTAATGAGGAATTCCTGATGAAATAGTGCGTTTTTCGAAGAATTATGAAATATCGAACATGGCTTCGAGATGAGAATCGAATTCATTGAATAATTTTATTACCCGGAGTTGAAGTGTTTCGTGTTGAGATCTTTGGCTAATCAAATCACAAATATCTTATGTATTTCTGGAAAAAAAAATAACTCAGCTATAGTCAGTAGCGCACACAGGAATTTTTCAAGGGGGGTCCGGGGTCGAAAGTTCACCATTCTTGTAACATGCTCCTTTTGATTTTGTCTATATTCGGGAACAAAACACAGTAAAAACTAATTTTTGAATAAATAATTAGCATTAATTGATAAAATTAATCATTAATAACAAATGCTTAATTAAATTTTACGTATTATATACATAGAATTATAATCAATTGGAAAAAATCAAGGGCTTTGGGGGAGTCGGACCCCCAAAGCCCTTGATTTTTTTTTTTTTCCAATTGATTATAATTCAATGCATATAATAGTGGAATTCAACAGTTAAAAGTTATTCACACATTTCTTTTTTTTTTTTTTTTTAATTTCAGTTTTAAACTGCAGATTATTTAACAGTAAAGCATACATTCTTTTTTGTTTTCTTGCAAGTTCGATAAAATTCATGTTATTTTCAAAAGTTTTAATCAGATTAGAGTCTGCGAGGTTTTTACCTACTCATCGTTTTGACTTCTACATTAATTAATAGAAAGTGAAAAAAAAAAATGGCATTCACAGAAAAATTTTTATTCTTGGTATTGTACAAAATCAATCTGAAATCTTTTAAAACCAGATATATAGAAAATTTAAAAATGTCCAATAAATGCTACATTGTTACATCTTGCAATTCTCTTGTCATTAAAAATTTTCAAAAATGTTTTCCTTATTTTAAAAGTAGTTCTTTTTTGAATTTTTTAATCCGGATTTATGCCGTTTCCCACTCCACGTTTTATTACGTAAGTGAATGAAAAATTTAAGACACCCAACGATCAGATAAAATTATCCTACACCATAGCGCCATCTATTGTAACGTAAGTGTATTATTCACTCAAGATAAACAAAGTCTTCGAAAATATTTCCACTAGATCCAAGTACTATTTCATTATTATATGAAATTTTGTAGCCAGATATCAAAAGAAAGGATGACACACACATTATTATTTTTAAAAAACGATGATATATATATGTTAAATTGAAATCATAATAAAATATTTTAATAAGGCAATATTAGCAAAGAGTATATCATTATAATTTCAGAACGTTTATTTTTTCAAATAAATAAAAATAAGAACGTGCAGTTTTTTAAAATTAAAATAGAATAACGTGCCTTAATTTTTTAATTTAAGTAGTATAATTTTGTAATTAAAAAAATATTTATGTATACAAATTTAAATTACGGATACTTTTACATAATAGTTTATACAAGAGAAAATCAATAAATAAATTATTAATACGTATTGCTAACGCAAACCTCAAAATTCTAAATAGCATTTAATTAAATATGTATAACATTAATTTTAGTGCTTGTCGAAAATAAATGATAAATTTTTATTTTAAATCATGAAGCTCTTAATCGTGCTTTTCATCTGCTTCATTTTCAAATTCAATATTTTCCACCAGCTTATTCAATTGTTAGATATAAAAATTTAAAAATGAAATATGAGAAGCAATGGAAGGAAGCTTTTATAAAATATTTTTAACCGAAATTTAGACTTTTTAAATGTTTTATTTCATTCCGTGGGATTAAAACGAATAATAAAACACTTATCATCAATAACTTCGAAGAGTGGGATGAAAGTGAGGATGGCATGGTTACCCTCCCCCTGCGGATATCCCACAATTGACGGAATTTCATTATAAGTTGACCCTTTTTGAAAATTGATGTGTGTGTGTGTGTGTCGGTTATTGCACAAGCTCGCTACTATAGAAGGGGGTACACAATTAAAGGGGTTTCGGAGGATTTGAGAGAAATGGGATGAATGATTTAGGCCTGATACTTAGAAAAAAAAGTGTAAACAACTTGTGTTTCAAACATTTATTTTTTTAGACTTCTGTATATTACTCAATTCCTACTATTAGCTCACACTCTCTCCCTATATTTATCTTGTTCAAAGTTTCAAACGCGAGTTAATAAAATTTTTTCTATTCATCCAATCAAATTCAAATAATATTTTTTAACTTGTAGAGGATGACACTTGATGGTGATGCAGTCTTTTCAAATATTAATTCATTAACTAAGTTAAATAAAATTAATTACCGGTTTTCGAAGCCGACTTAGATTCGTCTCCATTGTTGTAGCAATGGAACTGTTAAAACAATGACAAAAGTTGACGTCGAAGACCGGTTTTTCAGCCAAACTAGCCAAAACGTGTGCATTGTTACAACAATGCAGACAAATCATGCTCTTGTTTTCAATTCCTACCATTTTTTAGTTCACTCTCCCTATATATATATATATATATATATCGTTCAAAAATCAACCCTCAAGAGTGTTACGGGGAGTTATAAATAAAAAAAAATCCTTTTTATCAGCTATTAGACCTACATACTTAAAATTTAACAAAGGTGTTTTATTTCTCTTTTTTTTTTTTTTTTGTTACCTGAGTTACGCCAAAAGCTTTTTTTGTTTAATTTGCAATTCACGTAAAATTAACTCATTAAAAACTTCTTTATCCTTCAATCTGTGTTTAATTTTTCAGTTCACCCGTGCGAAGAACGGGTATACCAGCTAGTATGTATATATATATATATATATATATATATATATATATATATATATATATATATATATATATAGTTCAAATTTTCAATCGTTAATAAAATACTTTCTATTCATCCATTCCAAGTAGGAATTGACTTATAATTTTTTTATTACTTGTTTAATAAGGCAGATAAATAATGCAGAACTATTAATTTTTTAATAACTTTTGAATGCCTTTTACTAATACAGTCGGACCCGATTTAACGAATTCATCAGGAAGGAACATTTTATTCGTTAATCCAGGGTTATTCGTAATATAGGGGTCCAAAAAAATAAAAATTTTTTACATTAATCTTTTGAAAATTCTATAACAAGTCATAAAATATACAGATAGTTAGAAATTACACACTTTTTTTTATATTTGTGAAATATTACGCAGCAGTTCAATTGCAAATTTTAAAATATTGACGATTATTTGCTTGACAATTTTTTTGATTCCTACCTCAGAATAGTTCCTTTTTGACTTAATGTGGAGAAGAAAATTCTTCGTCATTTACATCCTGATGCAATGGGGTATGTTTTCACAATTTCCAGAAAATGTAACAGTTTTGATAGGAATTTCATAACGGAATTTCCCGTCCTATTCAAAACTCAAGCGATAGGTTACACTTTGGCTCATCTTCATTCTAAAGTCTTGTGATGGGCTGCCCCCTTTACTATCAAAATTTGTGGTTTCAAGAAAATCTTCTTCTATACCGGAAAAAAAGGACATGTATCTAGAAAAGAATCCAAATAATTTTTTTAAGAAATTCGGCTGTTGAAATAATTCTTTAATTCGGGGTATATTCTTCATTAAATAGAGTTGTTTTTTTTTTTCTTTTTTGTACACCCTTTTATAAGCTTCATTTGTATGTAACGGAGTCTTTGAACTCAATTTCTACCCACTTTAACAGGTCAGATTAATTCGAAATTTTGCACACTTTTTTAGGACCGATGACAATACAATAATTTAATAATTTTGCTCCATTTTTCTGATCAGTATCATCAGGATTAACGATTTTCCATTTTCAGATCCCATCCCGCATCTGGAGACTAATTTCAGATCCCATTTCCAGATTTGACGACTAAATGTTACAACTTAGTTCGATTAACTATAAAAGGGTGTCTTTTAGGTTTTTTTTAAACTATAATTTGTTTACATTCATTTTAATGGGGGGTAAAGGAAAATTCTTTAAATCGCAAAATTCGTTAAACAAGGGTTCCTAGTTGGCTCATGCCTTAAAATGTCCGTGACTGGATGTTTGCTGCATTATGCACTAAAACGCATTTACTTCTGTAGTGTTTCAAAATGAAGCATTTAAGAATACACAATTGTGCAATTATTTATTTATTTGCCATAATATACCATGCAAATTTTTTCAACGAACACTTTCGTAAACTCCTATTCGCTTTTAGTGTCATTTATGTTACTGCTAAAAGTGTGAAAATCCGGTACAAATTAAAATAACTAAATATTTCATGAAATAGCTGATCAAGTTAATTTCCCCTTTATCTCCCGCATTATGATTTACTGCAGTTTTTTTCATGCAATTTTTTTTTTTGAATCACTACATTGAAAATTAAGGGATATCCTTAAACAAAATACTCAACTTTGGGAAACTTAATCCGTTAGAGCTAATTAATTAAAGAGATATTCGACTGTAAAATTAATTATATACACTGTTCTATTAAAATGAATAGTCAAATCGTTTTCTAAGGTCTTCATTAACAAACAAAATAAAAAAAATAAGACACCTTTTGACATAACCTAGCCCTTTTTCGGAACAAAAATGACAATCTTCGCAATCCGATCAAAATGTCAACTAAAAATGCAACTTCTGCTAGAAAACTATTCGCCTTCCCCGCTTAAACACTCATCATAAAACTTGTACTGCCATATATCTTGGAAGAGTGGATTTAAAAGAATATCCCTGCTATAAGTATCGTCAGAATATTCGTACAAATGGTTATTCTATGTAATTTTAAAGTGAGTGGTACTTATAAGTACCGTCGGTAGATTAGGAGTTAAAATAATATAAAGTTATTCGATTCCACTATCAAACTAATTTATAAAATTATTGATTAATCGTTCCCATGTATTAATACATTTAAATATAGCCAGACTAAGTAACACTGGTATAACACTTATGATGATGATTAAAAGCGAACTATTACAGCCTTTAAAGAAATTCAACGTCCGAACAAAATAAAGAAATTTCACTTATATATATTTTGGATAAGTTATACAACATATAAACACTTAATCATCCTTCTTATGTCCTTTGCAATTGGTTACGAAAAGTGCATAGAATATTATGGTACAAAATATTTCCAACTAATATATACGAGTATATATATATATATATATATATATATATAAATATATATATATATATATATATATATATATATATATATAATATATATATATATATATATAATATATATAATATATATATATATATATATATATATATAATATATATATATATATATATATATATATATATATATATATATATATTATATATATATATTATATATAATATATATATATAATATATATATATATATATATAATATATATATATATATAATATATATATTCAGAAATTATTATGATAATGTCCTGTGACATTTCACAGTGGCTCTTGAAGTTTTTTTAAAATCTCACAATTCACAGAGAAAAAATTAACTGCTTGTGTTTAAATATCAAATAATTTTCTTTTTCAACTAAAACCAGTATTAAGCATTAAAAAAA
This sequence comes from Trichonephila clavipes, assembly GCA_019973935.1. Lineage (NCBI taxonomy): Eukaryota > Metazoa > Arthropoda > Arachnida > Araneae > Nephilidae > Trichonephila > Trichonephila clavipes. The sequence goes on along the minus strand of BMAU01004913.1, from coordinate 140,668 downwards.
AAGTTGTTTGCTTTGATAATGATTCCTTTTTAGTCGATTTAAAAGGTGGTATCATTACTGTATGTGATATAAATAAATATAGTTATTGAAAAAAATAGAAAAGCACACACACAAAAAATTTTTTTAGCACTATTGTTCTCTGTCTTAACCTATCATAACCTTGATAGCAAAGATATTTATTTTAATTTTCAAAAATACAAAGCGATATTTTCTTTTATTTATTAAGTAATAAGATTATTAGATTTTGCGCATCAATTTATCCTTGCTTTGTATTGCTAATAAATTGGAAAAATATTATAAACTGATAAAATATGCAAGTTCATGTACAAAAAGTTATCAATTGAAAGCAAATTACTTCATAAGAATACACATTTTTACATTTAAACTTATTTCTTATGCAATAAAATAAATTGATGTTCAAATATTTGGATATGAAGTTCCCCCAGTAGACATTTCAAAATTTTATAATATTACCCACGGTGCCGGTTTATCCATTGGGCGCTGGGGGCGGGCGCCCAGGGGCCGGGATGAGTTGAACTTAACCATATTTTCTGTTTATAAATTTCGATCCGGCAGTGCCAAGGGGTCCGTTGAGCTTCTGCACCCAGGGCCCGAAATGAGCTTAAACCGGCACTGATTACCAAGTATAATATAGTTTGAAAATATCCTTGAAAATGCTTATAAGCTTTTTTTTACCTTAAACTAAATCTTTTTTTCTCTCTTTTAGGTATGATTCATTTACCAACTGCCTTCACTAGAAGCTCATATAATAAACAGAATAAATACTTGTCGATTAGAAGCTTATGCATTCAAATAAGCATATAAGGGCTTCAACATGAACACTGACACCATTGCATTGAAGTATCACAATGACTACTGCCATTGTTACTGAATTTCAATCGTATATGAGTTTTGAGTTCAAGCCGCCAACTGAATTGTCTGAGTTCCTTCCTTACACTAATCTAAATAATCAACAAATGGCACCATTGGAAAATACCATTCAGCCAAGTCCGAAAGGAGTAAAACTTTCGATACCAGAGGTGCCCCAACCTGGTCAGGAAACTGTTACTGGAAGCAGTTTACCCGATACTGATCCTAGTTCTACGATTAACAATGATGAATCCGATTTGAGAACAGAAAGCTCCTATCTCACAGATAGCTGCTCGATGGAAAGTAATTCGCCAATCCCGGGAGAAGAGCCGAAAAATATTCAGCAACTACTGCACAGTTCTTTTGAAAAAGAGAAATCCCCCGACAAGATTCCAAACCTCAATTCAAGTGATGTATCCGAGCCTGGAAAGGAGAAAATAGAATTTGATGGAATTTATCGCTGTCACAAGTGTTCGTACATGGGGCAATCTGACGACGATCTGCACCAGCACTTACTAATTCATTTCCCTTACGAGTGCTTGATTTGTGGATATCTTACGGACATTGAAGCCCGCAGAGATCAGCACATGAAAAATTATCATCCAGGAATACCTGTACCTGGACAGGAGGGCAACTTTATCTTTCAAGGGACAGATAATAAAACCACTAAAAAGAATGTCAATAAGAAAATGAATGAAAAGTCTATGGAAGAGAAAGCTAGAAAGCCGAAAAAAACTAAGTGCAAGTTGTGTGATCAAGTATTAAATTGTAAGAATGATTATTATAACCATCTTAAAGCGGTGCATGCAAATTCGGGAAGATTACTCTTATGTAATGAGGGTACGTGTAATTTCGTTGCACTTTATAAGCATCACTTAGAATACCACCTGAGAATTCACTACGGGTCCAAGCCATACAAGTGTGAAAAATGTCCTTATCTCTGTATCAACAGATCAATGTTAAATAGTCATTATAAATCACATTCAAATGTTTACCAATATTCGTGTCAAGACTGTACATACGCTACAAAATATCTACACAGTTTAAAAATGCATTTGAGAAAGTATCGCCACAATGCCGCTGCCGCTCTAAATCCAGATGGAAGTATAAACAAGAATTTAATTATCGATGTCAATGGCAGGAGAAGAGGACCCAAAAACAAAAAACAAAAGGCTGAATCAAAATCAAATCAAGATAGGGGTGAAATTTCGTTTTCCAAGAAAGTACCTAGTCCTCCACTGAATAATTATTCCACAGTTCCTACTACAAATCCTTTTCTGTACCGCCCAAGAATCTTCAATAATTATTCTGGACTGATGTATGTAAAATCACCATCCCTAGAAAACTCAAATAACCAAATGTATCGGCAACCAACTATGAGAAGAGAAAATTATGTGTGTCATATGTGTGAGTTTGCCACAGAGTCTTTTGAAATGCTTCAACGCCATCTCCAAGTTCACTTTGCAAGAATGGATGCAGAAATGATGAAGTTTTATGCTTTCAATGGAGAATACAGCAATCCTTCTTATCAAGCAGCATGGTGGCAGCTTCAAAATCTTGCCTCTGGCTACACTCCTGAGCCCCACGTCAAAAATAGTCCTAATTCTAATGTAGAAAGCAGGACTGGTTGCCAAAGCGCAGCAGGTAGTGATGGTCCCTTTTTCCCGGGCCCTCTCAACGATATAAGTAGAAATGAGAAAAACATAAAAAAACCTACCTCCTCTTCATCCAACTGCGAGATATTGCCAACAAATAAGTCTGGTTACTCAAGACGTTTATTAAATTTCATGGAGCAACAACGCATAGCACAAATGTATGAAAAACTTAAGAAAACTGATGCAAATGAAAATCATTCGAATAGCTCTTCACCCGAAATAATAGACGACTTAATTGTATCATCTCTAGAAGCCTCGCATCAAGCATTAAATAAACGTAATGATTTCGAGAACCCAGTACCATTAGATCTCAGTCGAAAGTCTCCCACACAAGAACAAGCAAAACCTAATAATAACGTAGAATCAACTGATAATTACGAAGCATCTTTAAATAATAAGCAGAGGAAGTTAAACCCTCAAGAATCGAGTCCTCCTTCTCAACAAACCCTCAAGAATCGAAGAAAAGGGAAGGCATTTAAATACATCCCACTTGAAGATCAAGCAGGGGGATCAGATGCTGGAGGATCTCAAATGGAACAATTAGAGGTCTTCAAGTACCCCTCTGTAAGCAGTCAAGAAACGAAAACAAGTTGCAACTCGACATCTTTCCGTCCCGTAGTAATGAACAGCGTACCTCTTAATTTCAAGTCGACTGCTTTAAAAATGAAAGGAAATCCATCTTACAGACAAAATCAAATCAATACAACTTCACCTTATCCCCAAATTTCTGATAAACAACGTTTGATTGGTACCAGCAGTATGGAAACCGAAAACTGCAACTATTATTCACCAATAACATCTCCCAACAAAGAATATTGCATGCAAAACCAAGTAGATAGTATTGCTCCACATCAGCAAAATTATAACAAACAACGATCAACTGGTACTTGCAATGTACCAGCGATTAATTATTATGCTTACTCTCCAATAACGTCTCCAGACAAATCTTCCAGAACTCCGAACAAAGAACATTCGGAGTTTTTTCCTAGGGTACCAAAAGAAGAAAAGTTGGAAGCATCCGACTCCAAAAACACTAAGTGCCATTACTGTGCAACGGATTTCGGAAACGTCGCATTGTTTACAATGCATTTTTCTTACCATTCTCGAGACGGGGATCCTTTTGAGTGTTCCAAGTGCAAATTACGGTGCGGAGATAAATTTGGTTTTAATGACCACGTTCTTAATGGTTCCCGCATAAATGGAATGTGTCTTAATGAATAAATGGAGAATACAAGTGAAACCTGTTGTTTGAATAAACCAACAAGGGTTCAGTTCCTATAAATTTAAGGTTCCTTTTTTATACACTATTTATTCGAAAACATATCTATGTTGTGATAAGCTTTTGTTCAGAAGAACGAAAGGTGGCATTTTTGAGAACTGCAGATAAATTCTCTGAAAACCCATGGGATGCTGTAGATACGGCTTCACTGGATTTTTTTTCTCCTATTAGTTTCAGGAGAATTTGATTGTTTAACTTGCATTTAATCAAGAATAGTTTCAAATTATGGACCAAAGAAGGCAGAACTGAAAGATGGAATAATTTTGATTCTAAAAAGAAAATGTTATTTCAAAGTATGAATTATTTCTTGGAAATGAATAATCAAACACGAGTGAATGAAAATTTTCTTAAACAAAAATTTCGTAAATTCACTCTTAAATATAAAACTGAATGAGGTTATACGGAATGTTTGAATGTCATTTTAAATGTGTTTGAAGCTAGTCGGTGAATATAGATTTTCATATTCATGGCAATATTACTTCTTCACAGATGTATGGAACTGGAGCATTCTCTCCAATGTTATCCTATTGTGTAATAAGATGGTGAATTATTTGTATGTATCAGTGTTCTCTTTCTGTTTATATTATAATTGTTTTTTTAAATGTAAAATTTAAATGACGGCTAGTCACTTTTTAATTCAAATTGGTTTTTAAAATTATTCTAAATCAGAATATTTACACTGCAGATTGTTATTAAATCTTATTACTTTTAATCAGTCACAAGGATCAAAGTTTGAAGGTGTTTGCATGTTAGCTGTCTACTTTAAAAGTTTTTACTACATGTATGATATTTATAAATTTACTATTAGTCTAAAATTTTAAAAAATATATCAACATGGTAGCAAAGTTATATGCACATGCATGCTGACAAGTCTTAATAATTATTAAAATGGACCCCAAATTTGTAACTACATTTTTGCGCTATTTGTAATTAACGCAAGACATATACCGATTAAAAAAAATACTGAAATATACAAAGCAATGTATTATTTAATCAATTTATCATTATGACTTTTTTAAACCATAAGATACTTTGTTCACCCCATCTACTAGAATTAAAAAATTATTAATTTTTTTATCCAGTTCGATTTTTAAAATATTATTTTATGCAATGCTAAAAATTAATATTTTAACCTTTAGTTTTTAAATTAACCTTATTTAAGTTTTTATTATAAAAGCCTTGAGACGTAAAAGTAACATTATCTCGACTTCTCATTAGATAATTAGTTACTTAAATGTATTTTAATGGACTGGATGGTTAAAAAAATGAGATTAATAACAGATCTGTAAGAATACTTTGTCGATAATTCATAGTTGGAGTCTGAGTAAAATTGTTGTAATTCTAAATAATTTATATTTTATTGTATTATTATTTTGTATAGTACCTTAAAAGTTCCTATTGTTTATTTTATATATAGTACGTAAATGTTTCCATGTCAGAGCTTTAATTTTTTACTGGTGCCAATGATATTTACAAATATTGTCTGCAACACTAGAATAAAATGATGTTAAAATGTAAAATATGAGTTCACAAAGTTCCTGTTTTAAAAATGCATGCATACGGGTTTGTATCATAAAAATTTGAAAAGCTCTGTCAAGAATGCATAATTACTATTTTTTTTATATACTTTAGGAATTTAAAATGTAAAATACACCTTAAAATTGAATGGAATTTTAGAGGAAGAATTACAACTTTTTCCTCTGCTCAGTTAGATCACTGACATGCATATCTAAAGCATCTGTTAAAATTAACAAATAAAAATTGTTCATCTTAGCACATAAGACGATGGAGTAGCATAAAAACTTTTTCCATTACTTTTTAAATTTTCATTCAGATATTACTTTTGTTTGATTTACTTATTACACCTATTAGAAAAAGATAGTGTCAAAAAGTAAAGAATGGGAAATCTAGGTAATTATGCCTTCTTCAGAGTTTGGAAGTTCCTTAAGTATACAATGTTGAATAGAAGTAATGCAGTTTTAAATGTACAAGAATGTTGATCTCCTCGGGAACTCAGGAATATGATAAGATGTTTAATCCAACCAAACCTCCGGAGATCAGCTCCACTCACTCCATTTTATAAATATTGTTTTTGTAGTCTTGCGACATTTTAATCCTACTGAATTTGTGATTTTTCTTAAGTATCTGTTAATGCTTAAAGCATCACCAACTCTATTTCAAATAAATTAAATTAAAATTGACCTGTGTTCAAAAATGAATATGAACAGAAATCATGCACTGAATTTATAAGCCAATTTATTTTATTCTATATTTTGGATCTTGAAAAATCACTGATTTTCAACATTGAAGAGTAAACAAATTACTACCGTGTTTAATTATGGCTTGTTTGACATAAAGTAATGAAATCATAAGCCTGATGAATTTCTTAACATTTTGTCAAATATTGATCCAAATATCGATATTCTCGAAACTGATTTCTGAGCATATTCAATTTGTGAACTTGAAAGATATGTAACGAAAGTTGTGTTTTTGTTAAAGACAACTGATTAGAGTTTCATTATCAGTTTATTCTACAGTTCGATGATTACATTTTATTGATAATACTGTAAAGTGATTTTTTTTTTATTGATGAAAAATAATAAATACATGTAAGCAACCAGTGTTTTGAGACTTTTAAAAATACCTGTGTAATGAAAAAATCTGAGGTATTTCAAGTTACTTATAGTAACTCAAGAATTTGCATAATTTTTACTCATGTTACGATTAACTTCAAAATTGCAAAGTGAGTAACACTTCTGAGTGTAATCCATTGATTCCGAAGGTGATTTCAAATTATTATACATGTAGCTATTTACAAATTGCACGAGTCAGAGTTGAGATTACATGATCATTTCAACCAACAAAACAGAGACAATGAAGTTTGTTAAAAGATAAAATTCCTGTTATTCTTCATTATTTTTTTAATAGTGAATTTGCTTTCTAAATCAAATAACTATCTTATCAGAAATTTTAACAATAATTGGTCAGTAATGTAACCAGTATTGTGCATTTATACAAGCTTAATGATAATACTAGAGTTTAATCACAACATGAACCAAAAATTATGCAAATGAAGGTCTAATTGTTTTTGTTTCTTGTAAATACTTTGATGTTTCTGATGAGTATATATGACAAGATAATTTTAAAGAGTATTGTCAAAAATGTAAGTAGAATAAATTTGTGACAAAAAATTGTGTTTTCTTTTTGATAACTTTCAGTGTTATTGCATTAATTTACCACCATTATTCACAATATGCATGTAAGAATCATTTAATTTTAAACACTTCGGTACATTTAATTATTTTAAATAATAATAAATATGCACAAATTGTCCCTTTAAAATAAAAAATGAATTTTCAAATTGCCCTTAAATGTTTTAAGTAACATTATTGGTAGCAGCATTGAACAAACATTACATCCACTCTTTCTTTATACAGCCAAAATCCTGAATTTTTAAATAAAAATATTCCATATGTAATACAACTTCTGATCAAAATTCCCCTTTCAAAATATATTTTTCAAAATCACTTATTTGAAACATAATTTTATAATATTTCATTTAAATGCACACATTTAAAAATTATACATTTCAATACAAAATTTTAAAGTAAAAAATAAAGAGAGAGACACACATACAAATTTGAATTAAAACTTGATTTAATGATTCAAATCCATATGAATTTGTTTGCAAACAGTTTAATTATACAATGTAATTTATAGTAGAATTAAATTATACAAAAAGGAACTTAAAACTTCTATAATAATACTGGGATAAATTTAACATATTCTCAGTGCCTAATGTAACATTTGTTAAAACCTAAAATTTGCATACTGATTTCTTTCAAAAATATTGTGCAGTTAAAAAATAGGAATGATTTCAGAGAAAATTTAAAAGCTTCTAATATTTAATAACATTTCATTCTAAGACTAATAAAATTAAAAATGCTGATAATTATTTTTCAACCTCTTGTTTTATATCAGAATCCACTAATATCAAATGCTTTTAAAATGGCTAATATGAACAATAAAACTACATGGCTAAACCATCCAGTAACCTCATTTTTTAAAAAATTATATACATTTATTTTAAATCTTTCCTAGTATTTGGTGTCATTATAAAATGTTATATTCCATGCATGGCATTTAAGATACTAATAAATACCAATTATAATAAAAATCCCATTTCTCTTAAATTTGCACTCTAAAAATTCAAAAACTGTTAAGTGAACAAGTTATAAAGAATCTGATTTTTGCATTTTGATTAATATAATAAAAATTATTCAATTGCATCTACAACTGTTAATTTATCAGGTTTGAAAAACATTTTTGTTAAAAAAATATTTTTCTGTACGTACACAAATAAATTTTCACAAATTTCATCTAACAAAAATTCTCCTTACATGATGAATTATTATAAAATTTAATATTAATAAGAACATAGTAGTTTATTTTACTAAAAAAATATTTATTTTGACTTTGATTCAGAGAACTTGAATTTCTAAATATGCAAATAAGCTTTTACTAATAAACTTGAAAATTCTTTCTAAATCGTGTTAGGAAACAAGCATAATTTTTTAAAAAAACAAATGATGAATGGTTTAAAATAAATCTATAAAAAGATTTTTTTTTAAATTAATTTTATCATATAATAATTTATTACAAATAAAAAAAACTTTAACAAAATAGATCACTTACAAATAACATGAATATTTGATTAGTGTTTTAACATACATGCATCTTTAAAAAAAATTCAATTAACTCCAATATCTATCTTAAAAATGTAATCTGCTCATAAAATTTCTTTAATATAAAATTAAAATTATAAAATGCACAATTTTTACATCTTTTATTTCTTAACATTTCAAAAGAAAGAATATATCACTTTATTCATTTCATTGGTAAGTATAAATTGTCTTTTATATTAAGTTTGTCAATTTGTTATTTGAATTATCTGTATTGAAGAATAAAAAAAATATTTTAAGGTGAAAACAATATTATATCAATGAATAAAATAGTGGCAAATATTATTAAAAATTAAAACAGTCAATAATGTATACCAAGGCTGAGTTTTTCTATTTACCATTAATTGCAAATTTGAAAAGTATAAACATAGTGTGAAATTTTAATAAAATTTAACTGCTCTAATACAAAAACATTATAAACCAATTTCAGAACAAACCAAATTCAAAAACTAATAATGTTTTTAAATAGACAGAGCATTAATACCACCTGAAAAAAAATCATCATTCATCTACTATGTACGTATAAACAGATAAACTTTCATAAAATTTTCTTTTACCTAGTTTGTACAAGCTCTAATATTCATATCTACCTCTATAATAATTTTAAAAAATTTCAAAAATTGAAACTATTTTTATTTTATTGAATAGTTGTCAAAAGAATGCATAATTGCTATGGTGAAAAAATTCTACAAAATCAATGATTTTAGAAACAAATAATTATATTCAATAATATTGGAACAATTAAATTAATTTTAAAATTTACCAAGAATATTTTAAAGTAAGCAACAAGCAAATTATGTTATAAACAACAAACAATAAAATAGCTCAAGACTATGATACATACAACCAGCAACAAATAAATATATTTGTTTATATTTCCTAGTTTATCAAAACTATTTATGTGGTGCATATGTTAGTGCATTTGACAATTTAATTAAAATTGTCTTCAAAACTGAAGCTCTTATTTAAAAATATCTAAAATCATTTCCCACATACAATGCTGCACAAATTGACAAATGATATTATCATCACAATCATGTATCCACTTGGAGCATTTGTCTTGAAGTTTAGGTGACAAACCAGAATTGACAATATTCTGATTCAAAGCCTCGTAGCTCTTATTTTTTAAAATTTGTGGACTTAAGTTAACACTTTCGATTCTACCCTTAACTATATTCAGAGTAATTTCAATATTAAAAACGGGACTTTTTGTTTCAAGGTCAGAAACTAGAAATGATATTGGGAATGACTTGGTTATACTAAATTGTGGAGTACGTCCAAAACGCCATTCCCAGCTCTTCAATTCTTCTGTGATTTTATTGATTCCAGGACACATATCTTCATTTGGATGAATACACAAAACATTTTCATCTGTTACCTAAAATAAATTATGCTTTAAGTCAACTAATAAAAAAATACATAAAATAGGGTACAGAATATTTTATTGTATTCATATTAAAATTTAAAAAAAAAACATAATTTCATTTTACATAAACTGTTTGTTAATTTCATTTTTCTATTAAATTGATTTAACTAAAAACGTAACAGTCAATAGCAAATTATAAAAAAGAAATTTAACATGTGTGTGTGTGTAATCAAATTGAATTAACACTTTGTATGCAAAAAAAAAAGAAACCCCAACTAATTTAATAAGCAAAATTAAAATTGTAGTCTTAAGAAAAAAAATATTTAAAAAATTAAAATTAAAATAGAATGAATAACAAATGAAATGCATACATACATTACAAACACATGACTGAAATAAATAATATGCCTATAACATATCATTATTTAATTATAGATATTATGCCTCGTATCTAATTTTAAGAATTACACGTTTCTAATTAACAAAACTTGAAATAATTAGATAAAAGTTTAATTTGTTTAACATGAGAATATTTCAATCAAAAGAAATTAATCATGGAAAACTAAAAGACAAATTCAATTAGACAAAAACAAATTTTGAAATATGTAATGAAAACAGATAGGTGAATTAAATTGATTGTCTATACATTACTGGCCTCGCATATTTTTCAACCATTGTTTATATTGCCTTTTAAGTAAAAGGTCAAAAATCTCCATTTCTATTTGTTTAGGAGTGGACTTTGGTAAAGTAAATCAATTATCTTATTATTATTTTAAGATTTACTTTAAAGACGCAGAAAAGAACTTAAGCTGAGACATTCAAAAGTTTTAAGATAGCAGATTAAGGAGATCAAAATTTTGTAATAAATGAAACAATGGTGCGAATTGAAAATCATAATTATCTTAGGACAAATATAAGTGTTGAAGAACAAGTAATAAGAATTAAACAGCAGAAATTAATAAAAAATCCTTGAAAACACTGAAAACAAATTCTCAACTATTTCTCATCAAAATAAAGAGAACACTTTCCAGAAAAGAAAAGATGTTCAGTGTATCATTTACTGGTGATAAAAATACAATTTTCGATTGCTGACTATGTATATTAATCAAAAGAAAAACTAAGGTTCTATTGTATAAAAATCTTTGAAGATCAATATTAACTTATGCATGTGAAACTAGGTCATGTCTCGAACATGACAATTATCTATGAAAGGAAGATTTTAAGATTTATTTTTGGAGGAATTCAGGAAAATGGAATGTGGCAAAGATCAAATTTCAAACTTTATCAATCATATAAAGAATCTGACATTGTTAACTTCATCAAATACAACAAATTAAATGGGGAGGTCATGTTGTCAAATGAACAAAGACCACACCACTAAAAAAGTCTTCAATGCTCAACCAATTGGCATAAGAAGAAAGGGCAGGCCAAATCTTAGATGGATTGATGACCTAGAAAAAGATCTCCTAGTTTTGAGAACTGAGAATTGGAGAACACTAGCAGGAAGAAGGCCAAGGCCCACTCTGGACTGTTGACTCACCACAATAATGAACACTCTATTCCGTAATTGCAAATAATTTCCTTAATTTACTATACTAGTTTACAAAAGAGTGAGTGGGTGGTCTGTGATGCCATTCAGTAAAAATTGAACAAAATTTGCCAAACCATGCCACTATCCTTTTCTTATGACTGCCGGTTGCCAGTCCAGGATACAGCACGTCTGTAGGTGGTAGATAATAGAAAGACTCTCCAAAGATCAAAAACAAAAAAAAAGGGAAAATAGTAAGAGTTAAGGGAAAATACCCCCCCAAAGTAAAACTGGCAAGAGAACTGAATGGGGGGGCAATTTGAAAAGCCTAGCATGCTGGGAAGATTAAAAACGAGGGGGGGTAAAAGGAATTGCAAGTTACAGTATCAACTGAATCTAAGCAACACTGACATAAATTTGTAATGAAGGAAAAATAAAGTAATACCTGTGTTTGGACATTTAAAATAATTAAAGAAAATTTAGTTAATTGTTTTATCAACCAATCCTCAACAGGTTAGTTTTTTACTGGCATTTTTTTTAAATCTCTTGTATGATAAATCTTATTTGCTGTGCTCTAATCCAAGATCACTGTTGATCAAAACAACTTAATAATAGTTCTTCTTCATGGGTCTTATAATGTATAATTGTAATCCATTTTACAACATTTCACTTTCTGAGTATTGGAAATTTACATTTAAAATAGAAAGATAAAATAATATTGTCTGCTCTTAAAAAGAAATTCTGAGACATCCATGAACAAAAGATTAATTTGAATTTCACAAATGAAAGTTGAAAATTGTGACATGTTTAGAAGTGATATAACAAGTGATCAGTAATCAACAGAGCCATTATCAAATCAGACTTCAAGCAAACTCATGTTAATGGGGTCCAAACGTTTATCAATGATCTTGCATTTCATTCAAAGCAGTGCACAAATACTATGAATTGTATTAAATACAAAGTGGATCATCTGGACATTCCTCACTATTTCCCATACATTTCCTAAGAAATAATTTAACCATTGAAATTGGGAGAATATAATGATTTTGTGCCACTAATAACAGAATCTACTTACAGTAGTACTACTAATAATAAAATTACTCCATTTGTATATATAGCAACTAATCTAAATAAGTTCTGAATTTTATAGATTTACGGAAAAAGTGTCTACAATTTTCAAAATAGAACTGTGAATAGAACAAATGTAAATAGAACTACTTCAAAATGAGAATAGAACAAATGCAACTAGAACTACTAATTCAAAATGTGACTAGAACAAATTCTATTCACAATGATGAACATTAAAAAACAATGGGAATAATATTAACCCACCTGTACAACACAATAGAAATATAAACTTCAATCACATCTTCAAAGAGAGGAAAAAAAGAAAGCAAACATAGCAGTGACAAAATTCATGAACCAAATGCAATACAAGTTTAGCAGTATCCAATCCGTAATAATACAGAGATTGAATGAATATGGACAAACTGTTTTTTTTTAGTAATTAAGTCTTTTTAATTCTTTATAATTAGTTATAAGGGAAAGATGTCCAACATTACGAAAAATTTTCTGTTCTTTCCTTGGAGAAAACAGAAAAGTTTAAAACTTTTATTTTCCTTTTTTAAATTAAATTTCTGAATTCCTTGCATTGAAATTGAAGAGGTATAAAAAGTACATGATCAAATGAAAAGTCAGCAATTAATGTGACATTTCACCTTAAAACTTTGAATTGCAACATATTAAATTATTTTATACAAAATTTTGAGGGAAAAAAACAGTTTTAGTCACCAAGGGCTTATATTAATAAAAAAATACAATAGAGCCCTGAAAACAGCCACACCTTTACAGGTTGTAAAAATTTTACATGCAGATTCATTCAAGGGTGAAGTACAGAAGACAACAGGACATTACGCATTTCTTTTTAAAAAAAAGTAGTCATTTTTGCAAAGTTGGCTACTTAATTTTCATTATAAACAATTTCATGCCTTCATAAAGCATTTTGCTGAGGTGTGTCTGATAAGATAAATTACTGTACATTATACACTCATTAACTTTCATTTTCATGTAATAAATGCTCTATATCTTCATAAAGTATGTTCTTTCCCTTTGTTTAAGGGTATTTAGGCATTTTATTTTCTGTTGTACTCTGAAGCAAACAATACATACAAGAGCAATACAATATTTTCTAAAGAAACACTCTCATACTAATTCTTTTTTAATTCCATTATCAATAACCTGGCATATTCACAAACTCGACCAACCTTCGGTTCACATTACGCTGAGTTTTTGGGGTTTTTCTGTACATCTCAATTGAATACAAATTAAATTTTTTTTTTAATTGGTAAAATACCCTCTACAACTTGCAATCTTTTAGGTCTTGATTTTGCCAGTTTTTTGGGTTGTTTCAGATGAAATTTTAGCTCATTCTTTTCTTAAGTCCTTCTATCTTGTAGATTTTTTTTCAACAGAACCCAAAAATTTCCAATTCCATTTAAGTGTGAAGATTGGGGTAGAATGTACAGTAGCTGTTCTCTTATCGATACAGATCGAATTTACTCTCACGTGAGAACAGAACAATGCTCCAAAAGAATTCTGGCTTAAAAATATTTTTTGTAAAGCAGTTTTTGTCCTCTTTTTTTTATTGACATATCAAAAAGATTTCCATGACAACTTAGTGAGCATGAAATCCTGCATTATAAAGAATATATTTTACAATTATTCTAATTTCTTGAAAATATTGATTATGCTCCTATCTAGGAATATCATAAAAAAATCCCATTATCTAATATTTTTGTAGCATTTTTTTCAACAACCATGGTTTTTCTTAATTAATGAAGTAATTTTTTTAAATGTATTTGCTATCTTTTGACCATTTAATGACTAAGCAATGTTTCTTCTCAGACGTTTCTTTCTTAAAACTCATTTTGAGAGTTTTTCTTTTTAAATGAAAAAACAACTATAACAGTAAAACACTGCTATAGCATTTAAATTCTTCAAGTGTATGTATCAGTAAAAACGCTATACCACATCCACTACAAAAACCCAATATTTAGGAAAGAGAGGGGGGGGGGGTACAAATTAAAAAATTTGTTAAGTATAACCTCAATTTTGTGATGTCATTATAAAAAATATTATTAGATTGATAAAATTACAAGAAAAAATTTTTTAAAGAAATTTTTATCAGAAGTATTACATATTTAAATACATCCAAATAATGTTAATAACACACAGTTTTAAATATACTTAATATTTTTAAACAAAATAGATTTCAAACTACTGGAAAGTTGCACAGAACAAATATACTCAAATAAAAAATTTCTAATGAAATATCTTGCACACCTTGAAGGTTTTAATTGGAACAGGGATTGCATATAGTGTACAGGAATTTTTTTGGGTTTTAAATTTTGTTCCTAAAAACTTTTAATTATATATTAGGCATAATTCTCAAACGGTATTAGAGTGAAACCCTGTTACAGAGAAATGAACATTTTTATTTTGTAAACTTCTAGTAGTTATATATTTTCATAAAATAAATGTATTTAACTTCTAAAATATCTATAAATTTCTTTTCAATAGAAATACCTCTATTTAAAGATATAGTATTTTTTTTTTCACTAACTTAGAAACTGACTGAAATAGCTTTTTTTCAGTAAAAGTTTGAAAATAAAAATTAACTTTTATATATATATATATATATACCGGGTGGGCAAAGAGTCCGTAAAATTTTTAAAAATTCATAAAATCCGGAAAAATGAACAAAAAAAAAAAAAAAAAAACTGTTTGCAGGATCAGCATTAGTATGTCACAGGATTTTTTTTAAGCTAGAAAAAAAATAGTTCGAAAATCATCCGGTAGGTGGCACAATGTACGCAAATCAAAGAAACAATGCATAAATAATGAACAGAAAACTTTCACAACTTTATTACACCAGAATATGTTCCACATGACCACCACCACAGGGGAGAAGACATTCCAGACGAGTGACAAATCCAGCAACGGCAGAGTGCAACATGTCCGAATGTATGGAGGATACTTTTCTGCGGATCACATCTTTCAGTTCCGGCAGACTTGATGGACCGGATAGATACACGCGAGATTTCAAATATCCCCACAACCAGAAGTCTGCCGGTGTTAAATCTGGAGACCGAGGAGGCCATGGGTACCTGCAGCGCCTGCTAACGATTCTGTCTTCCCCGAACGTCTGTATCAGGAATGTCTTAACCGGGTTAGCAGTGTGACTGGTTGCTCCATCCTGCATGAACGTGACATTCGAAATCTGACCTCGTTGAATTGAACATGGCACGACAGTCTCCCGCAGAAGCGTTAGATAACGATGAGCAATTACCGTTTTCGTTATCCATCCATTTACTGGGCACTGCGTTTCAAAGAAGAAGGGTCCTATGATAAATGAACCCGTGAAACCGCACCATGCTGTCACTTTTGGGGAATGCAATGGCTTCTGTGTGTACTCACGTGGATTAGAGGTCACTCAAATGCGACAGTTATGGTTGTTAATGTCACCATGAAGCGAGAAATGAGCTTCATCTCTCCACAAGATGTTAAAAACCCAGGTGGGATCCTGTTCCATTTTAGAGAAGGCCCACTTCGCAAATGCTTCCCTCTGTGCGGTATCTGCTGGCAAAAGTTCATGGCACGATTGCAATTTGTATGGAAAAAGCTGGAGGAGTCGACGAAGAATATTGCGGACAGATGATGGTGGTAAGCCCAATCGTCTGGCAGCTTCACGAGCACTCCTGGTCCCTAAAGCTGCTTCGGACGCAATCGCTTCCATTTCGACAGCAATGCAGGGTGCACGGGTTTTTTTCAAGCATGGTCGTCCGGCTTGTGCTTGATCCTCCAACTTTCCAGTTTCCTCAAAACGTTTAACAAACTTTAAGAGACCTGCAGGTGTTAAAGGGCCTTTTCTACTCTTCACATTTTTCTGAACTCGGAATTTACACAAGGCAATGGTCGCTGATTCCTCGTTCATGTAAAATAATTTCACCAACAAAGATTTATCCGGCGCACTGAGCATCCTTGTTCACATTCACTGTTTGTAATGGTGAAATGAATGTGGATTGATTGAGAGCAAAGGTTTTTATAACCGTCTAATTTGCATATTTCCACCACAGACGCTTGCAACAGCGCCACCTACCGGATGCTTTTCGAAGTTTTCTTTTCTAGCTTAAAAAAAATCCCGTGACATATTAATGCTGATCCTGCAAACAGTTTTTTTTTCGTTCATTTCTCCGGATTTTATGAATTTTTAAAGTTTTTACAGACTTTTTGCCCACTCGGTATATATATATATATCTTCCATAAATCAAAATATTCCTTTTTTTTTACACATAAATCAAATTATCTTCATAATATTAATTCTAATTGTGATTCAGTATCCCTTACTATTAATTCTGTAGATGTTCATTTTGCAAAAATAACTTTTGAAAAACTGAATACATTTCAGCTAATTTTTAATTTGCAGAATAGTTCACTTAATTAAAAAAGATCCCCTTTAAATAATGCATAAGATAATAATAATTATGACCTAAAACAGATAAAAACAAAGTTTCAAATCTATTGAAAAGAAAAGAAATAAGATTTCAATTTTGTAAAAGAAAGAAAAAAAGACTTGTTGGTATTTTAAAAACATTTGGATTACAAAATGACATCAAAATTAAAACTAATAAACATCAAATTTTTTTTTAATGAATTAACAGTCATAAAAATAATTAAATATAGCCTAAACAACAAGAATCCAAATTATTGCTTTAAAACTATTTTTATGCTGTAAAAGGAGTAGCAAGTGATATACAAGTAGTTAAGGAAATGTGATATGCTGAAATATCTGAAGAACAAAAATCTAAGCAAATAATTTAGGAATACATGGGAAAATATTAAATCTTTGATATCAGCTGAGGAATATGAAAACATAAAAGGTCAAGAGCTGCAGAATTAGAGAATTATTGCTTAACATTTAAACTAATTTTGCATAAGCAAATAATTTTCATAATCATATATTTATATATAAGAGACATACTTCATATAGTAGCTTAAAGTAGTCTTTCACGGCTTCAATTACTTTAATGATATCTATATCAGGACATACTGAATTCAAATTTATTACTTTAGCACGAAGACTGGATGTTGCCTTGCTTTTCACGCCGTTCTAAAGGAAAAGAAAATTCATTAAGATAAATTCTAAAACTCAGATAAGAAACATAATGCAACAAAAAGAAGAAAAGAACTTTCTAGATTTCTGTGCAAGGCTTGATGCAATTTAGTTTCATCAACATTCACAAGAACAGTACAATGATGATATGCATTGTTTCTCCCCAATTTTGATGCGGTGCCAGATACATATATAGTTGTTAAGAAAAGTTCAAAAAGTAAAACGAATAAATTTAATAATTTAAACTAAACTAAAAGAATATAAAATGTTAGTAGGTACACAAAATCAAGTACATTAACATAAAATTTGCATTTAATCAATTTTCAAAACTTACATATTATACTATCAATCATTTCTTCAAATGAAAAAATGTTGCTAAATGCCACAATATGCAACCAATAATCAATAATTGTTTCCCTGCTTGTTCAAACACAATCTTGTTAGCGCAAATGTGATTTAGCAACATCTTTTGATTTGGCAAAATCGGTTGATGGCATAATACTCAAGTACCAAATTTTCTTGTCTCAAAACATTGCCATAATTTATTTAAACTTTTTTTAAAAAAAAGTTATCCACTCTCTCCATAAAATAATTTTTTTCTCACATTCCTTATAACATATAATTTATGCAAAATTTTTGTAGTAAGATATACACAAACATTTATATTTTTAATTGTACAATATAAGAGCACACTCAAATGGCTGTTTAACTCAGATTGCTATACAAGTCATCCCCTTCACTAAAATTCTTAAATAATTCGTTAAATGCTCAACTTATAAAAAAGTCAGTAAAAGCACATGTACTAATAATGCTGATAGTCTTCAAGTTTTCTAAGAAGTATATTATGGTGTTAATGAAAACGAGAAAAAAAAACCACTTGCTATTTTATTGGATAAAGAGATGGGAATGAAAAACAAACATTTTAATTTGTTCAAATTACACTAGTTTGTAATTATTCAATTCAGCATTTCTCAAAATGTTGCTTTGAACAACAAATGTAATAGTTTACAAAATTTATTTATAAACTGACAAGATATAGACCTGTCGGAAGGGATGTTCGTTCTGGGTACCTTCCATTCCGAACGAATGCGAGAAATTTACCGATCACGCCAAGACGACCGTCTTCGTGTGATGTTGGTACTAGTTCATATATAGATATCACACCGCCGCAGACCCTCATCTTATGCATATTTAGAAAATATGATTAGGTAATTGTTTTACCTATTTAGTCTGAAAACCAATAATAAAATAAATAAATATATGTGTGTCCTGATATTCTGTTTGTTTTGCAAAATATCTAATATGTTTCGGTACTTTTGTATTAACATTACTGTAGTCAAATTTATGTCGCATGATTGTGCCACCATATTTAACACAGGTAGTGTAGTAAATTATATATTCATACGTTTAATGTTGATCCTTCAGTACCTCTTTTTTGTTGTTTTCCTTTGCATTATGTTATAATATTGTAGTGTGATTCATGTGGTATAAATTTGGCTAATACTTAAGTACCTATATTTCATATAATTAGACTTAACCAACCATTTCCTTATATAAAGAAAAATCAAGTATAACAGTTAAAAGAAAGCATTTAATGTATTTTAAATTTAACAGCAGTCTGATTGTACATAGAATATATAACTTAGAATAACAACCCATATCACATTTCTTAAGTAACATTAAAATGCATTTTCTCAGAAATTTATGAATCTATTTTTGTCACAAATAAACTAAATCTTAAGACTTTTTATTCGTAATACACCAATTATATACTGAATACAGATTATTTGATTCTGCTTAACTGACACATTCCCATCGCAAAATAAACCCTCGGTAATTCACCTTTAAGCTGCTGTCTCCTTTGAATATTTTGTGAGATATCTCAAATTTTAAGACAATTTTTAGTATTCCAAATAACACCTAAGTAGGACATCACAAATTGAACTCTTACAAAATTTTCTAAAAAATAAAATTCTCATCCTTAATGATATGGGTAAATTTTAACAATATTGAACAGACGTATGACATAGTTAGAAAACTACATTTTATTTGCCCCACTTGTGTTAGATATCAATAAGTATATCTGCGATGATACCCCTATCAAATATGGCAACATAAACTAAACTTACCATAGTTGGTGATAAACTTATATCACATTCTTAAGTTTTGTAAATTTTCCTTATGCACATTAAGCAATGTTTTTTTCTTTAAATTATGATTGATTAAAATGATACAAGTACTTTTAAATTAAAAAATGCTAGTTGTAGTACACTTTTGTCACAATCATATAAAACACATTTCAATAATAAGCATATAATTTAATAATAATAATACAATGTTAATACAGTAAGAAATTATGGTTCTTACATATTAGCATCACTACAGCAAAATTTGCGCCACGCAAATTGCACTATGATATCAAACTAGCACACAACAAAGATATGATACCAACGTGTTTTACTAAGAGAAAATGAATCTTGTAGCGCAATTTTGACTGCGGTGACGCTAATACGTAAGTACCGAAATTATATACATAAATTAGCCAGTCTTTCATTTAATGCATTACTCAACTATCAATATTTAAGTAATAAACATATAAAAGGATACTTTGGATTCATTGTATAAAATATCATGTCTTTCAGAGATATTTAAATTTACAAGCCATTTTCTACGCACAGATTCACAAATTAACTCTAGATTTCGTTTCCTGTCATATTTTTTCCGAGGTGTCATGAAAGAAAAATTGAGGTTTCCAAGATCATGATATACAGTTCCTCCCCCACTATTTCTTCTCGCAATATTTATGTTATTAGCCTCACAGAAATTAACAGAACATTCAACCCAAGGATTTTGATGTCGCCCTATAACAACAGATGGCCCATTGTACCACATAAGGAGAATGGAAATGTCTTTGGAAGATAAATCATAATTGCCATACAGCCAATCTTCTAAAGCTAAATTTTCAAATATGTCATGGGTTTGAGATATTATTATTGTGTTACGATTATTCATGTTGAGCAAATTTGTTTTTTGACAAGTTTCTTTTATTTTATTTGAAGCTGTTGATAAACTTCTGAAACGTGATATAATATGTCCTTTAAATTTCATAATGTTCATGGTGAAAAAGTGATAAATATTAAAACTTTCAACAATATGATAAAAGAAAACTAAGTGATATATATTAAATCTTAATTCTCAAGAAGTTATAGTTAACATCAATCACGATCGTATACTTTTGAACTTTCCACATTTGCGATTCACTTCATTTGTAATTCTACGCGAACGGGATCATTGAAAAAGTTTTTTAATTCTATGATTTCTAAAATCCAATAAATTGTTTTCATAATCTAAAATTTCCTAATTTTTTTATTGCAGATGAGTATATAATTGAATATTTTTTGTCCTTTTATACATAAAAAATTTAATTCTATGTATTAAATATCTTTCTCTATCATTTAAAGACGCGTAAAGTTTACTATGAACAACTAAACTAAGTTATCAAATAACAAATAAATTGGATATTTCGTATACCATTAAAGAAAGGACGAAATGTGACATTGCTCTCATTTCAGACATGCCTCTTCAGAGCATCCAAAGCAAAGCAGTTTAATCCTCATTCGTGTGAGTTTAGTGATTGCAATATACAGGGTTACTAGTTTGGCGCTTATATCCGCAAAGGAAAGAGATTAATTCTAAATAAAATATTAGTGATACAAGTTTGATTACGCACATACCTTTGTATATAATTAACAATATTTATAAAAGTAAATGATTTAATAAAAATTATTATATTAAATTTTTATAACGAAGTTAATAATTTAAAATAAAAATGTTTGATTTATACATTGTCTTATGTAATTAAACTATTTGCTGTGTTACGGAAATGTCTTATTTTTTCATACTTTAATTTCTTTCTTTAATACTGTAATAATTTAAAAATTATACGTACATTACTTTAATTATTGTAAAAATAGTATTATAAATGAATGCTTGTCACTGCTTTTCTTTTAAATAAGAGTGTTGCATTAAAGTATTTGAGAAAAAATAAAAGCAGAGAAAATGGTTTGCTTTCTATCACATTTCTACATATTTTTTGAAGTTAATTATTTCTGTTAAAACGAAGATTCCCAAATGTTCTCATATCACATATTTAAAGACCCCTGTTAAAGTTCATCCTTGTATCAATAAATGGTTTTACTATAATTATCCTAATAAAGAGGCAGCACACACGTCGCTTGCTTTTTGTGTCTGTGATTTTAATTATAACCTTCGAAGGATTGTATGCCTGCAGTTCTTTTGGTCTGTTTTGCAACAAAAGCTCAACATTTAGATTTAGTAAATGACCTCATATCTGAGGCTTTTGTAGCCTTATTGAGGCATTTTATGTTATAAGAGAAGCATACTAAATCATATTTGTTTATTTATATTGGTGCGAGGAGAGAAATTTCAGAAATATTTTATTTTGTATTTAAATAAAAATGAATACTTAAGTGTGTCTTTATGCCGATATAATAAAGGCATTTGAGCCCTTTATTAAGTCTTTTTTTAAAAAATTAGGAGAGTATTAGCTAAGAATTATTCATTCGTTATCAGAAATCATTTAATAATTCAGTAGTTTTTAAAGGGGACTATTGGTAGCATCAATATAACTTTTGAAGAATTTATAACAATGTTAACCCATATAGAGGCAATTTTAATTCAATACTTTCACTTTGGACTATGATAATAACCCAGGCATTATATCACTGGCGTAGCTAGTTCTGAGTGTGTGTGTGTGTGTGGACCCCGTATCAAAATACCTTGGAGGACCCTTTTTTTGGTAGGCTCTCAATATCTTACGGGAGTTTTTCTTAAACATTTTGGGGCCCCTAAAAAAAAGCTTGGGGGCTACGTATCATTGATATGGCAGTAGCTACGCCACTGAGAGATTATTATCTCTTTTCATGAATATATTAGTAATGAAAAAATTTTTCAACGATTTGGACAGGATATCGGTTAAATAAAAAAGATCTTGTATTCGGAGAAAGTGGAATGGGGCCTATTTAAGTACTTAATACAAAATGTAAAATGTATATTTCCTGATAATAACTTTAAGGTAGAAGAAATTGCAATAACACACTAACGAAGATAACGTTTATCCAGCAGTTTAGCCTTTAGGTAAGGTAATTCAAATTGATCCAGGTAAGGATGGAATAATAAGAAAAATACTCTTAAAACTGTCAAAGATCATTTTCAAAGAGTGGTCCATTAACTCTAAGTTTTCTCTGTATGAAGAATAACTTTTGGTATCACGTCCGGGTTCCTACCTACATCAATAGATGATGCTATCTATAAGAAGTATAGTGCAGAGGTCTCCAAAGTGGTGGCCCGCGAGAAAATTTCGCTGGTCCCCCAAAAAATGTGGAATATACTCACTTATCAAGTTATGTTTTAAAGTACATTGATTGTGTTCTTAGATCACAATTTTTTTTTAAATATATTTAACACTTAAAAAATCCTATTAGTGGTCCGCGTGATTTAAATTATAAATTTACTGGTCCGTGAGGTCAAAAAGTTTGGCGACCACTGGTTTTGGCAAAAATCCTCAAAGAGACGGTATGCGCCACTTGCTAGTAACAGCTGTTGATTACATTGCCCAATAATTCACAGCTTACACCAGTGCTTCTCAAACTTTCAATACTGGCGCCCCCCTTATCAATCACAATTTTTATCGCGCCCCCTTATACATTAATAATGTACTGAATGCAATAATAATGCACTTTTTTTTACGCTAAAGTAATAATCTTAATTATATACCGTACAAATTCATGACATAAGTATTAAATTTTGTACATGTTGCTTTTAAGCAAAAAAGTATTAAGTAACAGGATAATTATTATGTTATTTTTCCTTTCCCTAATTTTTAAATTGGAACATATTGCAAAATGCGGTGGCTGCTTAGAAGACAAAATATAAATCTCAGCTAAATATAGAAAAATAACTCAGAATGTCAATTTCTGATATTAAACCTTCCTTTGAAAAATTTGCTCTGTAAGACAAACCCATGGAAGTAGCTAATACTTATTAAACTTGTTCTTAATTTAGCATTAATTAATTAGTTATAAAATACTGTGTGCAGCACTGATACATTCAAACTATACCGGCTGAAGTACCCGCTATTTGCACGAGTTCATTTATAAGAAAATAAAACTTTATTGATATAATCGCTGAATTTTAAGGAGAGTAAAGCCAAGTGCGCAGCAATGTTTACAAAAATGTAAAATGATTTTTTTAAATCATTGCTCAAATTATAATTAGTTTTAAGCGAACTGTAATTTTAAGCCTCACAGAATTAGCATTTAGAATTGATGTTGAATAATGAACAATAATATAAAATTCCGATGAGAAATAATTGTATTATTTTTAATATTGAAAGTGAAAAGACTTCAACATGTTTTAAACCTGGAGCAGGCACGCACTCGATACTAATGGTCGAGTGGGGTTATTGAGCCACCTCAATCTTTTTCTTTTATAATTATTTTTATATTACACGATAAAAATCGTAATTCCAGTGAATAATTTAATTAAGAGAAAATATACTCACCCCTACCTTCAAAAACACAGAAAATATTTCGGAAAAAAAGTTATCACACCGGGAACTCAGTCAAAACAAGTACCTTAAGATTGCAAAAAAACGTTTGTCACTCCTAAAAAAGAGGGAGATATGTGACAAATATATTTTAGTTCACACGTTAAGACTGTCAAACAGGAGGATAGTGTCAGAGACATTGGTAGCAATTAAACAGTTTTGCCAGAATTACCGATTTCGTGCACTCTGTGCTCGGCGTGACAGCTCCGGAATAAAAGTGTATTTATTACAATATGGATGCTCAAAAAAAATTATGTAAAACGTGTTTTTCATTATGCTTTTTTATATTTTTGGGAATAACTCATAGAAATAAATCTTGGCCAAGTAATCCTTCAAAGAGCTCTGTGTGCTTTTCCAAAAATCATAAGAGGATTTTACAAGGAAAAAATCGCATCAGAAATAGTTTATTTGCAACTTCCCTAAATGAAAAAACAAATACATAAGAGCAGGAACGTAACTAACCGTACAAGAAAGTTCGAAGGTCAAACCGCAGCTGATGACAATAATATAACAGTGATGAATTTTTTTTTCGATTATGGGTCTGGATTTTGTTTTTTCTCATTTTGGTTTGAAAAGAAACCGTAATAGAAGTAGAAGCTTTAATTTTTTATGACGTAATATCGCAGATATATAAATTATATAAGTGTAAATGTGTATTTTTTTATTATGTCAGGAAGTATTTTGTTTTACTTCATTCCAGTAAATAAATTTTTTTTAATCTTTTATTTTTGATATGCTCGCGCCCCCCTTGTACGTTTATCGCGCCCCCCAGGGGGCGCGCCCCACAGTTTGAGAAACACTGGCTTACACCATTTAAAGTATAGATATACAAATAATTGTCCCCGCAGAACTTGTACCAGGGGTGGTTCTATGGCCGGACAAACCGGACCCTTGTCCGGGGCGGAAAATTCTAAGGGTGGCATTTCGGTCGAATGTGAAATATATATATTGTTACAGAAAACATGATCTATTTTTTGAAATATTATTGGGTGTGAATTTGGTATTTCATTTAACGTACCTTACTTTCTTATTTTGTATTCTGTATGTTTGATATCAGTTTTCTTTTATGTTGAAAATTAAGAGTTCGAGGTGGTAATATATGTTCAATCACGAAATTTGATAGCTTTGCACATCTTTCGCTAGTAACGTTCTCTCCATCCCTGAGTATGATCACAATGGACATTTCTTTCACAAACACGACGTCTGGTGTCAGCTATCCTAAAGGGGACAGGGGCAATAAGAGTTTTTGTAGATAAAGAGTCACAAGACATGTTTTATTTTATATAGTCTTGAGTGTAGTTATTATAAGTTAACCCTCTCTCTGCGTATCCCGCGATTTTCGCGGGTATGCATTTTTTCCCGACTATTTAGCTGTGCAACCTGTGCTGTTCCTGTTTATGTTTTCATTTGTTTATTTATGTTCATATTTTTTTATGATCTAATGGAGTAACTTCATCGACAGACTGACGCCAGTCAGTAATCACGTGATTCCAACGTCAATAAACTGCACGTGCTAATCCATAGCATTGGTTTTCCTATACGTTTGTTGACGTCGTTCTTGTCTCTTAATTTTATCTAATTAAAAACATATGATATCATTGTATTTTTTGCATTATTCTAGTATATATATTTGTTAGGAAATATTTTTAACAACTCTTTTACATAATTTTTGTTTTATTCTACTTTATTTATCTAATTAAGTATTCGTCTGCTTCCTTAGTATTAACTGGGTTATTTATATTTCTTGATTCACTTAGATATAGCTCTTAGTTATTTTAGTTATTAATTAATTTTGTAGTTCTTTATTTCATATTTTTCACAAGAATGGCTCATAGCATAGGTTCGAAACCGCTTCTTTTGAAAAATTTCAATTTGCACGAAATATTAAATTACAATGCGAAGTTTTCCAGTGCCACTGGAAATCGAAGTGTTGCTGCAAATATATCGAAAGGATTAAAATTATTCGACGATAAATTCGTAAGCAAGATATCATTTACTAAGCCTGATTTCTTAAAGAATGAAGATTTTTTTATTCAAGGCTTTGTTAAAGCCGAAATGAAGAAGAAAGTGACGTACAAGCCATCTGTTAAAATCAGAACAACTTGTCAGGTAAGTTAAAAATTATTTTGTTTTGATTTAGGAACTTTTTTTTAAAACGATTATAATTGCATTACTATTTACTCTTTTATGCTTTAATATAACTCATTTTTTTAAGCTGTTTTACAGTCCGGACGCCCAAAGGAAAACGCCTATTCATTGTTTTAAAATATAAAATAGGATTCTATGTATAAACATTGATAGTTATTTAATTAAAAGTTGATTCCCCCAAAAATGGAAAGAAATGTGAATGGGCTAATTTATATTTTTTTAATAGCTACATTATTAGTGATAAGTTTATAATTTGATTCTTATTTTTTAGAGTAGCATTGAATATCAATTTCATTGTTTTCTATTTTAATGAATATGCATTATTAAGCTTTAGTCATTCTATAATTATTGCTATTTATGAGTAAATTCTAATTTGATTCCAACACATTAAAAGTAAACACAAGAAATGCCAAACCATTTTTAAAAAGAAATGTAAAAATTTTTCATTTAAAACTTCAATTCAATAAGGAGTAATATTGTGTAAACGTTAATATTCTCCCAAATTGTTAGTAATTTTTCTTATAAGGCATATTATTTTTGATTCAAATACTTTATGACGTGTTTTTATAAACTGTTGTTTTTCATTTATTTGAAATTTTTATTTACATGATTTATTTATTTAAATTTTAAATTATGGTCTTAATTTAAAATAATTGAATTTAAACTGAGCTGTAAATTAACTTTAGCATAAATTTTTCAAAATGTATTAGTCAGTAGACCGATATGTAAATACCAAAAACTTATATGAATTTGCAATCTAATTTTAAAATTTATATTACTTTAATATTTAAAATTTATTTAACTTTAGGTTATAAGTGCAACACGTACTTGTCCTGCTGGAGGCACTCCAGCATTTTGTAAACATGTTTTGGCTTTATTGCATGCAATCAATGATTACATAGCAAAAAAACTGTATGAAGCTCTGAATTTCTTCCGTTCCCATTTCTTCATTTGAAACAGGTGGTTCACATCTATTTTTTAAAATAAAACATTTACATTAATATTATATTTTTTAAATGATTTGTAAATTTTGCATATAAGTACTTTTAATGCATTTACTTTTATGTATGAATACTTTAAATCATCTTCGAGTAATAATTTTATAAGTAAACACTGACTGACTTCTGTTATAAAATACTTTGTAGATGGTGATAAAAAAATATTAATAGAGCTAAAATTAAATTATTCCATCAATTCAGAAACAGATTATTATCACAAGTATTTTATTATTTTTTTATGAGAAAACAAAATAACAGCACACAATACAATAGATAATCTTCTGTGAACTTTGTATACACATACTTGTCTTAATATAATATGTATGGTTATTTAAAAGTATACTCTATATAGTGCTAGTTTTATATAAAGTACAGAATTACTTCTGTTACTTTATTTTGAAGATTTATAACATAAGTAAAACTTAAGTTTATTAAGATATTTAACCACTGAAGTATTTTCTAAGTAACTTATTTAAAAACTTGACTTAAACTTAGCAAAAATTTTGAAGTACTTACATTTCAGTAGAAAAAGAGGGCTCGCATCTTTCCAGAATTCTTCGGAAAGATGGACTTTTTGTAAACACAAAATTTGTTGGCAGTGATCCAGGTTTTAAGTACCTGCGATTAGTAAAATTTTGGTATTCGAAACATTTCTCTTCGAAATGATCCGAACATAGTACAGAAGCATAAGAAGGTATGAATTTTTCCCGCCTAATCTTTGCTATCCATGTTTTTAATAAATTTGGATTTTTTAAAGGAAATTGGAAGAAAGTTTTGTTTCTGCAATTGTCTTTCTTTTTGGAGTTATTGCATCCATATGCTGCACAGTATGTCATTTCTGAACGTCAAAAAAAATAATTAACTGAAGTTTAAGAGCAAGATAGTAATGTAAACAAATGACGCCGCATGCACGTGCGGAAGAGCTGAACTGGAATCACGTGATCGTGACGTCACATGAATTTAGTCCATTCTAAATTTCAAAATAAAAAAAAAAAACTCTTTTACAAATTTTTTTTATACATTTCAACTCTAAAATGTAGATTTGGAATACGTAATAAAAGAATACACAATTTTTGAACCTATTTTAATGAAATAACTACGCAGCGAGAGGGTTAAAATAAACGTTTGTGATCCCCATCGTCAGTTCTCTTTTTAGAAGGAATTGCCATGCTGAAATGGGCAACTCCTTCCCTTACACTTTACTCTTTTGAAATAATAACAGTCCTTAATTCCAAATTATTTTGTATTTGACTTAAAAATAATATATATATATATATATATTCAAGTGTGTGTGTGTGAACAAGTTACCTTTTTTAATTATAGTTTCTTTCCTTTAGAGAAGGGGCGCCATTTTCCATTTTTTTTCCGGGATGGCAAAACTGCTAGAGTCGGCCCTGCTTGTACTCTCAGAAAAGAATGACCGTGCGATAAACGATATTGTAACCCTGCAGTCCAAAATAACTATTGTAGAATGAAGTACTGGTTGGTGTCTGAGTGGATTTTCTATTGTCCTAATTCTGCAGTTTTGAGTATTGACATATCTATGGATTTACAAATATATAGGCTCAGTAGCGCACACAGGAATTTTTCAAGGGGGGGGGGTCCGGGGTTGAAAGTTCGCCATTTTTGTATCATGCTCCTTTTGATTTTGTTGATTTTCGGGAACAAAACACAGTAAAAAACTAATTATTGAATAAATAATTAGCATTAATTAGTAAAATTAATCATTAATAACAAAAACTTAATTAAATTTTGCGTACTATGTACTTAGAATTATAATCAATCAGAAAAAATATCAAGGGCTTTGGAGGGGGGTGTCCGGACCCCCCTTGTGTGCGCCACTGTATAGGCTTCATTTGTCCAAAAATGTTCAGTGGCTCTTTCTTTTTCCACGAGAGCCATAAATTCTGGGACAAAGGTAGGACATACAGGCATGTAAGTAGAATGTAAGTTTCCCTGATAGCAATGTAGGACGCTTCGTAAAACTTTTTGCCTCTTGCTCACAGGTATCTTCAATGAATAGAAAATTCCTATTCATTATATAAAGATTCCTCGAAAATTCCATTTCATTACAAATTCCTGGGAAATTCCCATTCACTCTGGGCGTCGCGACCATATCTACTGATGTCAAAGCAATGGGTTTTCTCCCTGCCATTTTTTCCTTCAAAGGAAACTGTTTTCGATTTTTTTCTAAATCATCTTCTGCAGACCGTTAACAGGCATTGGACCGTAGCCTTTTATCAAATCTTTAGTCTACGAAACCTTCAGAGCTACGTATGATTGCACAGTCATCATTCTAGTAAAAAACATTCTTGAAAGATCCCACTTCACAAGCAGAGTAGGATCTTTCATTAAGCGGGCTATGACGAAGCGGATTTTACATTCCGGGTTTTTATAATAAATGTAATGCATATTCCACAGGGAGTGTTTTGTCTTCTGCATGTTTTGCGTCTCAAGAGCTATCTAACGTCAATATTTTGAATTATTTTTTCCTTTTTCCCTTTTATCATGTATCTTCACATGTCAAATTTCAGGTCTGAAGTGTTTTGAAACAACCTGGAGAATTTGTTTACCAATTTTCCTATTGTCCAACATTCAAACTTCCTTCAGAGATTACAAAGTATTACACGCAGAGTAAAATCTTCTGCAATGACAATTCATGGCAATAAAGCCAATTTTGTTTCAAAGAAATTTTCGAGCTGCTCGCATGCTTTCAAATTTAGTAACGTGACAGACATAATTTAAACCGTCGAAATAATATTAATATATAAACTAAAACCCTCCTATTTATTCTAAATGACAACATAGAGTAGACATTGGAAACTTCGATGTCCTGATGCAGTCTCACTAAACCCAATGTCAACCTTTTGAGGGAATCTCTATGCTACTGCACACAATGGAAGAACTGTTAGATTCCCGCCTAATTTAAAGAAGATTGTATTCTAATTTTTACTAGGTTGGGAGTGTGTAGTGCCTCTTGTATTGTTTCAAAATTTTGTTTACTTTTGTGAAGTGGCATCTTCATTATTTTTCAGATCTTGTAAAAGGAAAATACCTGAACACTTTTCTTTTTCTTCCAGTTGCAAAGTTCTCTTATCTCTATTATTTAAACGGTTAAAAGATAATTGAAGATGAGGTGGGGAGGTGGAGGACAAAAAAAAACGATTGTGTTCCAACAAAATACTAAATAAAGTTAATATTGCAAATAATACTCTTCAAGCTAAAAATTTTAATACTTCTCAGACTTCTGAAAGCTTAAATTAGTGGTAGTCAATCTGGTCCCTCCCACCCATTAATGACAGTTCCAACTTTCAGGGTGGGTGGTAGATGTGTCGTCTGTTTTTTGAAGCACTTTGATTGAAAATTTCTAAAGTGTTACTTAAAAAAAATTAATGACTATTTAAGAACATTTTCATCATGTTTCCATGAATCTCTTAAAGAGGGGTATAAAAAGTCATAAATTAAAATCCAAATAATGCAAGCCTATTAGTAATACCGAGCTAACATTTGGATATCCTCTGATTTTCCTTGCACTTGTGGCTAAAGTGTCGCGGGTTCGAGTTTCTGATTCCCCTGAAGACCCACCGTCACACTGTTCAGCTACATGAGGGCTTTTGGCGACCTCGTCATTTTGAATTATGGTCAAGTGAAGAGGATGACACCTGAGCTGTCCCCCCTCTCCTAACTACCACAGCAACGGGAGGACGTTGGAGCTCAACCCACCATGTAGAGTGAGTGAGTGAATATTAATGTCGCACTGTTCAGCTACACGAGGGCTTTTGGCGACGAACCACGTAATTTTGAACCATGTTCAAGTGACGTGGACGACACCTGAGCTGGCATCCCCTCTCCTAACTACCACACCACACAAACGGGAGGTCGTTTGAGCTGTCGACAGATTTAACGTGCATCGCCCCCCTACGGTGGGTCTTTAGTGGTACTGGGCTCGAACTCGTGACAAGGCCAGCCACTATCTGATACCTTGACTACTCGGCTACCCACCATGTAGAAGGGCCGATGCATGTTAAATCTGTCGAGGTTCAAATGTCCTCCCATTGGTGTTTTATAGTAGTTAAGAAAGGCAGGATCTATCTCAGGTGTTGTCCTCGTCACTTGACCCTGGTTCAAAATTACGAGGTCCGTCGCCAAAAGCCCTCATGCAGCTTTATAATGCAACGTTAATATAACTCTCCCTCAAGTTCCTAGCATCTGGATTGCCTAGCTCAAAATGTTGAAAATTTCTATGTGAAGAAACTTTCAAGAGATGCAGAAACGAATGATGTATTCAGAATTACTAGAGTCTTCAGAGTTGTGAAAGCGAATGATGTTTCAAAGTTGTGAAAAAGAAGGCATTTTCAAAGTGGTAAATGTGTGGGTTTGCGAGTGCATTTTCAAATCCATAAAATCTTCAGAGCTGCAAAAACGGAATTTTCCTTTTAATCCTGTTAGATACTCGGTTGCCGCCCAGCCAGTATGGTGGATATGAGCCCGGCTTGTAACCAAGTGGATTCGAATTCCGAGTAATGCATGGTTGTATCTTCTTCGGGAAAAGAAGTCGGGCTTTCGCCTGTAATGGATTTCCGTCTCGAATAGAAAATAGCGCACTCCTTCTGTTATATGCTGGGATCATCATTTGTAATAAATGTCTATATTTTTCTGTTTGCATTGAATGTTTCAGTTATTCCACTCGTATTTCATATGTATCCGAGGATAAAAACATACGACAACAACAACAGATACTTGGTCAATTTAAAACTTTTCTGAGTTTAAAAAAAGGCAGTGTCCCTACTCCTTGTGTTATGCTTTTGTTAATCAATTAGAAAGTCAATCAGCAAATATTGAATTTTGGAATGCACTTCATGGGTCTTCTGACATCGATTTGATTTGATAATTTACGCAGTATATTGAAGCGACACGAGGGTTATTGGTGGTGAACCTCGTAATTTTGAACCATGGTCAAGTGACGAGGACGACACTCAAACTTGCACTTCCACACCATGCCTACGGAAAGACTTAGAGCTCCGACGAATTTCAAGTTTATCAGCCACTCTACATAGTGGGTCTTCAGCGTCACTAAACATCGACTCGATAGTGCAGAGGTTCCCAAATTTTTTTTGTCACATAGACCCCTTGTCATGTTTTCCGGTTTAGGGTAGACTCTTGCTTACCTAATATTGTATTTTTGCAAATTTATCTTAAAGATCGTTTTGACTGCTGTTATAGAGCTACTTTAAAAGATTTAAATTTCTATCTGTTTTGAAGTATAGTATTTAAAATTTAAGAAGCATATGTTAATTAATTTAAAATTTAATTAATACATAAAATAACTGACTAAAAACAAATGCTTAAAATTGGAGGAATAAATCTGGTGCTTCAATAACAAATTTTCAGCATTAGTCAACAATTCTATCAGATTCAACTCGAAATTTCGTTGATTAATATAGTGCCCGTTCTTTTTTTCATTCTTCTTTTTCCTCTTTCTCTCTTTGTTTTGCTTTGGAGATTGTCAACCGTGTTGAAACTCTTCGCTAGGAAAAGCAATTAAAATTTTCTCTCATTCAGATTTTCCATAATTCAGGATAAATAACAGGTATGTCTTTTTAAATCCAAAATTGTTGACATGCATTAGTAAACTTTACTTTAAGATCTTCATTAGTGCCTATTCCGATCAGTTCCTCTTGTAATCTGACATTTGTTTTTTGTGACTCTATGAATTTATTGCCTACTGTGGTACTCTCATTGTGTGCCACTATTGTAAACCCCCATTTACACTTCATAAACCCCCAATTTATTTTTTCATTGACGTGGACCCCTTGCAAGCCGTCATAGACCCCAGGGGTCGATATAAACCACTTTGGGAATCACTAAGATACAGCGCCCAAGTTCGGAAAGTAGGAGATTTTTCATACAATGCTTGGGACTATTAATTCGCCTTCACCAAATTGTTTAAGTATCCGACTACCCTAAAATTATTAATTTTTAATAAAATTGAAATATTTTTATTTGTATGTCATTTTATTAGCTTTATAAAAAAATCAAGTTTTTTATTTTCCATTTACTCGAACAAAAACTACAAGTGTTTTAGTAAAAGCAGATGCCATAACTTTACATAAGGTGTCAAACATTAAAATGCGTTTTACTCGAAATTTATTTTTTGAACAGTTCAAACGGGGACATCGATTGCTCAAAAAGTTTTTAAAATAATTTGCTGAAATTTTGCGTGTATGTTTTGCATAACAGAATTGTTTTAACTTTCAGATTTATCAATCACTGTTTTATTACAAAATTTACAGTTCTTTATGTGGATATAACTGGGTTTTTTTAAGCAATTTCATATAATAGCTAAGATAAAGTGCTCTAGTTTTTGTAAAAATTAAAATATCTCTTATTCTGAAGATCATTTCAAAATAGAGTAGCAAAGTAATACATCAAAATTGAAAAATTGAGAATTTATTTATTATTTATACAGAGCGGGCCCCGTTTATGTAAATTTTTGTGAATTTGTACCCATTTTTTCCAATTTTAACAGTAATAAATTATTTTTCTCTTCTTAATTTTAGCCTTTTTTTTAAAAAAAAAAATGTATTAAATAAATCTAAAAACACACACCACAAAAAAAAACTGTATCTCCATTTTTTTTTAAAGTTGTCGCAAGTTGTGTGATACCTTAAGTTTGTTACTTATTCATGAGTTTTTCTTTAGGGTTGAGTGAATAAGATGAAGTGCACAAAAATGGCAAAGAAATTCAATTTTATTGTAGCAATATATTATTGTAGGCTTAAAGATCTTATTAACGTAACGAAATGAAATGAAATGAAAAATGTGGGTCTGAGCAACAACGGCTTTTTTATACAGTCAGGTTTTTTGTAGTTAACACATACTAGTGAGAGTGAGTGAAAGTTATATAAACATCGCTTAACAAAGCTACACGAGGACTGTTGGTGACGAACCTTGTAATTTTGAACCTCGGCCAAGTGACGAGTGAAAATTACAGGTGTTTTTATGCGATTATAAAATCTATGTTTATTATAATACTAAGCTATATTTACATTGCATACTACTTATAATTATTTAATTACTTTAATTTTAAAGTCTCATTTTTTTTCTTCATGTTGTAATATACTTGTTGGTATACCCGTTTTTCGCACGGGTGAATAGAAAAATTAAACAATACAAATGGAAGGATAAAGAAGTTCTTAATGAGTTAATTTTAAGTAAATTCCAAATTAAACAAAAAAATAAGCTTTTTGCATATTGCAACTGAACAAAGAAACCATATTTGTTAAATTTTAAGTCTATAGAGATCCAATAGCTGATAAAAAGGATTTTTTTATTTATGACGTTCCGTAACTCTCTTGTGGGTCGGTTTTTGAAAACACCTTCCTAAGCTGATCTATGCTCAGAAACACAAATTGTTACACATTTTGCGTAATGAACGTTTAAAATGGTAAATAATTTATATCTGGATGTGTAATACGTTAATATTACTTTGTGTTGTATTTATTTTATGTTAAAATTGTAATATTTGAAAGCAACGCCGTTCCTTATATTATAATGACGATTCAATAGAAACAAAGCAAAATATTGGCGATAGAGCCAAGTTGGCATCAATTTTGGTGACCCTGTTGGCAACTTGGCGATTGATTGAACGGTGCAGAAGTTGATATGCTGAAGCGCCCCCTGGTTGGGAGCTGCAACGAAGAGCACAAAAACTTTCTCCACAAAAAAATACTTATACCTGCCAATTTTCATAGTGATCGGTTGAACGGTGTTCGAATGAAGCGAGGTCATATATGTACAAACATCCATTTTTATATAGAGAGAGATGATAAATATATGTTGGTGCATGCATGATTAGTACATTCTTTTTTTTATCTAGTGATACGTAAGACTACTACTATGTCCCAGAAGAGCTGATTTAACATCCTGTAGAACGAATATATTCGAATGCCGAATATTAAAAATCACAACAGTCAAACTTATCGTTCTTCAGGCCTCCGCAAGGAGAAACCCGATATTTAATGGTTTCTGCAAAGTACAAAAAAAATTTGCAAATGCACACAAGATGCAAAAATGATTACATACTCGTAGATCTTTATATATAAAAATCTTCTGTGCGTGTGTATGTGACTAAACTCCTCCTAAACGGCTGGACCGATTTCGATGATATTTTTTGTGTAAGTTCAAGTGGATTCGAGAATTATTTAGATTCACCTTTAGGTCTGATATCGCAATTAGTTAAAAATATATTAATCAAAAACATTAAACACACACAATATTGTTGAAGGTTTGTGAACACAATATTGCAATATTGGCCTGCATTGTTGTAACAACGTTATTGTTATAAAAATGACGTAAGTTGGCGTCGCAAATCGATTTTTAGCCAAACTGGCCAAATCGGGTCTTCATTGTCACAAAAAAGCAGAACTATACTTTTTAGCGTTTTTAATCAATATATTTTCAAATAATCTTTATATATGTAATTCTTCTGAGTGTGTATGTGACTGAGCTTCTAAACGGCTGGAGCGATTTTGATGACATTTTTTTATGAGGGTTCAAGTGGATTCGAGAACGGTTTAGATTCACAATTCGGCCCGATATAGCAATTAGTAAAAAAAGATATTAATTAAAACCAATTTTAATAACCAGTTTTTGGCGCCAATTTTGATTTGTCTGCATTGTTGTAACACTGTTATTCTTACAATAATGACAAAAGTTGGCGTTGAAAATCAGTTTTCAGTCAAAATGAAATTTCATGATGTTGCACTATTGACTGTATTAATTAACTTTGTTTAAAAAATAAATACTTTTAACATGTGATTACCTTGAAGTATATTACTAAAATCTCAATTTCTAAAATGTTTTTAAAATTTCTAATTTAAATTCCTAAAAAAAAGAAAACTATTTTTCAAGCAGATTGGTACATTTTTTTAGTTCTTGCCAATTTTTTATTTGAAACAAAATATTGTAAAGCTTTAAAAAAAAAAATTTGGAATTTTGTAATTAAAAAGAAAATCTGCTTTCTTTGTACATAAAATATTTTTAAAGAAGATGTATTTTTTCTGTCTTGGGGAACCATAAAAATACAAAGAAAAAAAATTGGAAAAATCGCCAAATGCCAGTAACAGTTAATTATGGGAAGCTACCTCAGAACACTTGAGTTTGAGCATTCATAGCGCATGTGTGGAAAAACAACTTACGGAGAGTACGTAAGCAGATAAAGTCAGACAAAAAGATGTTTCCTTTTTTAATGTTTTTTTTCTTTTATAATGAAAGTAAATAATGAATTTTTCCAGTAGTTTTCCAAATCCAATTTATTAGTTTGAATTTTAAGAAAGTATTCATTGTGTTTCATGTATAAAATAATTAATACGATCTTAGTTTTTAATAATCTATCGCAACTAATAGTTTTCCTTTAGAGAAATAATTTACTGAAAAACCTTAAAATATAGGAAAATGCTGCCCTCTTTTTTTATTAAATAGTACTATTTTCTTAACTTTTTTTACAAGAAATGTAACCAAATTTTTAGGCTTCCCCCCCCATAGTTATTTTTTCACAGTTATATATATTTAATCGAAAAATCAAACATCCAAATAAAAACAGTCGTTTCATGGCTAACGGTGCACATTTTTTGATTCATTATTTAACAAAAATTGATATAAATTAATAAATTTTTTTAAGAATTAAAGTTATATTGCGTTTTATTATTTATTACTAAATTATTTATTTAATAATAAATTCGTACATAGTCTGTTTTCTTGAGAACAAAACTGGATTAGCTTTGTAAATTTTTAATCAAAAATAGAAACTTGAAAAAAAGGCCTTATCCCTCGGTGAAAAAAGGTTTTATACTTGAAAAAACCCATACCATCCTGAGCTGAAGAAACCTGTCTGTGTGTGTGACAAAGAGAAGAAGTGAAGGAAATTTCTGAAAAGGGGATTTAAATGACATAAAAAATATAGAAATCACTCACATCACTCAGTAACACATACACACAGCAGTACTGATGTCCAGAGAGAAAGGGAAAATTTCCATGGGGATAAAATTGTACCCACGAAAAAAGCCCTTGCAACGCCAAGCTAAGTGGCGAAAAAACAGACCCGGCGTAAGATGTGGAAGAAACTTCGAAAAAGAGTATTTGAATGACATTAATATAGAAATCACAGAAGTGTTGACGCTGAGAGGGAAGGGGAATCTTCCAAGGCATAAAGTTGTACACTTGATAAAATCACTCACTTAGGAAAACAGGATGGACTAAGTTGTATTCATTATCATGCAGTAACGCATAAAGAGATTTACTTAGAATAATTATTATAAAAAACATTTTTCACATCCACTTACATCTTCGTCCTCAATGTGTTCAATTAAATAATGTCCTAAAGATAAAAAATAAATATCTTCTATGGTGAAGTATTTTTTGTCGTAAAAAGCAATCAGTGTAGTTTTATTTTAAGTGACAGCAGTCCCGTTTTAAGCTCATTTCGGGCTCTGGACAAAGTAGATCTATGGGCCCTCTTGGCATTGACGGATTGAAATTTATACCAGAAAATCTGGTTAGTCCAACTTTACGGGCTATTCTTGGACCCTCCGGGCCCCGGGGCACCCGCCCCAAGCGCCCAGTGAATAAACTGGCACTGAGCGACAGTATGCAACTCATGTTTTTTAGAAATACGATTGAGCATTGCGGTTGTCAATCATACAATTCATTCAAAGCTTTTATGCGTCTCAAAAGTGAAATTTTTTAATGTCGACATTATAACGCCTTTTGCGTTTAATCGCCATATCAATGGTACGGGGCCCCCCAAACTTTAGGAGCCCCAAAACATGTAAGCAAAAATCACAAAATGTTAAGGAGCCCTTAGAAACTTTGATACAGGGCCCCCAAGGAACTTTGGTACAGGCCCCACTCAGGATTAGCTACCCCAGTGATCTTTACATAAAAATGCACGCATTTTTGCTTCAAATCCTACAAATTCTAGCATGGGTTGAATCGCTTCGTTTTTTAAAAATTTAAGACTTCGTAGTCAACATTGTAGAGTCACAAGTTCGAACCCTAACGCCACTAAAGACCCGCCATGTAGATAAACTGATGCACGTTAAGTCTGTAGAGCCCAAAAGTCCTCTCGTTGGAGTGGTAAGGAAGTTTGGAGAGAGAGTATTCGATGCTTTTTTAAAGCATTTGCATACATATAGCGAAGCGTCTAAAAATTGATATGAATCGATAAATTTAAGAGCATCGAGAGAAAACGTGAAAATTTCGACGTTTATAGGAATGATGTGTATAATTTTTTGTCAAAGTCAGTAGGGATATTTTTTAACATTTAGCATGCATCGTAAATTCGAGCATTATGTCTGACCAACGGAATAAAATAATGGGCTCTGTAATTTAAATTACAGATTAATTTCCAAGTCTATGACTGAATCCCTGACCGAAATGACACTCGTACTTCTAATTTAAATTTTCATTTAGAAATAAATACAAGTTGTTGGAATGCATGTCACAAATATGGATTTTCACAATCATGGGCAAAATACTATGCAATGTTTTTTAATTTTTTTTTGTGCGTGTGATAAATATTTTAAGAGTTTTTGAAAATTGCTGAATCGCATTTTTTCACAAAATACATGAGAAATTATTTTCCCCACCACATCGGTTTCGATAATGGAATAACTGATGACTTCGTGTCTTTCAATAATTGTGCTGTAGCTGGCAGATGAAGAAGGCAAAACCTTGTGCAGTTTTTTGGATGAAGTCTCAAAATCTGTAAAAAGGGGGGGATATATTTTCGTGAGGTTTGTAAATTTTAAAGTTGTGTTTTTAGACATCTCGATTCTTTACAGTTTCATTTTCTGAAAAAGCATGTGTTCCTTTTTTTTCAATAATTGTGCTGTAGCTAGCAGATGAAGAAGGTAAAAACTTGTGCAGTTTTTTGG
Organism: Trichonephila clavipes; assembly: GCA_019973935.1. Taxonomy (NCBI): domain Eukaryota; kingdom Metazoa; phylum Arthropoda; class Arachnida; order Araneae; family Nephilidae; genus Trichonephila; species Trichonephila clavipes. The sequence continues at coordinate 101,346 of BMAU01004913.1, read as the reverse complement.
TTGAACTCTCGAAACCTGTAAAAATGGAAAAAAAAAGAATAGAATATTTTTGTGAGATTTGTGAATTTTTAAGATGTGTTTTTAGACATCTAGATTCTTTGCAGTTCCATTTGTTTCAATTCCTACTATTAGTTCACTTTTACCCTATATATATATATATATACTGGTGTGCAAAAATTAAGGACGAGACGGTTTTTTCAATATAACTTTGTACAAAAGCTTTCCAAATCAACACATTTAATACCGTAAGATCCCTAATACGTAAGGACATGTGTAATGTAAGCAACACTTACTAAAAGAGAAATCAGAGGGATAAAAAAGAAGCTTTATTGAAAAAGTAGCATGGAGCGCAACGCGACTGAAGGCCGAAACATCCCTGTGATGGGTGTCCAGCAAGAAACATCCGGTCTTTAGTAGGGGATATGATCTCCCCTGACTGCTGGGCAGGTTTCATAGCGTCTGCCCATGCTGAGAATGAGGGTGTCAATGAGTTGTTGAGGCATTGCTGCCCATTCGTCTTGCAGCGCCAATCGAAGCTCCCGAATCGTTACTGGTGGTAAGGTACGAGCTGCCAAGCGCCTGCCTAGAAAATCCCATACATGCTCGATGGGATTGAGATCCGGAGATCGTGCCGGCCAATCCATATGTTCAATATCCTCACTCTCTAAGAGCTGTTCGGCAGCTACTGTGCAATGACATGATGCACTGTCGTCCATGAAAAGGAATTGCAGACCCAAAATCTAAAAAGACGCACATATGAAAGAAGAATCTCGTTACAATAACGGGTCCCGTTGACTGAACCTGCGTCGAAGATGTGAAGGTCTGTACGACTACCCAGCATGATGACTCCCCAAACGAGAACACCGCGACCTCTATACCTGTCCCTTTCAATGATGTTCGAGGGATGATTGCGGCTTCCCCGCTCTCTCCAGATGAGTATGCGATGAGAATCGCTACTCAAACTAAATCTGCTCTCATCTGTAAAGAGTACTCGTCCCCATTCATTGTCTCTCCAATTCCGGTGTTCCCGGGACTACAGAGAACGCCTTCTCCGATGGGCAGACGTTAAAGGTACACACCGTACAGGGCGTCGTGCAAACAAACCACCACTGTGCAGTCTTCTGGCCACGATAAAACGCGATATCGGTCGTCCAGTCGCCTGTGTTGTGTGTTTAGCGATTTCTCCCGCTGTCTGCCGCCTGTTTCTTCTGGCCTGTAAGACAATGTACCGGTCATCTGCGGGTGTGGTTCCTCGTGGAGGACCACTACTGAACCCCCGGATGTTCCTGTAGTTTGAAATTGTCTCCAAAGTTGTGAAACGATGCTGTGAGCAATTCCGAACTCTGCAGCCACACTTGTCACACTGCGGCCTTCCTCCAACTTCCCAATGATTCGACCTCGGGTAAAAGCATCCAGATGTCGTCTAACAGATTGATTATTCGCCATTTCTCGCTGAGGCAGCAACTCGGTGTGATTTTAACTGCTATACGGCGTGCAATCTCTTTGCCAGAAATACTGATCTTACACCGACAACATGCTTTATACTACTCAGACACTCCCCCATTACGTCTACCTGCATATCTGCGCATGTGCTACGGTACATCACCTTACTTAATCTCCTGATTGGTCTTTCTGTCCGCTCTGCTTTTTCGTTCAGCTGATATGCTAATTTTTCGACTTCGTCCTTAATTTTTGCACACCAGTGTATATATATATATATATTTATATATCTTGTTCGAACTTTCAATCGTTAATAAAATACTTTCTATTCATCTATTTAAGTTCAAAAACGTTTATTTAAACTTGTAGTGGATGACACTTGATGTTAATACAGTTTTTTCAAACATTAATTCATTAATTATATTAAAAAATAAATAAAACAGTAACAAACAAAAATAATAGTCCAACAGCATATATAGAAAGAAAAATCATTCGTTGGGCAACTGCAGCGCAATGGACTTCTAATCCGAAGGTCATGGGTTCGAATGCAACCTGGGGTGGCCTAATTTATGAGAGAATGATTTCTTTTTTAATATAATATTTTATTAGAATAATTCAATTTAATTAATGAATAAATTGTTACATACAAAAAAATAGTTCACAACCCTATATTGAAAGGAAAATGGAAAATTTCAAGGAAAATCGATTTCTATTTTGTCACTTAATAGTGTGATTCCGTCATATATGTACATACATATTTATATGAATTGTAACTATTTAATAAAAAGTTACAAATATAAAATGTTTCTTTGTTGACCTAAATAGGAATTGAGTTAATTTTTTTTTATATATTACTTGTTGATAAAGCATTTTATGCAAAGTTCATGTCCACTGTGTCTCGAAAACACACTCAAACATTTTGGACAGCAAAAATGTAAAGGGTGTTTTTTTAGAGGTATAGAACTTTAAATTGCAATAAAACAACGATGTATTATTCGATTGACATGAATTTTTTTTTATTCGAAAGATAATCTTGTGGCATTACATTTGAAATATGATTTCTGGCATAGGACTGCCACGGCTGGCTCGGATGTAGTCCAATCTGGACGTCCAATTTTCGATGACTTTTTCCAACATTTGTAGCCGTATATCGACAATAACACGGCGAATGTTGTCTTCCAAATGGTCAAGCGTTTGTGGCTTATCCGCATAGACCAATGACTTTACATAGCCCCACAGAAAATAGTCTAGCAGTGTTAAATCACAAGATCTTGGAGGCCAATTCACAGGTCCAAAACGTGAAATTAGGCAGTCACCAAAAGTGTCTTTCAATAAATCGATTGTGGCACGAGCTGTGTAACATGTTGCGCCGTCTTGTTGGAACCACAGCTCCTGGACATCATGATTGTTCAATTCAGGAATGAAAAAGTTAGTAATCATGGCTCTATACCGATCACCATTGACTGTAACGTTGTGGCCTTCATCGTTTTTGAAGAAGGATTACACCAGCCCATAAAGCGCACCAAACAGTCAGTTTTTCTGGATGTAACGGTGTTTCGACATACACTTGTGGATTAGCTTCACTCCAAATGCGGCAATTTTGTTTGTTTACGTAGCCATTCAACCAGAAGTGCGCTTCATCACTAAAAAAAATTCGCTTATGAAAATCGGGAACAACGGCAATCTCGTTTTGGGCCCATTCAACGAATCTACACCTTGCTTGATGATCGTTTTGATGAATTGCCAAACCAAACTGAGAATAAATCACTTGACAGCTGTTAAATCGGTCGCCATCTTGGAAAGTAATGCCAACTTAAACTTCTATACCTGGAAAAAAAACACTCTTTATTACATTTTTTTAATTCATGAATTTGTAAAAGATTTTTTTATGAGGAAGTAATACTTTTTTAAAAGTAAATCAATTCGGTGGGGTTCATTTGCTAACGTACAGTAATACCCCGAACTTACGCGACATGTAAGACTGAGTGATAACCGCGTAAGTCCAAGTCGAGTAACTCGGTGTATGATTTCGAAATTATTTTTAGTTGGGGCCAAAGACGAAAAGAAAAAAATAATTCAGAAAAAAAAAGTTTATAATAATATCTTAGATACCACACATACAAAATCGTAAGCCAAAGTTATTTTGATGTAGAAGGTTTTATAAAATCTAGCAAAGTAGTCTGCCAACTCAAAGATTTTTTATTCCCTCACAAAATCTCCACGTAGTCTGCTAATAATTTTTTATTCCTTGCTTTGTTGAAAAAATATGCTCATCTCATTTGAGTCTATATTTTCTATAATTTATGTGTAACCTTTTTTAATTAAACTGAGGCCTTCAGTCAAATTTCCAACCGTTATTCTATAATCTGAATGAACTGGGTCTAAAGACTTAAGTCCTTCAATTTTTTGCTCTAGCTCGTACATTTCTGTGAGCTCATGAATTGTCAGCTCCCGATTGAGGAAATCCAGCAGTTCCTGAACGAAAACTCTATCTGTTGGGTTTTTAATTTAATGGACTGTACTCGAAATTATTAATTAAATCGAAATTATTATTAATGCGACTTCCGATATGAAGTCTTTCGAACGATCTGAAATATTTTTTACAAGTATTAGAGTTGATACAAAACACATTGCTGCGGCAACCCTATGCGTTGACTTTATTTGCTTACAATTCTAAAATTTGCCAAGATGTGGCGCCAGCATGCCAAAATTTACACGGGCATTAACACTATTCATTTCTAAATTTATTTGCCTGGCAAGATCACACAGCAACTTCAATCACTTTACCAATTTTACTATTTTTATTTATATTTATTATTATTTTTTATTTTTCTCAAACAAAAGACGAACCGATGAGATTTGAAAATCGCGTAAGTCGAGGTTTTACTGTTCATAGAAAATATATAATTCTCCTTCAAGCCAAAGACTTTAAAACTTAAATTATTGAGCTTTCCAAACTGATTTATTTTTTAGAAATTGATCTGGCAAATTTGATATCTTTTATATTTGGAAGTAGAAGCCCAGTGGCTGAGTGGTAGTGTAGCGCGCTTCAACGACACAGATCCGGGTTCTATTCCCGGTCTGGGCAAGGTCGACTCAGCCTTTCATCCCTGCTGCAGTGGGTCGATAAATTACCAAGCTCTTGCTTGGGGACTTAAACACTGGGGGGTCGCGCTTCAGACTGACCACCTGATAGGGACATCTGCCCATGGACTTCAGCGCCCAATGGTCACGTATACTGGGGTGGGCACAGTAGGCCTTGGCCCTGATGGGCTGTTGCGCCACTGAGTTTGAGTATTAATTGTTATAATCTCGATCTTATATTTAAAAACTACGATGGAGCACAAAAATACTGTTTATGCCTTTTCAAAATAAATAAATTAATAAAATAAATAAATCCTAATTTAACATAAATTATTTCAAACGAAAGCAAAAATCTTTTAAAACAACGATGACAGAAAAGCATCGTTTGCATCATTAAAAAAAAAGAAGAAAGAAACGAGCCTTACAGTAGTCGCATATGATGTGTAACATCTGACATGTTATCGTGGTAAATACGCAATAGTAACTTAAATCCTGAAAGAAATGAGCCGAGTATGATTGGAAATAATTTTCTATCTAATAATTATATCTTTAATGAAAATTTTATTTATTTAACACAAGAAGTAAAATTCAAATTTTATCAAAAATAATTATTCTTGTTCAATTTGGGGAAGAGTGAATACATATACTTAAAAATGGGCAAACCGGGATTTCGGTGGCCATATACATTTGTCCGAATCAAACGGTTAAAAAAATTAAAGATTTCCTGCATTTTGTACTTTTACCATATACCGAAGATGGTTCTACTCTTTTAAAAACAAACTATCACTCGCTTCTCATGATTTTAAGTGTGATTGAATTGAGTTTTGAATCGAGTATATGATTGGAAATAATTTTCTGTCGAATAATTATATCTTTAATGAAAATTTTATTTATTTAACACAAGAAGTAAAATGCAAATTTTATCAAAAATAATTTTTCTTGTTCAATTTGGGGAAGAGTGAATACATATACTTAAAAATGGGCAAACCGGGATTTCGGTGGCCATATACATTTGTCCGAATCAAACGGTTAAAGAAATTAAAGATTTCCTGCATTTTGTACTTTTACCATATACCGAAGATGGTTCTACTCTTTTAAAAACAAGCTATCACTCGCTTCCATGATTTTAAGTGTGATTGAATTGAGTTTTGAATCGAGTATATGATTGGAAATAATTTTCTGTCGAATAATTATATCTTTAATGAAAATTTTATTTATTTAACACAAGAAGTAAAATTCAAATTTTATCAAAAATAATTATTCTTGTTCAATTTGGGGAAGAGTGAATACATATACTTAAAAATGGGCAAACCGGGATTTCGGTGGCCATATACATTTGTCCGAATCAAACGGTTAAAAAAATTAAAGATTTCCTGCATTTTGTACTTTTACCATATACCGAAGATGGTTCTACTCTTTTTAAAAACAAGCTATCACTCGCTTCCCATGATTTTAAGTGTGATTGAATTGAGTTTTGAATCGAGTATATGATTGGAAATAATTTTCTGTCGAGAATAATTATATCTTTAATCAAAATTTTATTTATTTAACACAAGAAGTAAAATGCAAATTTTATCAAAAATAATTTTTCTTGTTCAATTTGGGGAAGAGTGAATACATATACTTAAAAATGGGCAAACCGGGATTTCGGTGGCCATATACATTTGTCCGAATCAAACGGTTAAAAAAAATTAAAGATTTCCTGCATTTTGTACTTTTACCATATACCGAAGATGGTTCTACTCTTTTAGAAACAAGCTATCACTCGCTTCCCATGATTTTAAGTGTGATTGAATTGAGTTTTGAATCGAGTATATGATTGGAAATAATTTTCTGTCGAATAATTATATCTTTAATGAAAATTTTATTTATTTAACACAAGAAGTAAAATGCAAATTTTATCAAAAATAATTTTTCTTGTTCAATTTGGGGAAGAGTGAATACATATACTTAAAAATGGGCAAACCGGGATTTCGGTGGCCATATACATTTGTCCGAATCAAACGGTTTAAAAAAAAATTAAAGATTTCCTGCATTTTGTACTTTTACCATATACCGAAGATGGTTCTACTCTTTTAGAAACAAGCTATCACTCACAAGCTTCCCATGATTTTAAGTGTGATTGAATTGAGTTTTGAATCGAGTATATGATTGGAAATAATTTTCGAGTATATGTCGAGAATAATTATATCTTTAATGAAAATTTTATTTATTTAACACAAGAAGTAAAATGCAAATTTTATCAAAAATAATTATTCTTGTTCAATTTGGGGAAGAGTGAATACATATACTTAAAAATGGGCAAACCGGGATTTCGGTGGCCATATACATTTGTCCGAATCAAACGGTTAAAAAATTAAAGATTTCCTGCATTTTGTACTTTTACCATATACCGAAGATGGTTCTACTCTTTAAAAACAAACTATCACTCGCTTCCATGATTTTAAGTGTGATTGAATTGAGTTTTGAATCGAGTATATGATTGGAAATAATTTTCTGTCGAATAATTATATCTTTAATGAAAATTTTATTTATTTAACACAAGAAGTAAAATGCAAATTTTATCAAAAATAATTTTTCTTGTTCAATTTGGGGAAGAGTGAATACATATACTTAAAAATGGGCAAACCGGGATTTCGGTGGCCATATACATTTGTCCGAATCAAACGGTTAAAAAATTAAAGATTTCCTGCATTTTGTACTTTTACCATATACCGAAGATGGTTCTACTCTTTTAAAAACAAGCTATCACTCGCTTCCCATGATTTTAAGTGTGATTGAATTGAGTTTTGAATCGAGTATATGATTGGTCGAAATAATTTTCTGTCGAGAATAATTATATCTTTAATGAAAATTTTATTTATTTAACACAAGAAGTAAAATGCAAATTTTATCAAAAATAATTATTCTTGTTCAATTTGGGGAAGAGTGAATACATATACTTAAAAATGGGCAAACCGGGATTTCGGTGGCCATATACATTTGTCCGAATCAAACGGTTAAAAAAATTAAAGATTTCCTGCATTTTGTACTTTTACCATATACCGAAGATGGTTCTACTCTTTTAAAAACAAACTATCACTCGCTTCTCATGATTTTAAGTGTGATTGAATTGAGTTTTGAATCGAGTATATGATTGGAAATAATTTTCTGTCGAATAATTATATATTTAATGAAAATTTTATTTAAAAATGGGCAAAAACCGGGATTTTATTTATTTAACACAAGAAGTAAAATGCAAATTTTATCAAAAATAATTTTTCTTGTTCAATTTGGGGAAGAGTGAATACATATACTTAAAAATGGGCAAACCGGGATTTCGGTGGCCATATACATTTGTCCGAATCAAACGGTTAAAAAAATTAAAGATTTCCTGCATTTTGTACTTTTACCATATACCGAAGATGGTTCTACTCTTTTAAAAACAAACTATCACTCGCTTCTCATGATTTTAAGTGTGATTGAATTGAGTTTTGAATCGAGTATATGATTGGAAATAATTTTCTGTCAAAAATAATTATATCTTTAATGAAAATTTTATTTAGGAGTAATGCAATTTTTTTATCAAAAATATTTAATTATGTGCAAATTTTTTTCGGCTGTATTCCTCCAGTTTTTAATTTTTCTTCACTTTTTTTTTTTTTTTTTTTTTTTGCTTATTGTCTCTTTTTACAAAAATCACTCCTACAAATATTCAGTAAGAGAGAAGAAAGATGTTACACATCAAGCGCTTAAGGATCTAAGTTTATCCTGAATAAGACTTGCTGGTATTTGTGCAATAAGAAAACGAAATCGAGTTTTAGAATTTGAATCTTTTGAAATGCTAACGTTAACAATATAAAAAAAAACAACTACTAGAGTTGGATTTCGCATATCTTCCGCTCTGGAAATCTTTCCCTTCTCTGCAAATCACAAAATTATGAAAATTTAATTAGAGCTTGGTAAATGTGTTCATTTTTAATCGAGAAAACCTTTTTTAATCACAATTAATTATTATACTGACAGCGACAGGAATAAACTTTTAAAGTATGAAAAAGACATGCACTAAAATATTTATTCCAATAATTCCATATTACTTACTCGTATTTTATTAAGAATGTTGAACTTTGTCAGACGCGTAACAGTAAATATAATTATTAATATGTTTATATCTTCTCTGAATAAGAATTCGAATCTTGTAAAGACTGTAATCAAAGAATTATTACTACAATTAGCTCTGTTCAACTTTATTTCATGGGTTTCAAATTCAAACTAAACAACATTAAAAAAAAAGATCAGTTACAATTACATTAAAACAGTTAACAGGATTAGAAAAAACGAGAGGTTTCCGCGCACTTCCTCACACTCAAAATCATGGGAAGCGAGTGATAGTTTGTTTTTAGAAGACCAAAATCATCCAGATTGGCGCGGCATACGTTACAACTGGCCTGAGGATTAGTGTACGCTCTCATTGATCAAATCAAATAGCGCACGCTTACGTCACTTCCTGTTACTCATTTCCGTCCCTTTTCACGAAATCACCCCAACAAATATCCAGCAAGAGAGGAAAGATGTTACACATAAAAAAAAGGCATCAGACATTTATAACCTAAAAATATACATTTCTGTGAGTAAGTAAAATCAAAAACACAGTTCACAATATAGCATTAAACACTTATAAAAAATATATATCACGTTTTTAAAATGAAATTTGTTTAAAAAAAATCCAGAAGCAAGTAAATATCAAAAAACACCATTCGTAAACCATTTCGCACCATTTTTTAAAAATACAGTCAGGCCTCTATACATAACGAACCTCTATATTGCCAATGTTTCTATATAGCGAACTTTTCCCTGGAACCTTGAACATTTTATGATTTTTTTCGTAAAATAACCTCTCTATAGCGAAGTGTATTTTCTATATATAACGAGCTTTATTTCTTTTGTACTTCAAATTTTTTTCTCCCTATTTTTAAAATATTTCTGAACATTTCAAGTTATTCCCTCTTTTAACACATGTTATGGTGGTCATAAATCTTGAACTGGTTTTATTAAATCCTAACTCTCCGAGGGAAATAGAGTTCTCTCTGGATGTTTCATCCAAGAAGTGCAACTTTTAACCCCCATTGTCCAGTTCACTAGAAACATCGTTGATATCCCCTTTCACACTAAGTCCTGTGATCTAGTAATAAAATAATGTATGTTTAATATCACTTGTATGCTTTAAATTAGAAGTCCTTAAAATTCATTAATTTAATATAAATTCTTAAATTGAAAGTACAGAATATTTTCTTCGACATTCTTTTTTCTTGTTTTCCTTGTAGTTTTTCTCTCTCTTTTGTTTTTAATGGGTAAGATATATAAAATAAACATGTATGAATTTTAAAAGGGGTGTGAATAATTACTTTGTTTAATATGTAGTGTGTTTATAACTTTAAAATTTGTTGTATGTGGTTTTTAAAGTATATTAAAAGAGGAACCTCTGTATAACGAATTTTCCATATAACGAACTTTTTTCCGAGATTTAGCAACTTCGTTATATAGAGGTCCGACTGTACTTACATTTCTAATCAAAAATAAAATTCTCCCAAGGGAGTAAATATTTAAAAAAAAAACACCGTTTTTAAGGTACTCGTAAAAAGAGCAAGTCACGCACCACGCACATTAAAACATTTTCTATAACCTCGTGAATGTGTCGGCGTTTTAGTTATTAAAATTATATTACTTTTTTTATGAGGCAGCATAGCTTCGCAACCTTTTTTAAGATCTCTAAATGGTCGATGGGAATATTGAGGTTTTGCATCTTGTTCCCTCCATTTGAACTTTTTGTCTTCCATAAGAAAATCCCCTTGTCTGGGTTTATCAAAAATACGGTGCTATTTTTTTTTCTCATCAGTCTTTGGTCAAATATAAATCAAATTTCGATTTGGAATCATCCTCATCATTATCGGCGAAGTCCAAAAAGTCTAAATGTGCTTTCTTACTAGAGGGGGACATTCGTTGAACAAAAATGTAAAATTAAAGATGGATAAGTTTCAGCGTTTTTTTCTCTGAAAACTTTGGGAGAAACGAAAGCAAAACACACACACACACAAGTTATATAAAAAAACTTTTAAGTCAATTCCTACTTAGATCAACAAAAAAAAGTTTTATTTTAGCTACTTTTTTATTAAATAGTTACAATTAATATAAATATGCACATACGTAGGACAGAATCACAACATTAAGTGGTAATTAAATTTATTAATTATCATCAAAATATCCTATTGTCATCCAAAACAATCGTGTATATAAAATTTCATTTCAACTGAATGCTTTAAAACGTGAGAAAAAAAACCTTTTCAAGTTTTGACACAAAAGGGTCGCTAAGTCTCCAAAAATGATGCCAACGTGGCTGTTTTTGTAATTCTTTAAATAATTAGTTTTAATCAATTAATTTTTATTAATTATAATTAAATTATTGTATTGTCATCCAAAATAGTCATGTATATAAAATTTCAGCTAAATCGAGCGCTTTAAAATGTATTTTATTTACGATTGAACATTTCACCAATATAAATAAATAAATATAGATAGATAGAATGTGAGCTAATAGTAGGAATTGGAAAAAAAAAAAAAAAAAAAACCTAAATCATTTTGAAAACAATCAAGCAAATGATAATTTAATTTTATTTGTGTTGAAGGCGAATCAGTTTAGTGAAATTAGTGTTCTCAAAAGTGTTCGTATACCTGCAATTTTCTATAAAATTAAAGGGTTTTCGTGTAATAACAATTAGTACATCAACAATTATTAGATCAATTTTTTAATAACATCTGCAATTTGTTCTTATTATAATACAAAATTAGTTTTTAAAACATTGTACAACTATTATTTAAAAAAATTAATAATCAAAAAATTACTAAAAAAGTAACGACACAGAAGTCTTCGTACTCTTAAAAAATTTCGACATAGTTTTAACTATTGTGTATTTTTTAATATATTACTTAGTAGGATATCTTTTAATGTACACAATAATTTTTAAATGTCTTGTTATAGATTTCACGAGTATTTTGCAATTTTTGCATTAATGTTTCTCCATTCTATGATTATTGATTTTAGTTCACATTTTGTTTTTATGTATCATGTCTTCTTGACTTAACTCAGTGGCGCAATAGCTCATGAGGGCCAAGGCCACAATGCACACCTCAGTATACGCGATCTTGTGCCCTGAGGTGCATGAGCAGATGTTCCGGTCAAGTGGTCAGTCTGACGTGAAACCCCCAGTGTTAAGTTCCCAAGCAAGCTTCGTACTCATTTATCAACCCACTAAAGGGATGAAAGGCTGAGTCAACCTTACCCAGCCTGGAGTTTGAACCTCGGACCTGTGGTGTGGAAGCGCGATGCACTAACCACTCAGCTACTGGGCTTATCATATCTTCTTACTCTAACTTAATATTCTTACCGAATATGTTCTACTGGGTTTAAAGCAGGTGATTGAGCGTTTCTCAAATTTAGGTTCAGTTACAGATCAGGGCCGGCGCTAGCAGTTTCTCCACCCCGGGCAAAGAGGTAAAATGCCACCCCCGTTTATAACAAAAATTAAAAGAGATAACCTAGACCCTTCCCACGCTTAATGGTAAAATAAAACGTGAGCAAAAAAATTTATATCAATAATGTTGATTGATTGATTGATTTTTTTGCGCAAGAGCCAAGTTTGGCTATACTGCGCCACACATTCGTTAGTATATTAAAATTTTAAAAATATATACACACTGTATATATATACATATACACATATACATACATTTATCTTTTTATTTTAAAATGTCAGAAGAAAAACATAAAATTGAGCAAAGTATTTAAAAATGCATAAATGTAACATTTTACAGTAAAATGGTACAATAAAATCCTTATGAAAATTATATTTCATGTAAAACATTAATAGAGTATAAAAATGCAAAAAGGTTTGGATGGGGAGTTTCCCCAACCAAATCAGTCAAAGTTAAAAGATTAGTTTTAAAAAGGTGTTTCTTTTAGATGAATATTTTGGACATTCTTTTAAAATGTGTAAAATGGAAAGGTCACATTGACAAAAGTCGCATACTGGGGGACTCTCTCCTAGTAGCAAATGTCTATGAGTTAGACGAGTGTGTCCAATACGAAGTCGAGTCAAGCGGACATTATGTCTTCCAATGAGCAGTGGAAGGATGAATGCTATGTAGTTTGTTGATGATCTGTTGATCCCAAGTCTCTTGCCATATATGATGGATATAGTTCTGTATAGAAGTTTTTAAATTCTGGTAACAGACAAGTTGCTGCATGTGATCAGACATGGATCGTGCAGCGTTATCAGCCTGTTTATTACCAAGTATACCCACGTGTCCAGGTACTCAGGAAAAAATTATATCAAAACCCTTTCTTTCTAATTTTCGCAGAAGAATAAGTATTTCCATCACAGTGGGGTGTCTACGTTCTGTTAAAAAGTTTAAGGATTCTAGAGCACTCATGCTGTCAGTATACACACAAAAATGACGGTGGTTGGAAACTAACATGTTGAAGTGTGACAAGAATGGCAGTCAATTCAGCACTAAAGACAGACATGGAATTATATAAGGTAAAACTTAGAATGGTATTGTTAAAAACAACACCACACCCAACATGTCCTGCAGTCTTCGATCCGTCCGTGTAGACCGGTATGTACTTAGAATACTTACTGCAATGGAAAGAAAAGAGCTGCTGATAAATAGCATCAGCAGTGCCTGCTTTGTCATAGCCTGAAAAAGGGTTACTACAATTAAAAATTTGGATGTCCCAGGGTGGAAAAGCAAGGATATTATTTTCCTGGATATTTATGTTACTTAAGTGGGCGTCATTTAAAATAGCCTTTGCTCTTTCAGAAAAAGGCTTGATGTTAAATGAACGGGCGTCATAGAGTCGGGTGAGACCAGTGGCAAAAGAAAAGGATTTTAATAGATGAGAAGAAACAGACATGGCACGAATAAAGTAATTGGCACTTAACTGCCTCCACCTTAGTTCTAATGGTGGTTGATGGCACACCACATACAAGCTGGTAACAGGCGAAGTTCTGAAGGCACCAGAGATGATTCTCAGAGCAGAATGATGCATCGTCTCCAGTCGTCTTAACACAGATGCACGAGCAGAACCATACACTACACAACCGTAGTCTAAACGTGAAAGGATTAGTGCTTGATATATTCGGAGTAAAGAGACTCTATCGGCTCCACATAAGGTGTTTGACAGCACTTTTAAGATGTTGAGGGATCGTTCACACTTCCGCAATTAAAGGACATGCGGAAGGAAAGTCAATTTACAGTCAAAGATTACTCCGAGGAAGCGCACCTCACTGACTACAGGTATTTGTACATTTCCTATATGAATAAGAGGATCTAGATGTAGGTTTCACTTTCTGCATAAATGGACACAGCTGCTCTTGGAAGGAGAGATCGTGTGACCATTCTGATCGCACCACTTAACTAATCGATTGACAGTTGTTTGCAGTTGTCTCTCAATCAGTCGCATATCTGAACCTTGGCAAGAGACCTGTAGATCATCAACGTAAAGTATTCCTCACACTGATGGCGGGAGGTGATGAAGTATGCTACTCATATGAATATTAAAAAGGGTAACGCTCAAAACGCTACCTTGAGGAACACCTTGATCTTGCATGAATTTATGAGAAGATGAGTGACAATGCGTACATGAAAATAATGAACAGCTAAAAAGTTAAAAATAAAAATGGGAAGATTTCCCCTTAAGCCGAAATCATACATATTACGGAGAATCCCATAGCGCCATGTTCTATATCAAAGAAAAGAGAAACCAAATGGTTTCTCCTAACGAAGGCATCCCTGATTTGGGATTCTAAGTAAACAATGTTATCAAGAGTGGTTCGGCCCTTACGGAATCCACTCTTCAAAGAAGAAATAAGTTTTTCTTTCTCCAAAACATACACCAAACGAGTATTTACCATGCGTTCAAAGGTCTTGCAGAAGCAGCTCGTCAGAGCAATGGAACTGTAACTCAGAGGATCTGTTGCCACCTTTCCCGGCTTAAGGATTGGAATCACAATGGCTTCTCTCCAGCTGGAGGGATAGTAATTCTCCTTCCACACTGTTGAACAAATAGAGGATGTTGGTTAGAGAGTCAGGATTTAGATGACGCAGCATCGTGTAAGTGATTCTATCTAGTCCAGGGCTTGTATTGTGTGCTTGTAAGAGTGCCTTTTTTAACTCAGTCATCGTGAAGTCACAATTATATGGAAAAAAGGAACGAGTGGAAACATTCATTGGGGTACGTTCTGCACGCCTCTTAATCTCGAGAAAACGAGAATTATAAGAGGCTGCACTAGATACACTCTGAAAAGTTTCACCCAGAATATTAGCAATTTCGACTGGGGAAGAAAAGACAGAGTCTGAGGTTTGTAAAATAGGGAACGAAAATTCCCGATATATACCATTTGCTGCCTTAACTTTTCTCCATAATTGTTTACTGGACGTTGACGAGGTGAGTGAAGACACATATCGAATCCAAGACTTCCTCTGACTCTGACGCCTTACTCTGAGAGCATTTGCTTTTGCCTTTTTGAACGCCAAGAGATTCTCTGTAGTGGGATATCTGCGAAAGATTCCCCATAACCTCCGCTGGTTCTTATACGCTGTCTGACAATCAGCATTCCACCAAGGTTTGTAACGTTGGAATGAATGACTTGAATTCTTTGGTATTGATAAATCAGCAGCAGCAATCTAAACATTGGTGACTTCTTGTACAGCGGTATCAACACTTTCTGTCTTGACCATTGCATCAGATATCACAGCCAACTGTGTGAAAAGGGCCCAGTCGGCACGACTATAAGAATACGTAGGTGGGAAGGTTTTCCCACCCGTATAATCGTGAGAAAGGATAACAGGGAAGTGGTCGCTATTATGTAGGTCCTTCTCAACAGACAAATTTAAATTAGGTAAGAGTGACGGTGAGCAGATGGCCAAATCTAATGTGTGAAATGATCGTGTGGGTTTGTGAAAGTACGTTGGTTCCTCGTGATTGAGAAGGCAGAGACAGTGATCAGAAAGTACCTGCTCGATCTGTCTGCCACGAGAGTTCGTCTGCACACTATCCCACAGAGTGCTATGTCCATTGAAGTCACCAAGTATGACAAAGGGTGCTGGCAATTGATCAACCAGGATGTTCAAGTCTTGTTGGTGGATAACAGCATTTGGTGGCAAGTAAAGACAGCAGACTGTGATAAGGCACGTGGAGTGAATTCTCATGGCTACAGCCTGCAACAAGGTACGGAGTGGGAAAGCACTAGAAGGAACATCGAGGGATGTAAAAATACATACGCCTCCGGACACAGAGGATCCCTCCGTGTCTTTCAGCACACAACCATACCGACGTATCTTTGTTGTGTGACAAGGCTTCAAGAAAGTCTCTTGAAGTGCATACTGGATGATACTGACGTATGATGTCTTTTACGTCATCTGTATGCAATCTATAGCCACGACAGTTCCAAGAAATCAGGGAAGTTATTTTTTGGGCGAACATGGCGAAAGGGGCCCTGTCAAGGGATTATCTGCCACTTTTTTAAAATAAGCCTCTAAAAGGCTCTCATTTTCTTCAGATGCCAGACCTATGACGTAAACCGTGTCAGAAGGATCAGCGTCTGTGTCCACGGCATCCGAAGTTTTAGAAGTTTTCCGTCTCCGAGATCTTTTGGAGACGGGAGATGATTCATTGGGGAAATCTTCTTCCCTCGCAGTTTTTAAGGTTGTGTTTTTGGCAGGATTTTTCTTTAAATTTGTTGTAGGTTTTTTACTTAATAAGTCTATTGTTTTGCTATCTTTTCGGGAACGATGTAATTGAGATGGTTGTTTAATGTTTTCTTTTGCATCAGAGAGAGAGAGAGATAGAATAGTTGGTGATACTGTAGGTGTTATTGAAGAGATAGATGGCAAGAGTTGTGCTTGGGATGAGGATGATTTGGTAACAGTAGGGGAAGAGAATGAAATATTTGGTTTGGGAGGAGATGAAAGTGGTGGCAGTAAATTTAAAGGTGGACATTTTATTTTAGTGATGTTTTCATCTGTCTGTGTTGTAACGGATATTGATGAAGATTTAGTAGCTTGGGCATATGTTTGGGATAGTTGAGGGGGTATTAATTTCTTAGCTTCTATATAAGATATATTATTGTTTGTTTTGATTTCTTGTATTTTTTTTCTCTATTTTCCATTTTGGGAATAGTTTAGAATTCGATGGATGGGACTGTGAGCAGTTAATACATTTTGGCTCTAGAGTACAGTCAGTAGAAGAGTGTCCAGCAGACGCACATCTAGAGCAAGTCAGTTGTCCACGGCAAGAAGTTTGTGAATGTCCGAAACTGTGTGACTTGAAACAGCGCAGAGGATTCGGAATGTAAGGGCGAATCTTACAGTTTAGGTATCCGGCTTTAATTGTTGTGGGTAGTTTAGGTCTATTAAAGGTTAGAATCAAATGTTTTGTTGGAATAAAAGAAGCCTCTTTTTTTATTGTTATTCTTCTAACCTGGATCACATCCTGATCAGAAAATCCATCGAGGATTTCTGCGTCTGTGGTGGTCAACAGATCAGATTCTGAAATTACACCTCTGCAGGAATTGAGCGTTTTGTGCGGACTTATGGTACCCGAAGAATCTAGAAAAGATTTGGCAAGTAGGAACGACTTTGTTTGTAAAGTGGAGCTAGTTTCGATTAGTACGTCACCGGATCGTAACCGTTTTACCGATTTAGGTTCACCACCTATCCCTATTAGAGCTTTATTAATTGCAAATGGCGATTTTGTTAGCATACCATTGTCTGGTAAAGATAAAAGTAAAAATCTAGTATGTGCAGCAATATTGTCAACGTTAGGGTTGGGTAATACTAGGCCTTTACCCTGGCACAGCAGAATTGGATTCATAAGCGCAAGAAAAATTCGTCCTGGCGTGCCTCCACCCACCACGGAGTCCAACAAGGGAGGCAGTGTGCCGGTCATCTGGCAAAAACCAGGCACGGCGCTTACCTGGAGTACACCCAGAATATAGTGCTACAGCATCAGGGCGAGGATCCAACGGATAAACCCGACACCCCTTATCTGCAGCACTAACCCTATATCAGTGTCTCTTCGGGGACACCAAAGAGAGGTACCACCAGCCGATTGAAAGAAGCGGGCTCACTCCTGCCACCCGTCTACAGTGAAGCGTGGGCCAAAGAGAACGCAGAGGTATCCCTAGGCCATCAATCTCAACCATATGGAAGAAGGGTGGGCAAAGGGAACGCAAAGGATCCCCAGAACACCATTTTCCTCCTTACGGGACGCCGCACACGGCAAACATGCGGGTTGGCAAACCAACGGTGTTAGTCGAACATAAATAAAGCAACAAAATCAAAAGATTTAAAGAAATATACGAAAAGGAAATTAAATAAACGCAATAGAAAATGAAAACCAAAATATGTTAATGATAAATAGTTTTCTCGTATGAAAAAACCAATCAAAAAATGAACAAAGTTCATTCTATGATATTTGTCTGTGGTCTGGACGTAAAAATTGTGGTCTCGACGTGAAACTCTGTGGTCTGGACGTGAAAAGAAGAAAAGGAAAAGTGGGATGACAAGAAAGAGGGTCAAAAATAGAGAAGGATCACTAGGGTACCCCGGGGTCGTGACACCCGAGTTTACCAAAGAGAGTAAACCCCTTGGGAAAAGGAAAAGATCACTAGGGTACCTCGGGATTGTGACACCCGAACTCACCTAAAGAAGGTGAGCCCCCTGAAGGGATCAATAATGTTGAAGTTTTTTGATTAGCAAAAAATACTTATTAATTTATGTTTTTGGAACTAAATTAAAACTAGGGTTGCACAGAAAAAAAAGAAAGTCATTTCTAGTGCATAATTATAAAATACAGATATTAAAAAAATACTAAAACAAATTATAGAACCACTAAATATTAAAACTTAATTACATATTAAAAATACATTTAAACCGAGAGTTAAATTTAAGTGTTTTTTTCTCACTTTAATTTCTGAAATTTTTTTATAATTTCTTTAATATTAATTTCTTCAACCAGTTCATGTTCAATGGCTATTGATGTCAAGCCGTTTAGTGGATTCTGGGTAGTTGTGGAGCGTAAAATTTTTTTAATTAATTTTAATTTGGAGAAACTTCCTTCTCACTTGTCACACTTATTGGAAGAGTAAACAATAGAGATTTGGAGCAAAATCCAGGTTCGGTATGAATTTTAAAATCTGGATTGGACATTCTTTTTTATTTAGTAAAGCTAAAACCAATACTATCTCCCCTGCTAGGTTCAGCGCGTTTATATCTGATTAATTCCCATCAGTTAACACTGTTTCTAGACCTTTACATTACTTTAGTACCTCGTTTTGAGGAGTATCTTTTAAATCACAAATATAAATAATGAATGTACTCAAAAGCTCATTAATAATTTGCATTTTAAATTAACTACTATCGTCCTTATAAGCGACTAAAGAAATTATTTTTATACGAGAGGCAAATAATATTTTTTAATTTGAATAACAGTGTCAATCGAAAATGTTTAAAGACGATTACGGTACATTCAAGCTACGAAAACACACATATTTAATTGTGTCAATCAACATGAAAATATTCTGCGAAACTGGTGATATTTATATTTATGTATGTAAAACGAAAAATAAGTAAATGAGATAGAAAAAGCACAAATGCAGAAAAATAATTTTTTTCACTTTATCTTACACAATGATTAAAATTCCTGGGCATTAAACCTTACAAATGTAAAAGAGAATTTAAAAATGCAAATATTGTTACCTTTTTAGTTGTACGACTTAGTCTCGTCCGGATAAGCACAGGAAGCTAAAATAATTCGTTCGGAAGTCAAATTGACACAAGATTCCCCCAGTTTTATTCGAAAAGGGGTCTTTTTCTCAGGGTCATTCTGCCCCTTTCTTTTCATTCATAAAACTTGACCGTGCATTTCATCACTTTTGTTGAGACTAATCTCTGCCAAAATCTGTCTCTTTCAATAGTACGCGAATTCACGCATAGAAAGCAGTAACACTTTTAGGAAATTAGTTGAAAGAGAAGGAACCTGATGCCGAAATTCTTCCTTATCGCTCCCTCTTCTTTCTCCCATGAGACCAGCGTTGGGAAACACGGTTTTAAATACTAATGAATACTCGTTTAAAAAAATACCATAGGACACCATAGAGAAAACGTGAATATTTTGCATACACATTAAAATTTTTTCTTCGAATTTTTATTTTGACTCGTGGAACCCTAGAGTTCCATGGAACACAGTTTGAAGACTACTGGTTTATATCCATGGATATATACTGGTTTATACAGATATATACTGGATATATACATCAATGGATATATACTGGTTTATATCAAAATTTATAACCACCATAAAATGTGTTAAAGGGAGAATAACTTGAAATTTTTTCAGAAATACTTTAAAAAAAAGGGAGAATAAAAATTGAATCACAAAAGAAAAAGTCCGTTGTATAGAAATGCGCTTCGCTATAGAGAGGTTATTTTACGAAGAAAATCGTGAAATGTTCAAGGTTCTAGGAAAAAGTTCGCAATATAGAAAAATTCGTAATATAGAGGTTCGTTATATAAAGGTTTCGACCATATTTTTAAAATCGGGTGCCTTTTGTATTTTTTTTTTTTTTTTTGAAAGTAAACCTTATTTAATCGGGAAAACTTAATTTTTTTCCACCCTTTAATATTAACCCCAGAATCAAAAGAGGTAGATTTTTAAAAGTTTAAAATTTGCATTTTATTTGGATTCCCAGTAGCTTCATTCACATCAAATTTTAAATATTTTCGGAAACTTTTATTTTTTATTAAACCCTAAATGTTACCCCCAAAATTAGGGGATGACATTTTATACCACCTTTTTAACAATGGTACCAATCCGGTAACATACCCTATCAAACAAAAAAAATCATTCAAATCGGTTGAGATATGCCAAAGTAATCGTCAGACAAACATAAAAAAATAAATAAAAGATCGAATTGATAACCTCCTTCCTTTTTGAAGTTGGTTAAAAATACATAAAAAAGCCTCGTTTAAAAAAGAAAAATCCTGTAGAAGCTATTTAAATATTTCTTGAGAAAAACTGAATATTTTTTATAATTATTCTACTCTCTTTTTTTTTTATAACACAACACAAATTTAAAAAAGGCCCAGTAAACAGTAATTATATTATAATGCACTCTACTTCGCTAGCAACCAATCTGCAATGCAATTATTCCACAAATAAAACAATAGAACTGCTTTTTTTTTCTTTTATAGTCACGGTTAAAAGCGTGTGAAAGCTTGTCAGAACTGATTTTTCGCGCCCGCCCGCATTTTCATACATATTTCGACAAGTTAAGATATACGGTAAAAAATTCTATTACAGCACTTTGTATGTGTTACTATTTATTTAAATTATAATAAAAAGAGTGATTTTGTTTACGTTTTAAGCTATTTTAAAGTGGGAATTTATTATGCTTGTGAGCGGTATCCTTCAATCTTGGTTTATTTTCTTCATAGACTAGTTAGTTTTAAAGCCAGTTTGCCGCCTCCTAAGGTTGCCGCTCCGGGCAGGGGCCCGGCTTGCCCACCCCTAGCGCCGGCCCTGTACAAATACATCAAAGGCGTACGTTGAGAGTAGCACGATGTGGATCTTTACCTTGTTAAAAAATTGGTCGTCTCCAATCCTCAAATTTTGGGCGGATAATTTCAAATAGTTTTTAAAATGTTTAAATAAAGCTGATGATTCACCATACCCTCAAAAAATACCAAATTACCTAATCCTGATGAATTCTGTGGCGTTATTTTCTTGGTAGTTTTTTGATTATTAATTTTTTAAAAATAATAGTTATACTATGTTTTAAAAATTCATTTTGTATTCCAATAAGAACAAATTGAAGATATTATTTAAAAAAAATTACAGTACCCCAGTGTAATAATTGTTATTAGTCGAAAATCCCTTAATTTCATAGAAAATCGGAAGTGTACAAACACTTTTGAGAGCCACTGTATGAGTTAAACATTACTTCAGAGTACTTTTAAACCAACCTTTTATTTTCAACACATTAACTAAAATTATATATATTTGTTGTTAGAAAACCTTTCTCATTAGCAAAGAAATCAATTTCAAAACAAATCGTCTGCTAAAAATTAATATTCGACAAATGAGAGAGAGAGGTCCATTGGCCAAAAGTTATGGACAGTACTGGTCTAGATATTTTATCCAAATTAGTTAGGCTTGGTCAGAGGAAACAAGTATGTCTCCAGTGGATTCCATCACATGTGGATGTGCCTGGGAACGAAGTTGTGAAGGGGTCTCCTTGGACCTCACTTTGAGAACGAGAATAAATAGGAGTCATGAAAGAACCAGTAGCCATTTTTATAAACAACTTTCTTTATTTGGTTATCTTATCCAAATAGAATCAAAGACTTATTAACAAATATATCTAACTAGTATTATGAGGTTTTAAAGGTAATATCCTTTAAATTAACTTAATGAATTAATGATCCAATTAATTAACAATTAGAATATCGATCACGCAGAGATTACCGCGATAAGAGATCCCAGATTTATATTCAATAATGTTCCTATTGAACATTTAACTTTAATCTCACTCCTAATATAAAACTTTAACAAGACTTTAAATATAAATCAATATTTACCACACTGCAGCTCAGCTCTTCCTGAGATTTATCTCCACCTAGAAATCTAACTTCACCGTTCTACCTTCCTGTTTCAATCTCTCTCTCCTACTGCTTCTTGCTTTACTATTCCGTTTGACTTAAATACTTTATCTAATCTGCATATAACAAGGAATCATGTCCGCTTTTTTGGAGTTGATTGGAAATAGGTAGGGAATTAAATTTCCCTAAAAAGGACGACTCAGAAGGTTAGTGATAAAGTTCCGTATAGATTTGCCACAAAGTTGCCGATGAGCTGGCTGGTCGGGGATGTGATCTCCCTAACCCCAGTTCCACTGTCTTAACCCATACGAAAATTCATCCCTTCCAAAGAAATAAAATTAATTTGACTTGGCGAAACCCTCCTGCTCACCACTGGTACGCAGCTAAGAGTCCTGGTCTATCTATACAGTGCAGGAGTTCCGGGGCTCATCAGACGGCCTTGGCGCGCCTTAGAAGTGGTCACCTGCGTAGACTGACTTTTGTGCAGGGGGTAAAGTCTTTCTCTCTTTACCTGTCCCTTCTCTCTCCTTGCTTCTCCTGCTCATCTTCTGGGCTGCTGGGGCATTTCCCTGCGACAGTTGTATGAAGAGCAAGCCCTGGTGTGTGAGACTATTACGCGGAAAGGTCAAATGGACTTGGTGTAGGCTTTTCTGCTCCAAGGGGATTGGAAACAACAACAACAAGAGAGAGAGAATTATATTTTTATTATTTTACTATATTTCAACGCAAAATATTTACAAATGATTAAGAACTAAAAATTGTGTTCCTTTTAATTGTATTTTTAAATATACAAAAATCTTTTCCACTTCAAATTAAATCAATTGTCAAGAAAAAAGGTAGAATTAAATTTCCTCTACAATAGAACTAAAATCGAGATAAAAAAAAAACACAAACTCGCAAAGTTTTAAAGAAAGAAGCATTTAAATTTCACATTTTTAGAATAAAAATGTAAAAGAATTTACTCTTAAAAACATACCACTCATGTTTGCTGACAAAGATCAAAGATTCATGAACAAGAAGCAGTTGATATGCAAGAAAATAACTATAACACGATCGAATGCGAATAGCACAACGGTTGAGGTAGAAAATGATTCTTTTTTTTAACCATCTTTTTACCTTTCCGTCGCCAGGTGTGCCGGGTTTTCAGTTAATTATATATTGGGGGAAATCAGATGGGGAACAGGAGATTGTTTCTGGTTTTGTTAAAATACTCCAGAGACCGTTTGCGTTTTCATATTTAGGCGGGCAAGACCAAGGCTGTATGGCCTTGGTTAGACTCATATGACGTCATAGTCACATGATATATGCAATCCAATTAGCTCACACGCTTCATAGTTGTTAACTTTGGTTTTTTACAAACTTTTTTTTTAAAGTTCATTTTTAATTTACAAAATACGTATTTACACCTTTTTAAAAATGCATGCCATGTTCATAATAGCCGACGTAGATAAAAAAAATAATCTTGAGAGTTAAAAGTACCTGTACAAGATTTTTTTTTCTTTTGAAAAACTTATTGTAGAATCTTAATACACAAGAGCATGTTTATCCAATTACTAAATTTGAACTTGTATCTAGATTTTTAGAACTACAAGTCTTCTGTCAATTTTGAATTTAACGGAAAGCATGCGATTATATATTTATTTATCATTTGACTTTCATGAATTTAACACATTGTAATTTCTCTAAATAATACAAGTAATTATAGCTTATCCAAATATGATCAAATCAAGTTATATATATTATTAAAAATATTTGAAAGAATTAACAAGAAAGTTTAATGACGTGATTAAATTTTCTCATAAATTCAACTAATACATTGATAAGAATTTTACGAAAATAATTGTTGAAAACGAGAATTATTATTATAAAAATTATAGTTTAGAAAAACTATAAAAGCGTGTTCTTTAGTTTTTTTTAAACTATAATTTATTTTTCATGACTTTAGTTCAATCTACAATAAAAGTGTGCGTTTATTTTTATTTTTTAAACTATCATTTATTCCTTGGCGAATCGATCTTAAATGCGTCCTTTCTTAGAATCTGAAAGACCCATTGGCATTCTATCAACGCTTCGATACAGCCTGGTTCGCAAAATGTAGGATCAGCCAACGGAAAGAAATCTGGAAGAGCTAAGTTTGAAATATACTGCTGGACAATTGCTAAGGACGGATCACAAATTGCTATGTAGCATAACATTAAGCGAGACATGAGGCCTAGTAGGATAAAATATAGTTGCCACACTGTTCAGACATTAGAATAAAGAATATTTATTATTCTGGAAAGTACAAAAGCTGTGAAACATCTGAAAGAAAGAAAAAAGGTTCATTTCATCTGCGTACGGAGAAATGGAACAATGCATCTAAAAGTCAGCAGGTACCTTAAAGAAAGGTATCAGTACGGGATATGTCCACCGTGGAGTGTGATGCAACATTCCACACGTCGTACCATACTTTGCACAACATTATCCAGCAGCTGTTGAGGCAATTTATCCCATTCCTCTGTGAGTGCACGGATGAGGGTGTTCTTGTTTGTCGGAGGATAGTTTCGACCAGCACCTTGCCTCCCCAAAGCATCCCACACATTTTCAATGGGTCTGGAGAACGCGCTGGCCATACGAGACGTTGAATACCCTCGCTGTCTAGACAATCCTGAACAGCGAGTGTTCGATGACATGTTGCGTTGTTGTCCATAAAAACAAATTTATCACCGACAGCACCACGGAAAAGACGAACATGAGGAAGTAGAACTTCATCAATGTATCGTTGGCCCGTCATAGTCCCATTCGCAACCACATGTAGGCGCGTGCGGCCATTGATCATGATGCCGGCCCACACCATGATACTGCATGTCGGATATCGGTCCTTTTCCTGGACGATAAGCAGTACCACTCTCGCGCCAGATCAGTTGGCGTCTACAATCCGATGACAGACTGAACCTACTCTCCTCTGAGAATAGTACGTATGCCCAGTCCTGTTCAGTCCAATTGTGATGCTCACGACACCATTGCAAACGGGCAGTACGGGGCTGTCTGGTCAATGGGACACACACAACAGGTCTGCGTGCGTATAGTCCTCCTTCCCTCAAACGTCTGGCAACAGTTTTTCGGGAGATCTGCTTTCCTGAGGCAGCAAGAAACTGATTTGCCACCTGCTGAGCTGTGGTGCGCCTGTTCCTTTTTGCTGATAGGACGATATATCTGTCTTCTGCAAGCGTCGTACTTCTAACACGACCTCCCCCGTGCCGTCTACTACACATTCCAGTAGTTTTAAATGACTTCCACAGCCGTGAAACAACGCTGTGAGCGATGTCGAACTCCCTGGCAACATCTGTTATTTTTCGCCTTTCTTCGATCTCTCCAATAATTCGGCCACGCATAAAATCATCTATGTGATGTCGGGAAGACATGCCAAAAATTTTAAGTTCGTCTATTAAATCTTTCCTGTAAAACTTTGACTTGAAACAACAACTGTCCACACGCGTCAAAACCTTTAAAGCTCTTATGAACGCTATCACGTGATGAACAGACGTGGAAAAAAATTTGCGTACTCATACTTCTTCTTACTAATATCCCGCACTTATTCTAATTTTCCACATTTTGCTTCCTTTCATTTTGTGGTTGCTATGGATGATAGTGTTATCCGTCCTTAGCAATTGTCCAGCAGTGTGTATATATATATAATGCGAAATGAGTGAGGGAATATTAACATCGCACTGTTCAGCTAAGGACCTACGATGCACTTCGTAATTTTGAGCCATGGTCAAGTGACAAAGACGACACCTGAGCTGGCACCCCTCTCCTAACTTCCACACCACACTAACGGGAGGACGTTTGAACTCTCGACAGATTTAGCGTGCATCGCTCCCCTACACGCGGGTCTTCATTGACACTAGACTCGAGCTCATGACATGCCAACCACGAGTCTGTTATCTTAGCTACTGCGGCCATACTTAATGCGGAAGAAGGTGCAAAATCAACGATATTTTTTACTAAAAAGAGTTCAATATTTTCTCTGAAACTCATCCTTCCCTCAAAAACATCCTTCGCTTTTTCACATATATAAAGAACACTTATTTGTGTTAACCATGAGCGTTTTCGCTTTAGGATTGTAACTTAATCTTTTAGTCGCCAAACGATCCTGATGAGGACAATGGAATAAAATTATTATATTATTGTATTGCCATCGGTCCTTGACAAGTGTGCAAAATTTCGAATTCATCTGACTTTTTAAAGTGGATAAAAATTGAGTTCAAAGATTCCGTTACATACATGTGAAGCTAGAGAAAGCTTGTTAAAAACTAATCTAATTCTTAAATCATTGAGGTTCCCATTTTTTTCCCCAAAGACATTGCTTCTAGGAAAGCGTCTGAGGGAGTGAGTGAGTGAGTGAATATTAACGTCACACTGTTCAGCTACACGAGGGCTTTTGGCGACGGATCTCATCATTTTGAACCATGGTCAAGTGACGAGGACGACACCTGAGCTGGCACCACCTCTCCTAACAACCACACCACACCAACGAGAGGACGTTTGAGCTCTCGGCAGATTTAACGTGAATCGCTTCCCTACACGGTGGGTCTTTAGTGACGCTGGGCTTGAATTCGTGACGAGCCAGCCACGATCCGATACCTTGACCACTAGGCTACCGTGACCTCTTGGAAAGCGCCAACAGCATGTTCTAAGTGTGTGATGCAGACTATATACAGTTGCGATAAATGAAATATATATTGGCAAACAGTGGCGTAACGTACACCCCCGCCACCCCTGCACCGCGGGGGGCCCAAGACTCTAGGAGCCCCAAAGCCTGAGCGATGCCCATTGCGTAAGATCCGGCTACTGCTCAAAATCTGATTTTGCAGGGGGGGGGGCCGAAAATTCTCCGTTACGCCACTGTTGGCAAACTCAAAGATTTCTTGGAAGCAATTTGAGAAAGCATTCCTTTGTATTGGCATTTTCAGGACAAAGGTAAATCTTTTTTGTGGGTTTCACCCAATGGATTGATAGAGGATGATGGACTGATAAAAATAAAATATCCTTATTCTGCAAGATTAAGAAACCTATCAGAATTACAAACAGGGCGAAAGGGGAGGGTAGTGTAGGCTTCAAAATTCCAAGTGAGTGAATATTAACGTCACACTGTTCAGCTACTCGAGGTGGGTTTGGCGAGGGACCTTGTGGGAGCGCGGTAGTCAAGGCATCGGATCGTGGCTGGCGTGTCATGAGCACGAGCCCAGTACCACTAAAGACCCGCCGTGTCACGTTAAATCTGCCAAGAGCTCAAACGTCCTCCCGTTGGTGTGGTGTGGTAGTTGGTAGAGGGCTGTGCCAGCTCAGGTGTCACCATCGTCACTTATCCATAAGTCGAAATTACGAGATCCGTCGCCAAAAGCCTTTGTGTAGCTTAAGAATGCGACGTTAATATTCACTCACGCGATGGACCTTGTAATTTTGAACCATGGTCACGTGACAAAGATGACACCCGAGCTGGAATCACTTCTCCGAACTATCACACAGCACCAATGGGAGAAAATTTAAGCCCGGCAGATTTAACCAGACACGAACTCAAGACATCCTGGCCACGAGTCCGTAGCCATAACCAATAGGCCACTGCGGCCGCGCAGTTTCAATGTTATTTTTTAAAAGATGAACATAATTATTCACTAGACACTAAAGCAATTTTTTTTTATTTAAATATAAAAATACATTGCAGGCTTCACATTTTGATTGTGGTCGACTTCAAATACTTTTTTTTTTTTGCACACACTTCCCAACGTCCTCTATTTCCCACAGTAGTCCAGGGTTGGTGAACCTTTTTAGGAAGAGTGCCGTTTTCAGATAAAAAAAATAGTTAAACGTGCCGCTTCTAACTTTTTGCAGTGCGACGTTAATATTCTCATACTCATTCATTCCCTCATTGCAACTTTTCGAACAAATGAAACAGTAAAAAAAAAAAAAAAATGTTACTTATAGGCTTATTATGTAACTTTTACGAAAAGAGCACATTTTTAAAGCACAAGTCTAATAGTGCAAATTTAAAACCAATATAATAAATGAGACGAAAGAACAAACTTAAATTTTAGTGTTAATCAATTCAGTTAATTTTGTACTTTATTTTGATTTTTTTATGTTCATAATAGATAAATAATTTGTTCATAAACGTATATTGTTTCAAATCTACAATATTTGTCAGCCAAATCATGTAAATTAAAAAAATTCCTTGTTAGTACAAAAATTTCCAAAATTCAATAGAATAAAAAAAAATATAATATATGTAGTTTTAAAAACTCGTAAGATACTATCCACTCTTAAAATAACATCAAAATCCTTTTTAATTTAATTCATATAATTTGCCATGATTGGATAAATCAGTTCTTTTGTTTTACTTGAAAAATATTTGACATTTTTTAATCTATGGAGACCAAATTGTTTTCGTTACGGAGCTCCTATAAAGAATTTTTCCCCTAATCGTAACTGGAATTTAAATTTAGCAGTTACACACAAAAAAAAACATCCATAAATTCAGAATGTTTCGAATTCACTGCCCTTTATTTAGACTTGAGAGAGATTTAAATTAGTTGATATATTTTTTGATTAATACAATATCAATTTTGTAAGAATCGGGTTCTACCGAATCACCGACCAGCTTCACATTCAATGAGGAATTGAAACATTTGGCATCGTATTCGGAAGATCCACCTATATTGGCGCGAGAATGGATCGGCTCTGTAACCTTGCAGAATAACGCCCCCTTCATCTTTTTGTTTTCCTCTTAGAGAGAAAATGCCTTCTCCTTAACCACTTCAACTAGAGTTGTTCCTAACGTAAATTTTTATAAGTTCATTATTAAAAATACATATTTTACTAAGTATACTGTTAATTTTGTAGACATATTTACATTATCATTTCAACAATGCCTATCGCAGAAAAAAGAAGTGCTACTGATGGCGTGGTTGTCCCTTTCAAGAAACCTAGAACTGAATTAATTCCTGGTATTGAGGACAGTCAAGATGAACAACCGGTAAACTTTTCTATAATTTGCATTTTAATTTTCAAATTACGTTTTTTAAAATTTGGAATTCTTTTGTTAGTTTTTTTTGTGAAGCAAGCAAAGAGCACATTGGAATGTTCCTAAAAATTGATCAATATAGAAGTGTTAAGTGAATTAATAATAAATGAATTTATCAAATAAATATATATGTATAATAATGTCATTAGAATAATTACTTTTAAAAATTGTGCTTCTTAATGTGTCCTTTGATTACTTCAGAATAGTCCATGTTTGTTACCCTTTTATAAAGTGAATTAAAATAGAATTAAAGTGTTAAATCTCTGTTTATACTAACCTTTAAATATGGGTAAAGTGCTATTAGTTCACCTTGATTTTTTCGGCACCAAATCGTGCCAAAGGCTTTCTTGCAGTAGCAGAAAATATACTTCTAGAGGGAGGTGCAAAATAAATACATATTTTAGGTAGTGATTTAAATAACAGGGCTAAAACTATGGATAGACTTGCATCTTATTAACAATAATGTAGTCAGTAACATTTTTGACAAAAGAGATTCGTTTAAGTTCCATATAATTAAAATTCCTGTATGGAACAGTAATTTTCATATATCAATTTACAGAAATATCATTTTGAATTTTTTATTTAGAAATGATAACTTAACTACCCACAAAATAGATAAATACAATAATATAAAAAAATTTTTTCAATGTTGTTTAGATCATGAATACCCTTTTAATTTCTTGAGATCTTATATTCATCACAAATACATTAACCGTCTTGCTACTTCGAATTCCAAATCCACCACACAACAATAGGTTTTCAAAGTCAGCATGTTAGTGGTCTTGCTGTGAAGATTATATCATAACACTCATATCACAGTTTACATTTTTTCCACACACATCTTAAACATCTTACACATTTTTGACAACCAACCAAATTAGAGCCTAGCAAATTTACATTTTTGACAATCAACCAATTCAAATTTTACCATATTTGATTGTCGTCATTCTATACTTGTCTTTGCTGGCTGGTTTAAAAGTCAGCTCAAAGATGTGTTTATGTTTTTTCGAATTTTTAACTTGGTGAATAATTGACTTTCATTAATGGCAAGATGCTTGTTTCTCTTCGTAAAAGCTTTGTGAGTAAAGAAATTTTGTTAAATTAATTTTTGAAAGATACTTTTCTTATGTAATTGTTCTAGTATTTTTCTACTTTTCTTACATAATTATTTTGTGATTTTTCTGCATTAAGAGTTTGGGAGAGTTTGTTACATAATAGTAGTGATTGGTTTTATCATGCTCTCTGAGTTATACTTTCTCTGAAGCTTTGTTTATTTTATTTGGTTTTCCTACCGAGTTGCAAAGGGGAAGGTTGGCGCCTTCAAACTAGTTTAACCCCACTTATTCGGTCCTAAGTCCGAAATTGCTTTCTGACTCGCTAGGTTCTTCTTTTTTGTAGTTCTTTTATTTCTCTATAATTTTGTTCTTCATGTTCAGCTTTCATATTTTTATTACGTAATTTCTTGTTATGTTCTTTATCTATTATTTCTTGTTTTTGATAAATAATACATATTTCTTTTATATATATATATATATATATATATATATATATATATATATATATATATAATTTTGAAGGTCAGCCAACTTCTCACTTTTCTCATTTTCATTCGCTACAGCAGTCATTCGAGCTTCTCGTAGAAATACACGTACTAATCCACTATAATATTTTTGTTAATTTGCAAGTCATGCAGCAAAAATTTATTCATTACCAATATTTTGCATCTTGCAAAACATTACTTATGCTCTTAAGGTCAACATTGAATCATGTATCCCTCTCTACACTCATGCACATATTGTTGGGATTATCTTTCTTTGGGGTATATGAATGTAACTTGTAACCATCAATCATTTTCTTTCTCTTGAAGAAATGTGTATTTCTCCCACATTTCAGACATTTATACTTAAATGCTATAAATCCTGCATTCATACACCAGTCAATAACTTTTCATCACTTTTATTCAAAAGTTTTTTAAAAAATTCATTTGTAGTATCACTCTTAGCATGTTTTGGTATTTTTGTATTCTAACAAACACTTAACTATTAATAACTTGCCAAGTTGGCAACCATGATTTCCTATGTGTCAAACGTGCTGAATTGGCAACCATGTGCTTTGTTTCATATAATATCACCTATAGGTTGCGATAATACGTAGGTTCCCATTTTTATTTCCAGCCATTCTCAAGATAAACTGGCACTCTTTCCAAACCAACCTTTGAAAATGACCATTGACAAAAAAACTTACCATTGCTTGAAAACTGGCAAAAGAAAAAAAACCAGTTCAAGTAGAGTTACATTTTCTCTCAAAGTTGGCAATGCTTTCGACTTTGCACAAAAAATTAGCCAAGATTTGGTGACATTTTTTATTTATCAAATGAGAGGTTGAACTAGGATTCAACCTAATCAAAATAAGAAATTTCAGTACTTATCTTTTTGTTGAGTACAGATCTCCTCTAATGGACACTTTTACCAATGAAAAATAAATAAAGGGTACTTGTTGGTTATAGGGACCATGAAACCAAACACACCACAACAAGTAGAAAGCATACCAAATTTTATTTCATCGTGTTTGTAGTTGTTGTCATGTCCTTGAAGGGAAGGAAGGAAAGTTGCCAGAGCCTGAGACAGGTTGAACTTCTACATGCTAGATGGCCACCTCCATAATTTAGTCATGGCTAGAGGGGAGAGAAATATTCTCCAGCAGGCTGCACTTGTAGTTTCTGCTGTGACCGCACACAGGACTTTCAGATCCACTGATTCAACGAATGTGTATTCGGAGGGATCAGGCATCGAATCCAGGCCCTCTGGTCTGGAGTCTGATGCTCTAACCGCTAGGCTATGTATTTTATCAGATAATATCATCAATATTTGTATTGGTAACATTTAGTAAGACCAATTACTAACCCATGGTCCATATAACCAATGAAAGCTATTTATTGTTAGCTGTTAATAATTTTACTGTATTACTTTTAAACATTCTATGCAGAATCGTTGCAGTTTGTGATAATTCATTTGTGTTTGATAGCAACTTTTGGCGATATATTGCCTTTGCCAAAAAAAAGTATCAAAAGCTTTATTCAAGTTAGGGAAAAGTGCAATAAAATAGGATAAGATTATAATTATTGTTCTCTTGTTATGCAAAGTTGACTATCAGGATTTTAAAGAGACATGAAGATTTTTATGGTATTTTTGTATTAAGCCTGAAATACTACCCATTTTTGTGGATTTTTATTTGCCTGTTAAAATATTACTGCATTGGGATGGCATCAAGTATATCTTTCATTTGCTGTCTGTCTTTTCTCTAGACAAAAGAGAGGTTACCATTACTGTATTTTCCTGTATGTAATCCGCAGCGGCGTATTATCCACAAAGCCTTTTTTTTCGAGTAAAATAAAAAAAAACATATAATCTGCTGCATCGTATAATCTGCAGCAGTTTTTATGGCGAATAATCCAAAATATAACCTGCCGATAATGAGTATCACATAAGATAAAAATACACAATATAATTAGAAGTAAGAAGTTGTCCAGAAAACAAAATTTATTATGAAACCTCTTTTTAAATATGTATGATAATATTTTTTATGATAATCTCAATAAAACAAAAAAAATCTTTGCTGCTGCCATCTATGTTTTAAGTTGTTAAACAAAACATTGCACGCGGAAAAAATCTTTCTTTTTTTTAATTTAGCAAGTTAAAAGCAAAATATCGAGATTGCTTTCCCATTGTCTTTTTCTTTTAAAATCCATTTATTTATTTCTTCCTCTAATTCTAGCCAGTGAGGTTTTCCACAATGATTGGCTCTTTAACGTTGATTACAATTTTCGAAGCTGGTCTTGTTCTTTCTCCACAAACAAATATTCGATTCGTCAGCATTGAAAATCCTTGCAGCTTCCCGATTTCGGTAGCCTTCTCTACAGCTTTTTTAATTTGAAGTTTGCAGCGTAACTTACACACTTTCGCTTCATCATGGTGAGAACTCTCCAAGGACATAATAGTTCTAGTCAAGAGCGCCTGTAAATGGCGCCAGCGACTAGTAACTGTTTTTTCCTTCCGAGGAGCCGAATTCGCTTTTGAATGTAGTTGGACAAAAAACAGTCATGGCTGAAATACATCATCCGAGTCATGAAAACGCCATCTATTATTTATTTTATAAAACATAAACGGCATTTCTTTCAAAACTTTATTGTTAGCTTTTCTGATGGAGAATGTTTTTTCTCAGATAATCCGCGGTGGCGTATAATACGCACAACGAAATTTGAAACTTTTTTAACGCATAATCTGCGGATTATATACAAGAAAATACGCTAATTGTAAAATCTGACTTTTAATTGCTGGCAAATGGAGGAAATGCAGAGAATCAGCTTATGTTATATATATTTTTTAAACATTAAATTTTGAGTTATTAATTTGATTTTTAACAGATAGATTTTTATTAGTTTTATTTTGTATTTAAATTTGTACAAAGTTCTTAGACTAAGTAAGTGATGTGTTTTTTCATACTTGATTTTACTTTAATTTTCCCTTCAAATATGTTTTTTTTTTTAAATTATTTAATTATACATTCCATTTTTTATGTTTCCCCCCCTTATTGTAGCAATTCATTTAATTTTTAAAAAACAATGAATATGAAGGAATATCCATTGAAGTACTTATATTCTAAGTTATAAAGAATACATTTGAATTTTATTTTAAGTGTTTTGTATGTAATCAAACTTTGTTTAATGTTATTGATGTGTTTAATATTTATTTGTTTGAAAATTTGGTTTTTACCCCATACTTACAAGAGTACACAATTCATGACACTTACTAGAGTAACAAAAAAGCAAATGCTGTATATGGAGTGCTTATTTGTGCTAGGGACCATGGCATCTATTTATTTTGAGTTTTCATCAACATGGCAATATTGACAATATCTATTTGTAATTGTTTCTGAGCTAAAATTTATCTGCCATTGTCTCCACTATGCAGAAGTAAATTCATCATCCCCAAAGTAAATAAAGCTTAAGGTTCCTATAAACAGATTTTTAGATCCCAAGAAAATTCACACAAAAGCCAATAGTACACTGACAACCAATAATGTAACACATCCAGTGGTACTTGCTTTTTTCTATCTGCTTTTACCATTTTTCATGAATAAGCTTCCTTCCTTCCTTCCTCGGTAGTATGACAGCCAAGGGTGGGTCTTGGCCTTCTCAAGAAGCCTTTTCCAGGCCAGGCTTCTTCCTGCTAGTGTTCTCTAGTTCCTAGTTCTCAAAACTAGATCTTTTTCTAGGCCATCAATCCATCTAAGATTTGGCCTACCCTTTCTTCGTTTACCAATTCGTTGAGCATTGAAGACTTTAGTGGTGCGGTCTTGCCTCATTCTGATAACGTGACCTGCCCATTTAATTCGTTGTATTTGATGAAGTTAACAATGTCAGATTCTTTATATGATTGATAGAGCTCTAAATTTCATTTACTTCACCATGTTCCATTTTCCTGAATTCCTCCAAAATGAATCTTAAAATCTTCCTTTCATGGATACTTATCAAGTTTTCATCTATTTGAGACATGAACTAAGTTTCACATGCATAAGTTAATACTGATCTTAAAAGACTTTTATACAATAGAACCTTTGTTTTTCTTTTGATTAAATTTGATTTCATATATTTTTGTATTCCATTAAGACATCTATTAGCCATAGTAATTCTCTTTTGGATTTCAGTAGTACAATCATTTCTGTTGTTAATTTCCAAACCTAAATAAGTGAAAAGTTGTCAACCACTTCAAAACTATACTCTTCAATTTTAAAATGGGAATCTTTAAAACATGATTTAGTGCAAAGCATGTCTTATTCTCATTGATTTTCAGTCCCATCCAGAGGGCCTCTTTCTCTAAAGATAAGAAGTGCTGTGGGTGCTCGAGCAATGATATCAATGTCATCAGCAACTGTATCGATTTATTAAAGATATTTCCTCTCGTATTGATATTGGAATGTCTTACCACTTTTTCTAATGATAGACTAGCTAGAGCTATTGTGATAAAATTTCCTTATGTTTAAGCTAGGTTATTCTAATTTAGTTCTTCAGCAAATTCTAAATTTTTATCATTGTTTAAAAATAGCAACAAAAAAAAATCTAGCTAATGGTCTAGCAG
The DNA here is from genome assembly GCA_019973935.1 of Trichonephila clavipes. Lineage (NCBI taxonomy): Eukaryota > Metazoa > Arthropoda > Arachnida > Araneae > Nephilidae > Trichonephila > Trichonephila clavipes. The sequence goes on along the minus strand of BMAU01004913.1, from coordinate 65,925 downwards.
GGGAAAAAAAGACTAAATTTTAGCTTGTTGCTATTAGCAGATTGAAGATATTTGAAAATATAGCACCTTCTGTTTGTAAAATCAGCAACCAGTATAAGCAAGAGTTCAAGTTTGGTTTAATGCTTCCTGTAACATACAAGTACTGTGTTAATAAATAACCAATCAATCAAGAGAATCTCAATACAATGAATGAAGTCGTAACTGTGTGAGGGAGTCTAAATCTTGATAAACTGAAATTTAATTTCTTCTGTGCAGGAATCAATTTTTGTCTATCGTTGATTTCATCCTAAAAAGGATGAAAATTTAGAAAGGAAATGTAACACATATAGGGATATCACATGGGGTTTGTTAATGCTGGAAATAAAATACTTCTGTTAAAATTCTTTTTGTCAATCTCATTGACAATAGTTTATCAGAAATAATCCTAGTCACTTTTTAAAAATACAAATTGTATCAAATTTGTTGTAAATTTATTTTCAGTTAGAATGGAGTAAACTTTTCGAGGCTTTGATGTTCAAGTATCATTATTGGAATTCTTAAGGTTGATAACAAACAAATAAACAGGAACTGATAAAAAAGAGATTTATGAATGTGATTATGCTGAGTTTGTTTTGAATTTTTGTTTAGTTTTTATGTGTTATTTAAAAATGAGAAAATTCTTAAAGCAACTTAAATTAATTAAATAAAAATTTTTTTGTTTGATAATTTAGTTTTTAGATATTTAAAGACAACAAATTATTTGAATCACAAAAAAGTTGAGTCATGTTTCATTCGAACTTATATTTCAGGGTCCTCCTCGTACATCTAGTCTGTTAGCTCCTATAATGCTTTTATCTGGTCATCAAGGAGAAGTATTTTGTGGAAATTTTCATCCAGATGGCAACTTTTTGGCATCAGCTGGCTTTGAACGAGATATATGTAAGTTAACATACTCGAACAATAAGAAATAATTAAAGCATTTATCATTTAGAGCAGAGGTTCTTAACCTTGTGCCTGTGGGTGCTACTGTGCACTTGAAGGTATTTTTGTGTACCCGTTGTGACCTCTAAATACTATATCAATGTCAATCGTGGCCAACCAGTGGAGCTTACAAATTAAAATCATCTTTGGGTTCCATATATTTATGTGAATCATTGTTTTCAACAATGAACACAATTAAATCAACAATCAGATCTCGACTTAATAATAACAATTTCGAAGATACAATAAGATTGGGAATATCTTATATACCTGACTGAAAAATTATTGGGGATAGTATGCAATGCCAAAAATCACGTTAAATGTAACTATTTTGAATTTTTTGTTACCATTTTAGTGTAGGATATTGTTTATGATGCTTATGATTGCGATGAAATAATGTTAATCCTGATACTTTTTTTAATTGCGCTTGCCAGCAATTCCTTTTTTTGTCAGATGTACTTAGACAGGGAATAAAGTTAAGAACCTCTGATTTAAAGCTTCAGATAGTATGTGTATAAGTCTTAATATTTGAAATTCTTCTTTATGTTTTAGAGCTTTAAAGTAAAACCTTGGCAATTGAATCCTACAGTAATCAATTTTACAAATAAGTTGAATGTTATAAAGGAGTTAGTTATCTATAGAGTTTTATAAGTTTTAATGCTATATTTTTTCATTCACGTATTTTTTGCAAATGTAATTATTTCATCTGTTCCTAATATTTTGGTTTTCTTTATAGTTTTTTGGAATGCTTATGGAGAGTGTGATAACTTTGCTGTTTTGTCAGGCCATACTGGTCCTGTATTGGATTTAAAATTCTCTACTGATGGAGGGTAATCTATTAAATGTTATAATAAAAAGCATATTATTATCATATTTTTAATATTATTTTAACCTTTTGAGGACTGCTAGTCAATCCTTCAAAAAGGAATAACCCTTTAAGACAGGCTTTATTTGAGTAATAATCAAGTACACTTCATTCTTTTCCAATAAGTTTCGGATCATGATGGTGCTTGTTAGAATCCATGAATGCCACTTACTTGACTGGATTCTAAATATTCATAGTGAAGGAGGAAAAAAAATTCTTTCTTTTGCAAATCTAAAACTCTATTTTATGCCTTGCTCCTCACTAGGGTATTAATTCTTTACATCATTATTGTGTTTTTTATCTCTTTAACTTAATCATTTCTGAATTTATTTCATTTTAAATTAACTGATTTAAAAAAATTAAAAATCTCATATTTTTTAACTTTTCTTAATAAGAATTTGTATCTCAAAATAACTAGACTTAGTTAAGCACTTAATTAAATGCAACTTTTAAAATTTCGGTATTGTAAGTAAATTTAAGACTGATATTGATAAAATGAATAATCTATGTTTTTATCAACAAAATGCTTTCTTTATTCTTATTATTAGGTGAATGTATATATTTATTTGAATACATGTGTAATTTTTTTTTAATTACTGTAGTTTCAAGGTAATCGTTTTCAATTCATTCATAAAACTATGAATGAATTTTAATAAAATACCACACATTTTTTGTAACCCCATTTAGGTAATGTCATTTCTTTCTACTATTTAAATTTCTTTTATGCTTTTTAATCCTTCTGATCCATCAGATATTTATCAAAACACAAATTTGTGGACATGTTTGGGATGGTTTAGAAAGAGCCACTGCCCCCCCCCCTTTTGGAGTTGAAAGCCACACTTTTAGAATGAGATTAATTACTGTTAACATTTTTCAAGACCCTCATTAACAGTAGTGCATAGTCACCACACTTCATGTTAGGCAGACAGTTTCCAGTATTTTTGACAGCAGTGTATAATATATTTTAAAAAGAACATATGCTTAGTAGATTTTTAATTTTTTAAAAATTTGATATTCTACCATAAGAGGTAAAATATCAAATAAATTTAAAAAATATGTAAATCGTGTACATAGTAAGGATTTTAATATGATCTATCCTTAGGTACCTCTATTCTGCATCTACCGACAAAACATTGAGTATTTGGGATACAGAAGTTGGTGTTCGCATTAAAAAGCTGAAAGGTCACTCTTCTTTTGTTAATAGTTGTTGTCCTGCTCGCAGAGGGCCTCAGTTAATTTGTAGTGCCAGTGATGATTGTACAGTAAAGGTATGGAATCTTTTTTTTTTTTTTTTGTTAAAATTACAAAATTATATTTCTGATTTTTAACATTGTCTCATTTTTACTAGTTAAAGTGGCATAGAATATTTAAAATTTATTTACATAAAAAGTAAATAGCTAAAAATAAAAAGTATAACTAAGTTCATGTTTTTACTATATTTTAACCAATTATGCACTTTTATTTTATTAGAAGATGAATATGAATGCGAAAATTCATTTCAAATATCAATCTACATTGATAAGGAATAATTAAATATTATTTTTATAATTGTAAAGGGAATAAAAAAAATGTTAAAACTTTAAAATGTGCTAATAAATAATTGTCCCATTAAAATATTTCAGACAATATAAGTATTATTCAAAAATCCATTGTTTCACCTCTGAAGAAAGGGGAAATTAAAAGTTCCCCAAATTTTGTTCCTTGCAAATAAGCGTAATGTTGTGGCATCACACTAGAAACACACACTTTAGTAGTGTATTATTGAAGAAAACTTGTTTGTGTGTTGTATGTCTTTTTACGTATGTTCGTACACATATAAATACATCTTTATTTTTACTTCAGCAGTTGTGCTTTTGTTTTATTAGTTTACTTTATCAGTGAATAAAAAATTTACTACTTACCTTGTGTAATGTTCTCTGTTTAACTACTATTATGAAGCCCAATGGCTGAGTAATTAGTGCATCGTGCTTCCCTTACCACAGGTCAGAGGTTCAACCCCCGGGCTTTGCAAGGCTGACTCAACCTTTCTTTCCTTCAGTGGGTCAATAAATGAGTACCAAGCTTGTTTGGGAACTTAGCACTGGGGGTTTCGCATCAGACTGACTACCTGACTTGAACATCTGCTCATGCACCTCAGGGCCCAAGGTCTGATATACTGAGTTAGGCACAGTAGGCCTTGGCCCTCATGGGCTGTCGCACCACTGAGTTTAGCTAACTACTATTATTCATCTAATGCAAAATTTTAAATAGACACTTTTAAGCTGTGCAAACTTAAGATGTGATCTCAAATTTTGTTTATTTAGCATGATTCCTTCTTTATGTTGAGATTTTATTTTCTGCCTGTGTATATACCGGACTTTTACCAGATTCTCTTGTAACCAATAATTTTATATTATTCCATTCTTGTATTTATTTAACTATTATGAAATTTGATTCTTGTCATTAATAAAATTATCCAAAATCTCACACTTTGTGATCTTGATATCAAATTTCATATTAATTTTTATTATCTTCTATATATAGGTTTGGGATGCTCGTAAGAGAGGTACTCTGCATTCTTTTCAAGATACTTATCAGGTTACTGCTGTAACTTTTAATGATACCGCAGAACAGATAATTTCTGGTGGCATAGATAATGTTATAAAAGTAAATGTTTTTCATTCTTCCTTCAATAGATAAATTTAAACATCTGCTAATATATGATAAATCTAATGAAAAGTTGATATTTTCTCTGTTTTTTGTTTTGTGCAACTTTGCCTTTAAGGGGGTTCACCCATGTGATGGCCTGTTTTTTAAGCATTCTTAGGAATTTTTTTTTTTTTGACCAGTTAAAAGATAGAACTTCAATTTTTTTATCATTTATTTGTATGTATATAAATGTTTAGCCGAAAATATCATATAGAATGTGAGTTATAGCACTCTGAACACACTCGCCTAAAAAAAAAAAAAAAAGACGCTTTCGGCTGATAAGCTTATCTGAAATTTTAAAAAATTTAACTAAGCTTAAATGAACCAAATGGACTGCACTCAATTGAAAATATCAAAAGTTGGACTTTTGGTAGACCTCTGAAAAAAAGTTTTGAATTTCATGGGGGGGTTTTTTTGTTATAAAAAGAAATATTTTGAATTTTGGAATAATCATAGTCCATTTGGTGCGTATATATGTGCGGAGTCTACCTTATAAATTAAGTCATTTGGTCAAACCGTTCTTGAGACATGAAAAGTTTGTTCATATCTCAAGAAAGTTTGAAAAACGCGTTTAAAGTTTCAAATCCGATTAAAACATTGAAAATCTTAACTTAGCGCTATGAACAGCAGCCCTTCTAACACCTGCTTCTTTATAAAGGCTTTGAATTTTAAAAAATAACTTTACCCCCATTTTCTAGATTTGTTAAGGAAGCAATTTATGGGGAAAAAAATCTTTCTTCTTTGATTTTTTTTAACCCATGGGTGAACCAAGGGAAGGGGATCACCCATGATACATGGGTGAACCCCCTTAATTCGTAGTTTTTATGAGATATTTTTAAAAATGCTGTATTCAATTTTAAAAGGAATGTATTATCTCATATCAGAGCACAAGATATTTTTTATAACATATATTTTAAGAGAATATTGTAAATATTTTAGAATTATGTAAAAAGGTATTGTAAAAAAATTGGAAAATTACTAATTAATGTCATAATTTTTGTTCTAAACATAATAGAGGTAACACATAATGGTAATTTCTCATAAATAAAGTTTGCTACTTCAAAAGAATAAACAGTGGCTGAAATTTTTGGAAGAATATATGTTAGTGAAATTGAGTGAATGTAAAATAAATTTTGTTAACATGGAGCAATAATAAGATAAATTATGTTTTAACGAGCAAATTGACATTAGTATCCTACTGTACATTAAGTCATTTTCAGCATCTAATAATGGCTACTAATATTTAAGTCTGATGAAAAAAAATTTAGAAAGATGTCAACTATTAAAACTATTTTTTAAAAGATTTAGTAGAATATAATTGATATATATATCGTAAAGAGAAGTAGTTACATTAAAAATTCAGTGTAAAGAACCAGAAGTTTCACTTGTGTTATGGAAAATTACATGTGTTGTGATGAATATAATTAAATATTACCAAAAAGTATTTTAATATTAATAATCTTTAATTTTTATTCCTAGGTTTGGGATATGCGTAAAACTGAGTTTTATACAAGATGACAGGCCATTCAGATACCATAACCGGTTTATCATTGAGCCCTGACGGTTCTTACATTTTGTCCAATTCAATGGATAATACATGTAATTTGTTTTGGTAGATTTTACTTTAAATAAAACAAACACAGTGATTTTATTTAATAATTTTTATTTTCCAATTTATTTTAGTGAGAATTTGGGATATAAGACCTTTTGCTCCTCAAGAGAGATGTGTGAAAGTTATACAGGGTCACCAACATAATTTTGAAAAGGTATGCTTTTTGTTCAAAATTCATTCATTTTTGAAATAAACTATTTAGAATTATAATTTATGGATTCTTTTTGTACTTATTGTCTTTTATTGTTTAAAATTGATTTGGGGCTTATTTAATTGTAGCAATACAAACTTTATAAGATAGTATTAAAATAATTTTTATAAAAGTCATCTCTGTATTGCTATGTACTTTTTAATTAATGAGTAACATACGCTCCTTAAATTTAATTATTTATTCGTATTTTTTTAAAAGGTAATGGTAATAATTCATTATGAAAAAGTACATGCATTTCTGTCTATTCTTGATTTTTCTAAAATATCTTTCATATATATATAATTTGAAATAAATTTATAATAATTTTTAAAAGTATTCAGGACCCCCAAGTATTCAAAAATTTTAATGTGATAATTATGTTTTGGAACAGAATCTTCTAAAATGCAGTTGGTCACCTGATGGTAGTAAAATAACTGCTGGATCTGCTGATAGATTTGTCTATATCTGGGATACTACCTCTAGACGTATTCTCTACAAACTTCCAGGTCATAATGGATCTGTTAATGAAGTTAGTTTTCATCCTAAAGAACCTATAAGTAAGTTTTCAAATTTCCTTGCAGACGTTAATTTTACCTATACAGAGAAAATTTAAAATAGTCTTGAATAATTTTTTTACAATATTAAAACAGCAGTTATTGAATATAAACTCGCAAATATAAGTATTTTTAAAAATGAAATTGCATTATGTTAACACTTATTAAAGTTATGATTTACAAACGTGTGTGCTATCACACACAATGATAAACAAAGCACCAAGGTTTCAGTAAGTGTTTTTCGTTCATATATATAGTAGAAACAAAACTTGAATTATTAGTTCACATTTAACAAAAGCATGATGAATGTATTTTTATACGTATACAAATATCATGTGTAAGATATGCTATTTTATACCACTCCTTGTGTTAAGTATCTTTCAATAGTGTCCTACGAAGGTTCAAAGATGTTAAGGTACCAAGACAACTGTTTCACTTCATGCTCATATTTGTGAATACACTTTACTGTTGAGCATTATTACTTTAAATAAGTAATTGTCTGCACCATTGAATGACAGTAATCTTGGAGTTGAGTCAAAGGGTTTCAGCTGTTATTCCACATTATCCAGTAATACTTTTAATAGCTTAGATTACTATTTCCATGCAGTCAAGATGGAATACCTCAAAAGATGTGCAATATACACTTCCTGTAGTAAGAAAATAAATGATAATTTGTCATCTAGGTTCAATATTCTACGCACTGTTTTTTTTCCCTTTGGTGTCAGTATAGAAGTGTTTGCACTTTAAAACACAGCCTTGAAAATTTAGTCTACCATTTGATCCCAAGCTTCACAACCGATGTTTAAATCTGCAATTGTTTGCTTATTTATCAATCTATGTTTGGGGACAATAGTTCACTTGATTCCTATTTGATCTACAGTTTTCACATTAAGAAAAATTCTTCTAATTGATTATTTTAGGTACTGAACCCCCTACAATGCAACACCGTGTTTTTCTGTATCTCTAGTTGATCTATCCTCTTAGTAAAAAGTGCATATGAGTTATTTGTAATTGTTCTTGCATCATAAATTCTAAATAAATTTATTTCATTACAGTAATGTCATGCTCCAGTGACAAACAGATATACTTGGGAGAAATTGAAGGATATTAAGGTGTTATTTTGTATTAATATCTTGTAAATATCATCATGAAGCTTCAAAATCATTTTTCACTATGAATGTTATCTATTTCTCAAATAACGTTTTTTTTATAAAACTAAATAAAATTGATATAGTGTGTATGAGATTATTTCTCATAGAATTGAAATTGCTTGTTTGTTTTCAGTTGCATAGCCATTAAAAACTATCAAATGAAATCTGTATAAAAATAACTTAGTTGATTTAAGTATTGGCATATCCAAAACTATATTCCATGGCAGTAAAACATTAAATAGAACTTGAAATAAATAACAAAGCTTAAGAATAAAGTATAATTTATTTTCTGGAATTCATAAATAAGGTTCTCTCACTCATTACAGCAGTAGGCAAAAAATAACTAATTGAAATAACATCAATTTCTTCATTCTTGGGAAATTATGTAAAAAAATACTATTCATACAATAAACAATGACAATGTATTTACATTTCAAAAGAAATACTCCATTAGTAGTTTATCATTCAATTCACAAATCTATTACATTTGGAAACTTAAATAATTGCTTTATAAAAACAGTTTTTGAATATTATACATTTTTGTTATTCAGCACCAAGAAAATATACTTCCTTAGACTAGTTTTTGCATAGTGTAATAAGTTTGGTTAAAATAAATTTAATCTTTCATAGGCTTTCTAACCTCTCCTCAATCATTTAAGAAAAATCCTTATCTACAATCCCAAATTTTAATATATACTAAAAACCTGAAATAAATTTCCACCTACATGTTATTTTTTCAATTACTATGTGAAACCTAAATCAGATCATAAATACTCCATTTTCAATATTAAATATCACCCTATAAACCTTAATAAAAACAGTGTTAAACCTATCAATTTTCTGAAAAATGTATAACAAAATATTTAGAAGCAAAAAAAAAAAGTATATTTAAATAATACTAGGTGTATAAATAGTTCTTTGTAAAAATATGATATGCTAGGTGCATTGAATTTGTATGAACTGCAACCTAGTTGAGCATGATAATGGTATCTTCAAAGCATTGCACAACCCTAGATTGAAAGGTAAAAATCTACTTCACACCTTGACTAGTGATCTGGTCATTTCTTTAGTGCCATAGGTTGCATTACATAGGAATTTATATTTCTAATACTGCTTTGGATAATAAATGTTAATCACTTAGTATTTAAATTACTAAAGAGAATTCATTATGCTTTATTTTATAAGCAACAACATGCATGGTCTTTTTTATTTGTATGTAACATTTACTGTTATCAAATCAAAGATTGAATGTTTAATTGCTGAAACTAACTATAAGTATAAAAATAAATAATTAATCTGAAAATGAAAAAAAAAAACATTTCATAATGATAATTACAAACATATAAATTGTGATCACAATCAAAGAATCTCATATACTAAGCTTCTTTAATCACAATTTATACCACACATTTGTTCTTGCATTAAAATTTACATTACATACAAAAATGTTTTTAAAAAAATATGAGATCAAAATAGTTTGGCAAACAAATCACTTAACACAAATTTGATTAATAAAAATAAGCATCATTCATTTAATTTTAATTTTATATAATTTTAATTTGAATCCTAAAACATCAGTCAGTACAGCTGAAAAAGCTGACAGCACTACAACTTTAGTTATGTTATACAGATATGAATTAGCACATAATCCAGAGATCTTAAAAGGGCTTTCCAACTCCTGAAATATACACAAAAAAATTACTTCAGTTTTAATAGCACTTATCACGCACTAGACTTTTATGCTTTTAAAATGTTACATGCAGGTTGCGAATTTCACAGGAATTTGATCATTCAGTAAAATCACAATAATTACTTTATTTTTCTCAATGGAACTTTTTATTTACATGATACCCACTCTTCAGCACAAAACTATTAAATGCATGTTTTCAAATGACCTGAGATAGTGACAGACTATAAAAAAGGTACATTTCCCGCATGTAATGTGTTAATAATACTTTATTATTTACAACGCTTACAAAAAGTCATCCAATTTCTTGGCGACTACATTTAGTTATTTATATTATTTTACCAAACTATTGTAAAGTAGATAGGGATCATTGAGCTTTTTAGCAATCAGTACTATCGTGTTTCATTACAGCAAATACATAGAAAAATCCTTGAATACATAAGATGTTAGGAAAAATATTATTGTAGGAACAATTTTTATCACAAGCATTACAAGAGGAGAAAATTAGGACATGTGATCTGGTACTCTATTCTCTTGATTGTGCTGCATAAGAACCAATTGAATTTTAATGTGCAGCAAGGCCCTCAACATTCTGCTTAACAGTAACAGAAATATAAACCCGATAACCAAATACAATTTAATTTTTACATCAAGACCATAAAACTCATAGTTTATAAGCTTTTTAGCTATCCGGTCCATGCAAAGTGTAATCAGCACTATCATGCAAATGTCTAATACATGCTTTTATGCAATGATAATATTGTCAACACTGGAATCTTTTATTGATAAAAAGAAATATTTCAAAAATTTAGTTTTAACTGCAATTTTAAACATGTAGACATTTTGTTATAACCTACACTCAACGTCATTTATTGAATTAATTATACATATATACGGTATGTACTCGAATCTAAGACTCACCATTTTTACAGTTTAAAATCGGATGTGGCTTAGAATCGAAGGAAAAACATTTTTTAAATGGGAGAAATCGAGTTTCAAAAGTAAAAACATAGCCGTCCATTCTAACCACTTGCATAGATGACTTATTCCATTCCTTAGTTTATCTCTAATATTCAGTCTATTCTAAACATTGTTGTCTACTCGTACTTAGGAAATTTTTATGTACTCTTTTTTTTTTTTATCACCTAAGCATCAAAGATATCGATAATAGCATCAAGACGAGTTTACTGTGATGCAAGAGTGAAGGAAGGCAATTTTACATGCAAAAAAATACAGAAATAGAGCAACGGCCACTAAAAATTTAACAAGGATACCTCAATGGCATTAACAAAATGCTATATTTTTTGCTTGTAAATGTTTAACAGTCTTTAATAATTCTTTTAGATTCTTCTATAATACATTCTTTTAAAAAAATGTTGCATAACAAATGCATTTGATGGCATGGAAGATGATACTGTGTGGGAAAATGACGACGCCGGCACCAATTCTGAAGTCGGCTCCGACAATAGGGGTGAAATCTTTTTTGAAACATGATACTGTGACGGTTGGAATAACTATAGGTTCATATATGTTTTAGAAAGTTTTAAATACTGATCAAATAAATTAATTATTCACTTTTTATTATTTCTCGTTTAAAATTTGAAAATTTCTTAAGTGTCGGGTATTGATGAAACTTTTACACAATTTATTTTTTTTCTCAAAAACGTGTAAAGAATTGGGAGTGCAGCTTGGAATTGATGGTGGTTTAAATTAGAGTAAATACGGTATTTGAAGAATAAATATATACATATATTTATGTAGTAAAAATAACATCAAGCTAAGTGAAATAATAAACTTAACACATCTAACATCAAATGCACTGCTTAAAACTTATCATCTCACAATTAAAAAAAAACTAATTTATGAAACACATTAAATATTTGAAAAATAAACAGCTAAAGAGAAATATTTTATGTAGAAAAGTAGATAAGTAAATTAACATTTTATTTTGGCTATTTATTAACATTAAATTATATATAGACACAAGAAATCTATTTTAACATAAACTGTATCCAATCATGTTGACAAAGCAATTTTCCTACAAAATCGTGTTAAAAATAATTGCAAGATTTTCCAATCTCTTGATCCATAGTAGATCTCAGATAACTTTTAATAATGTCCAATTTTGAAAATTATCTTTCAGCTGTATAGTTACTGAGACTGAAATTGTTAATAATATACATAAAGCAATATAGATTTAAGGACAGCAATGAGTTAAATTGTGACAATGGTATAGTTTAGAATTTCAAATTGCAATGCTATATTTCTCCCAAAATTTTGTAAATACTTTAATTCATGCTTAAGTTCTATACAAATTTGTCGCTTTGATTTTTATCAGTTAATGCTCCTTCCAGTTTGAGACATTAATTAAGCTGATTTTCTTCAGAGTGTTTATTTAAGTTAGAAATATTCCAGAAAAAGTTTAAAACATTTGAATGAGAGGCTAAGAGATTAAACTTTTCACTTAATGGTAATTAATATTCACAATATGTAACACATTAAAAAAATTTTATTTTAAAATATTCTTCGTTGTTCCATAAAGGTTAATCTTTGGTTTTGTAAGGATTTTTTTTTAAGCGTTTAAAACTTATATTAATATTTAAAGATCCTGGTTCTCTTTACTTCTAAGAACCTACTGAAAATTTGATCCAATATATGTTCTTTTAAAAAGCAGTTTAATTTATTTAACCTTCAGAAGTTAGAGAAATATTTAAATTTTTAATCACATTAATACTGTTAACATTAACTTTGTTTATAATTTTGAACCACAAAATTATTATACATATAAAATTAAATTTTAAAATACTTTTTTCTACAAATGTGGCCTTTTTTTGTGTGTTATTTTCAAAAATATATTTTCTACTCTATCTCATAAAGAGCATCAAAAACTTCTAATTTAAGTTTTGATAGAGGTTATTGCATGTTTCTCTCTCTGGCTTGACCACCTTGTATCTGACAAAGCTTTCAATGTTAAATTTGAGAATAATGATTTTTTAAAATAAACCAACTATTATTTGAAACAAAACAAAAAAAATAGTAAAATTTTTGAAGTTTAAAAAATTTTGTAGTAAATAGATTGTAGTTTGTAACATCATTTATACAACAAAAGTCAAACCTCAACTACCACAAAAATGCTCTAAGGTTGATATCCAAAATTATTTTTTTTTCACACAACTATATTTACCTCTCCCATTTCAATCATTGTTATACCCTTGACTACAGAAAATTACCAATATCTATACCATTTTCCACTAAATTCTTTATTAAGAATGTTGTTAGTCCTTCACCAGTCCTAATTGTTATAGGACAAAATACAAAAAACCTTTCTTCAATTCTCACTATATTTTTAGATAAGATATATCATACAAACTGATATCTGCTTTTGATGGTTGCTATTGGGCACAATTAAGTGAAAGAGAATAATACTTTGCCTGTTTCATTTTATATTTTTATTAGAATTTTTTTATACTATCCTCTTATAGATTAATTACTCCATTTTGAATTTTTATCTCAAAGTAATGAGACACACATTTTTAAAAATTCTATAATTATGAACAGGTATCATAGGATAGGCAAAGGCATAAATAGTTTTCAACAACATTGTCTCAATGCTTAGTTTCATAACAAATTTTAAAATTCCAATTCAATAGTTTTAATATTTTAACTGTCACCTGTATGGTGCTCAAGGCTACAGCCAACGACAGGCATACATCTAGCCCCTTGCCATGATGAATTTCATGGGCCTGAATCTGACACAGTCAAGATCAGGCAGCATAAGAAACAACAAGATTTTGTAATCGTTCTAAAATTGAACCAAAGACCCATATTCCAGAAATGCACTTTACAAAGTTTTAAGTGTTCTCTTTATAGTGATTCCAGTCATTAAATCCAAACCTACTTGAACATAGGGAGCTGAAATCATTAGAAATTTTCAACAAAAACAAACAGAATTCCCCCCAACAGAGTATAGTAACCAAAACCCTTTTGTATATCAATGCTGGCAAGAACTGAAAAAATCTTAGAAAATTTACATCTGTTTTTGTTTTTTGACTAATTGCAATTAGAAACCAGGTTTTGATAATATCCAGAGACATCTTCCGTTAAGACCCGTTCTCGAGTTGGAAATAATGGACTAGGATATAAACTGGGAACATCAGAGAATGACAAATATGTACCTACTGCAGCACTTACAGAATTTACCATTATTTCTAAGAATGTTATAAACAATTTGATTGAAGTTGAAGGTAATTCCTAGATTAAAACAGATTAATAGAAAATCAAATTTGGTCTTTAAAAAAAACATTTATTTTTTCGTTTAAGTTTTTTTAAAGGGTAGAGCCCAGGGAGCCGCATGTGAGTTAGCTATTATTGCTTCATATTAAATATAAAGTATGTATGTGCATAAAAGGATTGGATATTTTCTACTCAAAAATTTCTCAACACTATTAAAAATTGAAATCAAAATGCAGGTAATCAGAAAGTACCTTTTTTCACTTTAACATGTGTAATTTATTTATAAATATGTTAATACAAAATAAATTTTTAAAGCTAGATAATTGTATAAGCATTGTTATGCATGGAAAATGTAATTAAAAAAATTTAACTACGTAAATATAAGCATGCATTATTCAAATTAATCTTGCATAAAAAGCAGGAAATTTAAAACAAAATAATGCATTTACAATTTTTTAATTAAATTACAAATTCAAAATTCTTAAGTTTATCCTTTTCACATTTTAAGTTAAATGAAAATAGAAAATAACATAATTGAGGTTAATGTATAAAATTTAAAATATTTATATAAATAAAAGAAATAAAAACATACTTTCAACAAGTCTGCTGCTAATTTCAAAACGTTATTAGCTAATATCAACTCTTCTTTTTTATGTGGTTTCTGCTCCATGTGCAAGTATAGATTTATCTATAAAGTATTTATGAAAATAAATTAGAGTTAAACTTAATTGGACATAACTAAATGGTTATAAAATCGGCAAATTTCTAAAAATATTTCTTATTGTTGAAGTACATACAATATATTCTACAAATTTTATACTCGAATATTTTTTAAATCACTAATTTAAGTCATAGCAAGATAAAAACTCAGGAAAGAATTGTAAGAACCTTATAATATATAAAAAAGAAAATAAAATTTTAAAGGGATTTTTTTATTAATTAATAATTTAACATTTCAGCATGCATGCTGTATTTATTTTACACAAGTAGTTGTACTTTTTATAACACAATTTTATTTAGCTTTACAGTCTCTCCTTTACCTAAACAAAAAATTTGAAAATAACTCTCCTTGAAACTGGCATACCATTTTTAATTTCTATCAAATATAACAATCTAATATATGCCAACATTTCAATTTTGTAAATTTTTGATGATCCTTTTTCTTGAATAAATATGCTTTGCTTTTGATTAATTGTTTTGTATAATTCAAAATTTCATCAATCATATTTACTTCTATTAATGCCACCCATTCGGTATAGTGGTTAGTGACGCTGACTGCAGTGCCATAGGGCCTGGTTTGAATCCCAGAGAGGGCATGGATGTTTATAAAGGTATAGTGCTTTTGCCACATGGGGGTACTATAAATAGCTGCCGAGCCACAAGTCCTCTTGTGAGGTTAGTGGAAGGGGAAGAGGTGAGATGCCTTTGACCCCCGAGGGTATTCTTCAAAATTGGGTGGAACCAAGCAAAATCGTAATGTCAACTGCATGGTGCTCAAAAACTAAGGCTAACAGGTGTAAAAATCTAGCCCTTAGCCACAATGAATTTCGCGGGCCTTGATCTGATGTTACTGTTGATCAGGTGGCATAAGTAACGGCAACACATCTATTATTTTTAAAAATTATCCAATTTCAACATTTTTATTTTTGAGCTCTATATACTACGCTACCTTTTAAACCATTTGCCTTCCCCACTAAAATACACATTATAGAACCCGTGCTGCCATATATCTTGGAAGAATGGATTTCAAAGAATATTCCAGCTAAGTATCATCAGAGTATCCGTAAAAATGGTTATTCTATGTCATTTCAAAGTGAGTGGTACTTATAAGTACCGTCGGTAGATAAAGGGTTAATATAATTGTCAACTGCATAAAATAAATAATGCAACATAATGCATATATGATTTATAATTATAAAATAAAACTTCAAAATATAACCCCAAAATTTTTTATTTGGAGCGTACCAAACTGTACTCATAAAATCAACAAAGTAAATGTAATTGGACAAACTTATTTCATTTCAAACCATTACAGAAGAATTACAATGATTTTCAGAAAGTTTGGGAGCTCAAAAAATAAATTGTACAATAAATAGCACATTTATTAAAGTTAAGGTTATAAAGAAAGAAAAAAAAGATATAAAGAAAGAAGAGAGAAGATATAAAAAAAGTTTAGGTTATAAGTATGAACTGTTTAATAAATAACACATTTATCGTAAAATTTGAGCAGGTATACTGGCTGAAATGTTAAATATTAAACGTAATCAACTAACTTATTTCATAATACAAAGTTTCTACTGATCACAATCCTATACAGATCGATAACTCAGTATAAATTTAAATATTTTCTAATGAGACAAGTGCCCTTTATTGCTAGATTATAACTATTTAAAACTGAGAGATTTTCTAATATAGTAGTAAAACCTCCAAAGTTAAGACCCTTTGTAAATTATGTATTGACCATATGAAATATGCTACCTAAATTACCATTCATTTGATCTCCGTACCATGGTTAAGTATCAGTCTTAAGTAATGAACCAAAAAGAAAACACTTTAATTAGTTTAGACCCTGAATGTAAGTACCTTTATTTTTTATGTGGTAGAAAAAGTCTGACAGTTTATTTTTAATTAAGTTGAAGATTTTTTCTACAATCTAAAGGAATTAGTTTGAAATATAGGCACATCTTACAGTTATTGAAAATATATGGTATTAAAAAAATGGAAACTGTGAATAATTAAAAGCTCTATAGAGAGAGAGTAGAGTTCCTTTTCTACATATATTTGTACTAACATTAAGAAACAAGATTCTTGGTTCGTATTTTGTATTAATTCTAAGCTTGTTTGGCTCTTCTTTTTTTTTCAGAAAGAATAATACTGTATTTACTCTAATCTAAGCCATATCATTTTTCCAGTGTTAATGCTACTGAAAATCGAGTGCGGTTTAGAATCTGAGACAAAACATTTATTAGATGGGGAAATTGAGTTTCAACCACTTTCAAAAGGGAAAATGTAGCCGGCCATTTCCATTGATGACTTGTCCCATTCTGCAGTTTTATCTCCAGCATTCAGTCTACCCTAAATATCGTTGCCTGCTCACATTTAGGAAATTTTTTTTGTATACACTCTTTCTTTTAATCACCTAAACATCAAAGATATCAATAATAATATCAAAATGAGTTCACTATGACACAAGAATGAAAATAGAAGCCATTTTACATGCAGAAAAAATTGGAAACAGAACAGCAGTCACTGAAAATTTGACACTAATGAAACAAATATACGTCAATGGCGTAAACAAAACGATAAAATTTTTGCTTGTAAATTTTCAACAGTCTATAATAGTTCTTTTACATTCTTTTTGAAAAAATGTTGCAAAACAAATACATTGAATAGCATGGAAAACGACACCAGCACCAATTCCGAAGTTAGCGGTGACATGGGAAGTGACGTATCACTTTCGAAACTTGATACTGACGGTTGGAGTAATTATATGTTCATGTAGGTATTTGAAAGTTTTTAATACTGGTAAAATAAATTAATTATTTCTCAGTATAAACTTTAAAAATTTTTTCTTAAGTATCAGATATTGATGAGCCTTTGACCCAATTTTTTATTTTTCAAAAACGTTTAGAGAATTGGGGGTACGGCTTACAATCAATGACAACATTTTTTCACAAAAACATTTTGAGAATTTGGGGTGCGGCTTAGATTTGCGTAAATACGGTATATGCATTTTGAATACATAAGAGTTTATACTTTCATCACAATATAATTTGCTAAATTATTTAAATCTATCATAAAATGTACTGCAAGTATGTATCAAAGTCATAGGACAGTTTCATATGTTTGTAATCTCTAAGTGTTGATCAGTTTTTCTGAACATATATAGTCTCTTAGGTATATAAAATTTTTAGAAAAAAACACATATAAAACAATTATAGAGTTATAAAAAACAAAAAATAATTAAATGGAAAAGATTACAATGAAGCTGCCTTTAAATCAAATTATTTTGTATTAATTTAAACTACATAGACCATTATAAATTAAAATTTTCAAAATTTTGACTGAGTATTTCAATTTTTCAAATTCAAAATGAATAAATTGAACGCGGTATAGTATATAAATGGTTTACTTGTTCTGTAATGAGAACAGATAAGTTGCGATATTTCTTGTTAATTTTGGTCCCAATAACCATGAAACGCAAAAGAAAAGTTCCAAGAGATAAGGTCCAAAATAATAATTCCCAACAATGTAACTTGTCAGCAAATTGCCCCGTCTCCTTTAAGAGCTAGAATTAAAACATCACATGAATGTTCTAAAACGATCACACATTAAATATTAACATACTGAGTACACAAGAAAAATAAACTACTTACCTGAATACATAGAAAGGATACAACACATACTTCTAAAATAAATGCAATAGAAACAATAACATCTACTGATCTTTGTGGACCAAGTTTCTAAAAAAAAAAAATTCATTAGTGGGTATATTTATAAACTTTCATACAAATTTTACAAGTAAAATGTTCATACCTTCATATATGAGCGGATTGACAGCCATATTTTTATATTCCGAACCTTATTTAATCGAAAATGAGGCAAATCTGATCGTTTTGCTCGTCTTGAAGATGTCAAATAGCAAAAATGTTTGGCATACAAAAAACGCTAAGAAAAATTTTAATAATTTATATAAACATAAAAATAAACAAAATCATTAAAATTTCAAAAGAAAATGATGAAATTTTATAAAACCTGTTTAAAAGTCTTTTCAGCAACTGATAACAAGAAGAAATATGCAAGACTTAATGTGAATCTTTCCATCAACATAATCAATGTAACAAATTTCACTCTGAAATTAATTATAAACATACAATTATTATCAAAAACATGACTAAATACAAATGATTTTTACTTTTCGATAAAAAAAAATATTATTACTATGTCAAATAATACTCACAATTTTCATAATACCTGGCTTTTTAAAAAAGTTTTTTCCACCCAAAGAAATTATTGATAAACCATAACCCTAGAGAGGATCGGCAAGAAAAAAAATAGCATAAGCATACTGACTGAGTCTGTATGCTTATGCTCAAAGTAAAATAATAAAAAACATCAAATCCCAAACGATATTTTAATTAAACTTTTCATTAGAATAAACATATAAAACATTTTCAACATTTTACAATTTTTTGGATTAATGGAATTTAACTTCTGGTCTTATAACTACTATTAAAATTAAAACATGAATATTAAAAAAAAACTTTAAAAGGACATTTTAATAATAAACTGAAATAAGCCAGGTGTTTCAAATAATAAATGAAATCAGGTTGGAGAAAAATAATGACTACTAGTTGATAATATGAAGATGTATTTGAAAGTTACAAAATCCTTAATTTTAATAATTATTACTGCACAAAAATTTCATATTGACTTAACACATTTTGTGAAAGTATTTCATTTTTATTTATTTATTTTTGGTACACACTTCCCCAATTTTCAACAACTGGATTTTTCTTAGCTAGAATTTTAACTCGATAAAATTTTATGTTCAATATGAGGATTTTGAAGCTTGATTGAATATAATAAAGAATTTTTCCTTATTCTATGAAATGAATTTTTCAAAAGCAAGCTTGGGCTTGTAACCAGCTATTGCTCACCGTGGTTTCATTTTTTAAACTTATATAATCAATCTCTCCATAAATTGCAGTAGTTCAACGGACAAGGATTTATTTGTACAGTTGAAGGTACATTATTATTATTACTATTATACAATATCAATACAAAATCAAACAGATAAATATTGATTTCCTGTGATTCTGCTAAAGATGGCTTTTAGAACAAATAAAGGCTGCTGATCATTACAGTAAACCAAGCTTCACAGGTCCTTATGTAACATATAGGATAAAGTATATCAGTTTTTTCTCATAGTTTTAACCACAGTTTAATGTTACAACTCATTAAGTTTCACGTCCAACTCTAAAATGATAATTCAAATCAAAATTTTAATGAATTAAAACTGATAACTAAACTAAACTCAGTGGCACGACAGCCCATTAGGGTCAAGGCTTTGAGCACATCTCTGTATATGTGACTTTGTGCAATGAAGGTGCATGAGCAGATGTTCCAGTCAGGTGGAAAATTGATAACTAGTTAAATATTTAATTTTAAAAAATATTGAACATTATTAATTAAGTCCGAGAATGAAGAAAGTCCTTTAAAAATCCTCATGAAAATAATTTCAATATAATTTATTATAAAAGCAATATTTTTTTATTAATAAGTGTCACATTTTTTATACACATTACATGTTTTTAAAACAAGAATCTAATACAAATTATTAGCTATTTCTTATGCATGCTATCTATTCATTACAAAATAAAAACATCCATATTGACAGAATTATGACTTTTAACTTAAAATAGTTCAAGCTAATAAAAAATTAAAACAATTTTAGAATTGTTTTTGAATTGTGAATTTTCTATTTTATTGCAACATGTGTACCTCCTCATCATAAACACTAAAAAAAATTGCCATGGTATAGCAGTTTGATAAAAATAAAAATTAGACATTTATGAGAAAAAACTATGGGTCGGAAATGCTTAGTTTGTGCTTGAAAAGCAGTAAACAACCAAATTACTCATTGGTAGAAAAGGTTGAAAGCATTATTAGGATTGGTTGAGTAATTAAAATGATTTGGAGTTACCAAATAACATGCCAGCTTTTCCCAACTCCAATTTGTGCACAAGAAACGTACTGCAATACTTACAAACAAACTCACTTTTGAATTTAAATGCTAAAGGAATACAGGTTACAAGATCTTCCTTCCTGATTGGAGGCACAATTACTAGAATAGGACTTGCAAGTTTGAAATGAACTTCTAATCAAACCATAAAAATGATACTATCTCAGATCCAAGGAGCAAAGATATTAAAAATACAAATCTTAGCGATAAATATTCAGAAGAAAAAAAAGTAAGGTATCTTTTCTCAAATTCTCATAAAATTAACTATTGTCAAATTTTATGCTAAGACAGATAATAATTGGCAGGAATAAAATATACTTGTTAAGAGTAGTGCCAATCTTGAGAAAGTCTGAAAAGTGATATACAGAAAAACACATATTTGCTTATCAAAATTATTTCTCAGCAAGC
Organism: Trichonephila clavipes; assembly: GCA_019973935.1. NCBI lineage: Eukaryota > Metazoa > Arthropoda > Arachnida > Araneae > Nephilidae > Trichonephila > Trichonephila clavipes. The sequence goes on along the minus strand of BMAU01004913.1, from coordinate 44,832 downwards.
TTTAGCATGATTAAATATTTTAGACATGAGTAAATATTTTATTTTAATTACTAAACCCCTAAAATAAATTCCAGAATTTTTGAAAGTTTTACTACAGAAAATTTTACAAATACAAAGCCATTTACAAAAATTCATAATAAGTAGAAAATTTCAATTTTGTATTTTAACAAATTGGGCAAGATATATAAACCTCAGAAATGAAATTAAAACATTTACCTCCATCCAGATCCTAACATAACATCCAGAAGTCCATCAGTAATTTTAACAACTTCTTCTGAACTTGGAACAGTAAGAGTCAGCACATCAGTAGAAACATCTTGTATAATATAAGTTGAAACTCCATTTCTCAGTCGAAACAGAAGAGGAAGTAGAGATAAAACAATGGCAAAAAATACTCCAATGTATAGATACTCTGAACTATGCTGAGATGAATCTACTTTCTGAATTATAGCTGAACTTATATCCAATGCTGTTAGGTCTGCTTTCTTGCATTCATTATGCTCCCATATGGTACAGCTCACTTGAGAAAAGGATTATGAAGCACATACAGTTTAGAAAAGCAGCAGAAAGTATACAAAGTAAGAAGATTATGGCATTATGAAGTATATTAATTAAAGCAGAAAAAACAAATTAGTACTTCAATAATTATATTAGAAAAAAATGGTAATTTAAATAACAATACAAAAAGATACAAAAATGGAAATAATTAAAAATATTTTTTGTACCAGTGAAAGTTAGAACTTTTAATGAACTTATTTAATAGTAAAATTTGTCAATTCTTAGTTACAATAAAAAACAAAGAATATTTGGTTCCTGACTACAATAACAAAATTTATATCGTTCTCAAGACTCAACTCTTTTTTTTTTTTACATGGTTTTGAAATAACATGGTACATGAATTTAACGATTTTCTTTAATATTTTACACAATTTTTTTGTTTTAGCACAAATTCAAAAAAAAAAAATATGGGGATCCTAGCCCTTTTAATGAGGATGATTTGATCAAATTAATATCAGTTTATGATAATAAAGAAGTTGGTAAGGATGAAGTCAAAGGAGAAGTTCATCTATTAACATGCTGATTTAATTTGCGAGCGCTTGAAATTTGCTACAAGCATGGAACATTTTCTTACACATGATCCTGACATATAGAGCATGCATTAAAATTTTAACGTTATCTTAAGTTTTGGGTAGCAGCATATTAAGAATTATATAAGCAACTTACAAAACAAAAAAAAAAGCCTTTAATACAGACTTTGTAACAACAAAAAAAAAACCCAACAGAGGCAGTTAATAACAAAAGAAATTGTTTATTGGAATCAAAACCAAGAGTTGTAGGAGACATATTTGACACATCTACTAATGCTTGCATTTTTGATCCAGTTCAAAATAAACCTGTACACTTATTATCAAGAAATGATTAATTACTTGTTAGTATTTTCATTCCAAATTGAATTCTTATATGTTGTATGCACCAATAATTTTTACTGTACACTAATTTTAATATTTTTGTAATACAAATGAATTGCTTTTGTTTTTTGAATAAGTAACATGGATTTTATTATTACTTTTTTTGCACGGTTTTTTGGGAAGATATTTCAAGATTTTTTATCTCGCACAATTTTTTAAAGTTGTGGAACATATCCCCTAATTTACCATAATTTTTTACATGATTTTATTTTTGCACAGTTTTCTAAGGAATCTACAGTGTAAATGGTTTGATCTTTTTTTAAACAAAGTCAAATAAATAAAGATAAGAAACATACCAACAAATACATAAGTAAATAAATTCTGGATGGGAAACATAATTTGAATTTTCATTAAAACTATTTAAATTTCCTAATTTATGAAAACTTAAAAACTGTTAATTGAAAACTAATTATTAAGGATGCAATTAATGTTATTAAAATAATTTGTAGAAATCGATTATTGCATTTTCATAGGAAAAATCAGAAATCTATTTCTAAATCTGTTTAGTAAATTAATTTTAACATTTAAGACCATAATGGTTACATTTTATTGAACATTAATTTTGTCCTTTAACACATAAGTAAAATTCGATTGATCAAGAAAGTAATTCTATATAAAGTCAAATTTACACCAATTCTTTAAGAAAGGAAAAATTCCTGATTGTATTCAACACATGGGTTCTCTTTGTTGTGAATCTGACAATAAATATTATAACTAATGTTGGAATATAGCACCATTTGGAGACAGTTCTCAGTTGTATGAAAATATGTGTGATTCACAAGTTTTTATACATGAACCAGTATTTCCAAGGGAAAATTCCTATCACAAGAAAATACAAAATACTCAAGAAAACAATATTTTGAATGTATATCAAAGCTGTGTAGATTTATTTCATAAAAAGAACTTTGGGAATTATAAAATTACATAAAATCTGAATGCATAAATCCTTTAAGAAACAATATTTTACAAATTTCTTTAAGCAACTCTCATATCAGATATTATGCATCATAATAAAAAAAATTATGGAATTACAAAAGAAAATATTCTTATGCATAAAAATTTTAGAAATAATACTTCCTTTCTTTGACACAAACTTTTTCAAAAAATAATTGGCTTTTATTTTAAAAAATGCAAAAACATTAAATTTTGTTAATTTCTAATTATAAGAGAGAAAAATAAAAAGATTTCCTGCAAAAAAAATGTTACATATATATTAACATAAATATATATACAAGCATACATAATTCAATTTTTTCATTTATTAGATTTTGATATTAATTTGGATTTTCTTTTACACAAATTTTGTTGCTTGTTTATACCAATTTTTTTATGTAAGAGCTTCCTAAGAGCTAAATGCAATAAAAAAAACAGTAAATAAATATGAAATGTATCAATAATAAGCAACTTTATAACAATTACATATTCCCAAATGATCGAAAATTAAAATCAAATTCCAAATAATAAAAATACATGCTTAATATAAAGATGTGCAGGGATAAATGGAACTGTGAGTACAAAATATTAACACCAACATTTAAAAATCATAGATGTTACTTATAATATTAAGATTAAAAATAAAAGATTAATTCAAAAAAATATTTTTTTAAAAAAAAAGATTCATTTTTTTAATATTAAAACATTTTAAGAAAAAAATAAAGAAAAAAAATTACCTGCTCTAGGACGATAACCTAAAAATAAAGGATAAAGGAAAATAAAAAAAATGGAAGGAAAGAATAGGATAAAAATTGGGTAAAAAGCATTCACAAAACAAAATGAATGTCGTTTATGAATCATCCTAATACATAATAACTCTCAGTTTCAAAATACATTACCTTTGTCAGAGCCACTGTGTCCTACATTTGATGGTTTCTTTGATGGCTATAAAGTTAAGAGAATTGATTAAAAAAACTAAAAATTTAATAATTTACATCATAAGAAAATTTCAATTTAGTTAACTTTTTGAGAGAATATTTAAAACATAAGAAGTTACTTACATATTAGTGTAACTGCAGCAAAATTTCTGCCACACTAATCATGCCCTTTTCCATCAAAATCTGACAGATTCGTCCTCCCACCCAAATAAAACATGCAAGAACTTTTTTTTTTACATATGTATATCATGGTGTAAAATTTGCTATGTGACACTAATACATAAGTACTGAAATAAAACACTAAAAAAATTACTTAAACTATTCATTTTTTTAAAATTTTCAAATACATGTAAAATTTTCAGTAAGAAAATCAATTAAAGAAAAATAACACCTACTTCTTGAATTTCCCAAGCAAAAGGATTTTCTGTAGGTGATATATCACTGGCATTACCTTCTGAACATTGAGTTGAACAATCTGTACTGTCACTGTTACAGTCAGTGTTTGTAATTAAAGGCCATTCTAGATCAGATGTATGTGGCTAATAGATAAAAAAAGGAGAAAGGAGTTTGTGAAATTTAAAATTAAGATAGTTATTTAACACATTACACAGCATATATATAAATAGAGATTACTAAAAATAAACTTTAAAATTTGATTGCATATTCTAAGTGTTTTCAAAATCAATTAGTGTAAATTGAACAATATTCACTAATATTAAGAATAGCTTATTATTTCTACATCAGTTCTTTTACATCTAATTCTGAAATGAATTGAATGACAAACTAAAAAATACTGTACAAATATATTTCTTGATTTATCATTTGCACTAAATTTGAAAATATGTATACTATAAGAAATAAATAATTTTAAAACATTTAAAAAAATAAACATGAACACTTTAGAAATTACCTTTGATGGAGTATTGGGCGAAGTTTCTGTGCATGAATCACAAGAACTCGAAAAATTCTTTATATTGATGGGAAGTTTTAGAGCACGAGGTATGTTCCCTTGGCATCCATTTTTTCTGTTTCGCAAACCAAGTGATGGAATGCCACTTTCAGATATTTTTGGATTATCCTTTAAAGAAACTGCTGCTGACTCTTCACCATCTGACAAAACATGATCATCAATCAAAATATTATCCACTGAATGTCTATGGCGTTGTAAAGACAAAAACATAGCATGATAATTTCTTTGCTTATAAGATAAGCCACCATCTGAATACCTTCTAGATGCAACAGAATTTAAAGACTGGTGATTTTTTGAACACAGTTTAGATACCTGACAACTATTTTTCATTTCCACTGAATAATTTGTCCAATGTTCTCTAGAACCAGATGATTTTCTAGCAATAAAAAAATCTTCATCAGAGCTGAAATTTTCATTATCTCTATCAACAGAAGAGCGATTACAGGATTCTTTAAAAAATAAAGTATCATTTCCAACTTGCATATTTGAGCTGCTTTGAGGATGCATCAGTGATATGTCTATAATATCCGATTTAGAGCATTCCAAATGATTTTTTACAGCAAAACTGTTTTTTAAAGGTCTGGAAACATGAGAATTATTAGATTTTGAGTTACAATGATTTAGTTCTAAATGTTGTGTTTGCCATTGTTCAGAATTAATTTCAGTGGATAGTGAAGAGCTTTTTAAAAGATGTGTTTTTGAATTTTTAAAATCATCTACATTAATGTAATTTTCAGGAGGTTGAATAAAATTTGAATCAACATTACTCTCTTCATTTGAAAAATTAGCTTTAGAGTTGTCTTCAAATGAAAATCGGAGATGTTGACCTAAAAGAAAATAAGTTTTATTACAATTTATTTTAATAAAATGTCTGTGAATGGAAAAGGGAGCTATTTTCAAATATTAAATATTTAATGTATTATTTAATTTTTAATATTTACTGATAATTACATTTACAATAATAACAATTTCATTCAAAATATCAATATTTTTGTTTAAATTTTAAACCATTTTCTAAATTACTTTCCTACTTAGAAAAAAATTATAATAAACACAAAGGGAGAGCATTTATTTATCAATGTGCCATGTCAAAAATCTTAATATGGCTCAAAGCTCAGTTTCTCAATACATGTTTCTAACCGTATAATAGAAGTGCAAGTAAAAAGCTTAGAAGTTGGTTGCATTAAAAAAATATAATTTAACATATCCAATTTGCCATCATTTTAAATACATGTAGCTTTGTTATAGCTGTTTTTTTTTTCTTTACATAAGTTTCAGTCACTTACAAGCTGTCACCATGTGTGTATCAATTTTATAAGAGATAGATGTCAATAAACATCATTTACACCATTGTATTATATTTTGTTTTAAAGTGAAAAAAAATTGCTGCTTAAGGTATAGAATTGATTAATTTGACTTTGGGTGAACATTCTGTTTATCATTTAAAAATAAAATGAGATCTGCAAGATTTAATTATGAGGACAATCCACGACCAGGTGCAATAAAAAATTTGGAGACAAAAGACTCCAAGTTTTACTGAATGAAAATCAATGTCAAACTGAAAGGTTTGAAAAACAGGAGTTACTAACCAAGCCATATTACAGATTGTATGCAATTAGAAAGATATAAAAGGAAGAAATATGGACTTCATACACTGACGAAAGAAAGCAAAATCCAAAGAGTTGACATCTGCATGAGTTTGCTTTCTCAGTACAAGAAAAAGAAATTTATGTACAAAATCATTATAGGTGATGAAAATTGGACTTTTTTATGATAATCCTTAACACAGAAAAGCATAGGCTGATCCAGGCATGCCATAAATATAATTTTGAGATGAGTAGCAAAAATGTGATGAATATTCAAACTCATCTTCTCCTTAGGCTGGGAAGGTGTACAGCATGTGGCATGCTCTCCAGACCTTGTACCTTTTGATTATAACTTATTCAGATCAATGCCATATTTAAAAGACAAGTGGACACAAAAATTCAAAATGGCACAGCTGTTTTGCTTTGTGTGAAACTGCCATGTTTCTATCACGCTGACATTCATCATCAACCTAATAAATGTCAAAGACCATAAATAGTGATTGCAAATATTTTGATTATTAATCTTTATGACAAGTATGTTTTCAATAAAGTTGAATTTGACCAAGAAAAGCAAAGAGAGTTTCTATTTACACACCTGTTATTAGTTCCAAACAACTACATCAAAGTGTTTAAATTGCTTAATGTTATATTGTTATAAATTACTTCTCAAGTCAATAAATTGCCAATTATGTTTTCCTTCAAAATATGTAGCAGACAAAATATTACATAATCACAAAAGCAAATAATATTGAGGAAAAATAAAAATAATAATTTTAAATATTAACCTTTAAACATCGGCGGTACAACTGTCGTACCAGAAATTTTTTTGTCACTCGCATCGGCGCTGGTACGACTGTCGTACCAAGGCTTTAGAGAGAATTCTTCCCCCCACCCTTTTTTTCTGCACATCCTTTTACGATCTTCCCTGACCCGTTTTATGACTTTGCTTCTATTGTCCATAATTGGGTGGGTTATTTTTCGCCAACATTTTGCGCATTCCTGATCATTGGCGACATTTAGGAACAAGTTTCGACTTTAAAATATATATATATATACTTTATTCGATGACTATACGTTGTCTGAGCAACATAGTTTTCTTTTTATCTTGCTGTTCCTTCTATTTTTTAGAATGCCCCGAAAATTTCTTACACAAATCGAGATCGAGAATTTGATGAAAAATTTAGATGAAGAAAATTTTGATGATAGTGATTCAGAATTTGAAGATGAATTTGAAAATAGTATTTTGGAAAATAATGAGATTGAATTAGATGTATCAGCTAATTTTGATGAGGAAGCTGATGGCTTATTCTCATGGAAAGAGGTAGAAGGCTCGGAAATGATAAATGTATTGCCATTTTCTAGCAAAGTTGGATTGAAAGTTGATGCTATCAGTTTCAAAACTGAAAACGATTTTTTTAAACTGATGTTAACAGACGAAATTTTAGCAGTTCTGGTTGAAGAAACTAATAGATATGCATTTGATCTACTTAACCTTCATGGAGAATCATCTGATAAAAGAAAGCATGCATCTTCATGGAAACCAACCGATAAAAATGAGATTTTAAAATTTCTTGGCCTTATTTTATTGATGGGACACATCGAAAAAGATAGCATACAGGATTATTGGACAACTGATAATCTGATAGAAACTCCGATTTTCAGAGAAGTGATGCCCCAAGATCATTTCCTAATGATTTTAAAATTCTTACACTTTTCTGATAATAGTTTAAAAGAAAGCAGAGATTCTCCAACTTACGACAGATTGTGGAAAATACGAAAAATTTTTGATTTTTTTAACAGGATATTTAAAGAAGTGTATGATCCCACAGAAAATTTATCTTTCGATGAAGTTATCATTAAATTTAAAGGAAGAGTGTTATTCAAACAATACATTCCAAAAAACGCAAACAGTGGGGTTTGAAAATGTATAAAATTGCAGATGCCACTGGCTATACTTATGATATGAGAGTATATCTAGGTAAAGATAAAAAAGAAAACCTTTCAACATCTGCTTCCTATAACGTTGTATATACAATGACAGATTGTATAAAAGGAAAAGGTCATAAAGTCTTTATGGATAATTTCTTTTCCTCGCCGGAACTTTTTCGAGACCTTTTAAAAGAAAGAAGTATTAACTCCTGTGGAACTGTGCGATCTAATAGAAAACATTTTCCAAAGGATCTGGCTCCTTGTAAAATGAGACAAGGTGATGTTGCCGTGAAATTTTGTAATGGAATGAGACAGCATTGTGTTGGAAAGATAAGAGGCAAGTATATATGCTGACCAATATGCACAGCCCCCGAAACGAATTAATCATTGAAGAACGAAAAAGATTTTTAAAAAAATTTGATGGTGACGTTTCTCTATGCGAAAAGAAAAATTAACAACTACCAAGCCAAAAATTGTGGCAGATTACAACAAGCATATGGGATATGTTGATTTAGGAGACCGCATGTCATCCACCTACTCTTTTGCTAGACGAACTAGAAAATGGACAAAAAATTATTCTTTAGCCTCATTGATATTGCTGTTCTGAATGCTTTTCTAATGTTTAAATCATGCCGAACTTCGTCAAAATTCAGTTTAAAAGAATTTAGAATGAATTTAATTACATCTCTAATAGGAAAAATAAATCATAAAAATGCAGAGCATTCAGTAACAAAAAAAGTTAGGACAAATGATAATACATTTTCTCATTGGCCATTTGACGAAAAGAAAGAAGAAGGTGCGCTTATTGCGCGAAAAAAAATGTACAAAAAAAAGAACCACTGTAATCTGAAAGTCATGCAATGTGGCTCTTTGTATTGACCAGAACTGCTTCAAGATTATCACACAATTTATTTAAAACTTTCTTAACACATAAACCAATAAAAATAAAAGACCAGAGTTCAAAATATTAAAACTGATACATTTTTAAAAAAATAAAACGAAAAATAAAAAAGGCTCTTTAAGAGCCAAAAATTTCAAAAAGTAGAACTCACTTTCACAAACAGATATTTCAAAAACATGCTTACAAAATCTTTCAATTTAAGATATAAATTTCTCTTAGAAACAAAAAAGTACCGTAAAATAAAATTAAAACAAATTAATACATTTTTTTCAAGATTAAACATTCATAAAACCAGTTGTTAATTCTGTCGAGGTTCGAGTGAGTGAAGATTAACGTCGCACTGTTCAGGTACACGAGTGCTTTTGGAGACGAACCTCATAATTTTGAACCATTCTCAAGTAACGAGGACGACACCCGAGCTGGCATTCCCCTCTCCTAACTACCACACCAACGGGAGGACGTTTGAGCTCTCAACAGATTTAACGTGCATCGCTCCCCAACACGGCGGGTCTTTCGTGGTACTGGGCTCAAACTCATGACATGCCTGCCATGATCCGATGCCTGGACCACTAGGCTACCGCAACCCTCTGTCGAGGTTCGAAGTCACCATGTTGGTATGGTGTGAATGTTTGGTGAGAGGGTCAGATTTCTGAAGTACAGCCCCAGTAGCCTTTATATTGCTATAGAATGCGATGTTATTAAAAGCTCAAATCTAATTAATCACAAAATATTTGGAGTACATTTATTGTTATTATTTTTTCGTGCAATAAAAGGGCGCTAATTCAAAAATTAAAATGTTTAGAAAAATGTCTACATGTTGTTCTTAAAGTTTTTACATATTTCATCGAATATTTTTGAAAATTTGAGGAGTTTTTTTTATTACATGGTTTAATTATTGTTATTAAATATGTAAACTGCTTTTTTAGAGTGAAGTAAAACATTTAGTATAATAATGTTATGCTTATTTTCTTAAAAGTTTTTCTTCTGTTAGAAATTCTGTCGAATAATTTTGAAAACATGGGGTGGATCTTTTTATAACATGATTTTCATTACTGTACTTGAATATATAAGCTGCAATAATTATACCGAAGGTAGCATGTGTACACTTACTTTTAACAGATTTATTACATAACTACCTACTTACCTATTTTACAAAACATATATATAAATGCAAGCATCGATATTATTGCGAGTTTATAATTGAAATATACTACTCTCAGAGGGTGTTGTCATTAAGCTCTGATTATAGAAGCTATGAATTAAACATTCGGCGTATTTAAATAATATTTTAACGTTTTACTAGAACAAATATTTTAGTAATATATGATTGTCAACTTTTTTAAAATAATTTACGTAAGACACAACTGTAATGATATCTTAGTATTTAACGCTAAATGATTATTTACTGGTTTTTGGAACATGAAAATATTTTACATAACAAAAGAAATATTTTACAGAAAAAAAGTTTTAAAAACTTTTAAATCATTTTATCATACAAATGATTATATTGTAAAGACCCTTTTTTTTTTTTTAACTTTCTATAATAGTTTCTCATACTAAAACAATGAATACAATAAAAATCTTGTTCTACTCTCATAGTACTTCTGAAATGCTATTCATCAAACTTTAGAAAATATCTATTTTAATTTCAGATTTTACTTAAAAAAAAAAGAAAAACAACAAAATATTCATTAGAAAATTTACAGGCCGTTCAATTCAAAATGGGTATTTTTTGGATTTAGAATTTTAAAAAAATCTATTTTGATATAATAATGCGCCAAATATTGCGATTTTCCGTACTCCTGAAAGATCCCTGACTAAAATTTGGCAACCCTTCCCTCTTTCTTTGTAAAGTGTCAAACCTTTTACAATACCAGGAGGGGAGAAAATGGTCAAGCAGGACCTTCCCGAGGGGGAAAGAAATTTCCTGCTCGGATTCGAATGCGCCGAATGGAAGGGAAATTTTACCTCAGCGAATGCCGAATTCTAAAGGTTAAGAATGATATCAATGATTTTAAATATAAAAATGTAATGTGCTTTGAAAGTACCAGTTCTTTGTACTCTCACACATCTCAAAAATATTCACTATAAAAATTTGAAAGGTCAACCAAATAAAATGGTTTACTATAGGTGTGTGTGGATTCTTAATATCAATCATTTTATTTCAACAAAAACAAAAGTACTAGGTTAATTAAAATATTTCATCTTTTTAATAATCCTCTTATTTTAAAATTCTAAAAATCATTTTAATAATAAGAAATTTAACAACTAATTGCTACAAAACAAAAAGCTTTTAAAAAAGCTCAATATAGTGATATTTGCTTTCAAATAAGCAACTTCTTTCACAAACTTATAAGCAACTCTAGCTATATTTGATATTTGTGGAAAAATTGAATTTTATTAACAAAGTTCACTGAAAAAATTGAGAACTAAAATCTGAATAATGGGGTGTGTGATTACTGAATCATAACAAGATTATTCAATTATTTGGCCTGACTCAATTTCAGCTTAAATTTCAATAACTGTAATAAGTTTAAGATTTTGAGAAGGAAAAAGATCTTGACTTATAGAAAAATATTTAACACATTGGCTATCCATGTTACAAATTTAGTCACTTATGCAAAAAAACTAAAAGCAAATTACCATTTTTGTAAAGCTTTTTGCAGCCACAAGGATGACATTGAGTACAACTCTCATTAACAGATGGAGTCACTTCTTTATCACAGTTATCATTGGAAGTTTTTCTCAAATGACTGACATCTAAAATTTCATGTCTATCATCTGAAGCAGAATCTGGAGAGGATTTTGATTCACGGTCATAATTTACTGGTTTTTTTACTCGTTTGCATTTTAATTTTCTCCTAATAAATAAATTTCATATAAAAATTATTAGATTATTGTTTGTATTAAATGTATAACAAAAAGTATTCATAAAGAAAAAAAAACATGTTGCTAAAATATATTTTCCAGCAGATTTCCAACAGCATTTTTGAGAATATTACTTGTATATAAACATCACCATAACAATAGTTATAGATAATTAATGCTTAAAAGCCTTAAAAATAAAATCATAAAAATTTAGTATCAAAATAAAAAAAATTGTTTATATTTTATAAAAAATGCATCAAAATAACAGTTTCTCTAATGAGATTTTATATCAATATTCCACAGCATTATGATATCCAAAATTGCCTACTAAATATATTGCAAATCTATAGCCGAAAAAAATACAAGAATATTCTTGTTACAGTTGCAACTATTACCAGAAGTATTTATATAACAAACATACCTTGGCAATGCTAGAAAAAGACAAAATCGAGGCTACACACCAGTTCCAAATTATGAAATTTTGATAATTTTTTCATCTTTCTATGACACTTTTTTTACATTGTTTTTTTCTTACTGTGCAAATTTTAAATACATATATACCTCAATTTTGTTAATTAAAGTAATTTAGTTGAACAAGCTGTAAATTTTTTAAATTTTGCTTTTTATTCATGTAAGTTTTAGAAATTTTTAATAGATTTTAAAGCTAATTAAATACAATAGATGCAGCATCTTCAAATGTGCTTTTCATATATAAATGTTCATATAAGTTATAATAAATAAAAATAAAGTTTCAAATACACATGTTCTCTCTTTTCATAGTTTTTCTAGAGAGTAGAGTAAGTTTGAAAATTTCTGGACTGCTATCTTCTTTAGGTTATTATTAGTTTGAAGGTGGGTAAATTTTTTTTAATTCTGAGTATTAAAGTTCCCATTGCTTTTAAGAACTCTTTTAAAAAACTCATTTTTTCTTCCCATACTTAAAAAAGAACTTAAACTGAATCATTCAAGTTTTCAAGTCAAAGAAAACTTTAACTATCAAATATTCCTTGATGGAACCCTAAGATATTAAAATAGTTTCAGATCTTCCATGTGAGACAAGGGGCTCCTTTTAATATATATATATACAGCCCCAGGTAACATATTACAAAAACTAATATTCTTTTGGAAAATAATCAGGGCCTTCCCAAATTTCAAAATCTAATTCATAGCTTCAACATGCAGAGATAACATCAAAAATTTTCAGTCATGATAACATTAAAAACATGTATTTTACTCTATGTTAGACCTAGTGTATGCAGCACCAACCTTGTCTGTTGAAAAATTTTAAGACATGGCAGTAATAGTAAATATTCCATTAAAGGGAATTATATCCCAATTCCTTAGAGATGAAAAATTCTACTTAACATACCTATGGAAGCTTTAACTACAAAAAAAATTAATGATTTTGAAATTGTAGAAGTGACACTTTATAAAATTGATATATTTAAATCATACATTCTCACCAATAATGATATTCATACTAGAAAATGTAAAAATATCCAAACATAACACTATCTTACAATGTAAAATGAGGGTTTATTAATTATTGCATACAAAACTGCATTGACAACCCCTGACAATGCAATACTTGTTTCAAGAAAAGCTTCTCATTTCTGCCATAAATCAGTAGTATGGATTAATATTAACTCTAGGCAGTGTTCTCCTAACATTTTAAATTATGTAAATTGCAAAATTGATAATTCCCAACTTTGTTTTGCCTATTTAAAAAAGAAGAGAATCTTGATATTAAAATATCAGTAGTATCTAGTGTTAGAAGCACAAAGAGTTTTCAATATTAATACAGTTTAAAGGAAGGGAAGGCTCTAGGGCCAGACAAACCGGACCCATACCTGGAGAGGCAAATTTTAAAAGCGGGATTTGGATCGATTTTTTTTTGTTCAAAAAAGTTTGATATATTTTCTGAAATATTATTGGGTGGGAATTCAGTATTTCATTTAATGTATCTTATTATTTTGTGCTCTGTATATTTAATGACAATTTTATTTTATGTTGAAACTTGAAGGGTTCGGAGGTGGGAGTATATGTTAAAGCATGAAATTTAACATCTTTCACTAGTAACTTTCTCCACATCCTGGAGTGAGGACACAACGGATATTCCTTTCACATTTACGATGTCCAGTGTCAGCTATCCAAAAGGGGACAAGGGTAATAAGAGGTTTTGGTAGATGGAGAGCCACTGAGGAGATGTTTTATTTTAGTTTTGAGTGTAGTCACTATAAGTTAAAACAAAGGCATGTGATCCCCACCATCAGTCGACTATTTTTCGAAGAAATTGGCCTGCTTAAATGGACAATTCCTTCTCTTACATTTCACTCTTTTGAAATAATAACAAGTAATTATGTCCTTAATTTCGAATTTTTTAAGTCTTAAACTAATATATATATAATGAGAGAGAGGGGTGGCATTTTCTGTTTTTGTCTGGGGCAGCAAAACTTCTACAGCCGGCCCTGTGAAAGGAAAAAGTTTTCAACGTACACATACCAATTTCCACACTTCAGTTTATTTTCTGCACATTTTGGTGACTTTCATATCGATCTTTAGTTGTTTTTTTACAATAGCAGATGAAATTTATAAACAAAAAATTAAAATTAATAATCATGTTTGAATTAATAGAAGAAAAAATTATGAATCTCTCATTGAGAGATTTACCATAGGACAGTCTGCATACAGTTCATGCTAGAGACTTAAATGTGATGTTTACTGTTGGGTTCAACTTATGCAGACAACTTAATGAGACAAATGAGGCCTGAATCAGATAACTCAAGAGCCATGATGACCACTGAAGATTGGTACATATCTATTAAAGGGACATACAAGCAAATTTATGAAATTTAGCAGAAAACCAATACTTCATCTATTGACCAAAATCAGGTTTACAGTCTGAAATGCTGTACAATAAATCCTCACAGGTGTTTAAACAATGAGATACACTTTTAAATAGAGGTAACAAAATATTAACAGATGATCATGGATTTGGTGGATGGGCAAATTTTATGTCTTTGACAGAGGTTCTGTGATTATATATATATATATATATATATATATATATATATATATATATACACACACACTTTGAGATACAAGTATGAAATCTTAGAGCTCTATGTTTATCTTTTATGGTGCACTTGATTTTAATTTTAACAGATAACACTCATCCCCAAAAGGTTTGTCTGATCAATGAATTTTAGGGAAAAGTTATGATACTTGCTGGATGGAATGGTCAGCAAAATCTAACAGACCTTAGCTTTATAAAGCATTTTTAGAATACTTTCATTGTCTCCCACCCAGAACAAATCAAGGACATGAAAAGATTACAGGACTAAGTAAGACCATCTGTGACAAGGACTCAAACTGTCTCCATTTCCACATGAAATTACATCATTAAAACTACATAAAAGTACGAAGAGATCATACTCTCTATTAAACAATTTTCCCATTCCTCAGTCTTGTAACCTCTGTTTTAGAATTTTCTGCACAGATCAATCATATACACTCTATTTTTTGTAGTAACAGTAGTAGTGAAGCCCAGTGGCTGAGTGATAGTGCATCACGCTTCCACACCACAGGTTCGAGGTTCAAACCCCGGGGCTGGGCAAGGTTGACTCAACTTTTCATCCCTTCAATGGGTCAATAAATGAGTACCAAGCTTGCTTGGGAACTTAACACTGAGGGTTTTCACACCAGACGTGCTCATGCACCTCAGGGCCCAAGGTCACATATACTGATATGGACACATCAGGTCTTGGCCCTCATGGGCTGTTGCACCACTGAGTTAAGTTGTAGTAGTAGTAGTGTATCAACTTTCACATACTCATAATTTCATTAAAATCTATTTTGTACTTTTGGAAATAGCCAACAAAAAGTTAAAAATTCTCTCCCTTCAACCAGCAAATTAAAAAGCGTATATTCTCAATACATTTTTTTAAATAACAAAAAAATCCTTTTTTCATATACATAAAAAATTTTAAAGAAAAATAATGTTTTACATTGATTGGGCTTAGTAAATCTATAGTTCTGAAATTTTCTGCAAAACATTCAAAACGTTGTACTAATACAAATAGTAAAATTAGAAATTACAAAGTAGAATTCTATAAAAATTAATATATTTTTTTTTTTTTTGAAAAGTAAAGAGTTTACAATAAATACTTACTAATCACAAATGCTGACCCTGCAATGAGCATATAAAAAATTGCATATTTAATAATCCCATCAGAAGCAAAACTTATTTAAAAAATTTGAATCATTATCTTGTTCCATTTTTTTAAAATTATCATTTTATTATGACTGTCTTAAGTGACAAATGCAATTTTTGTCTTAAAATAAAAAATACCTTAAAGTATTTTCAAATGAAAAAACATTTTGCTAAATTACTTAAAAGATTCTACAATATAATAAGAGGTTTAAAAATATGAAATTATATTACATACACACGTATACTGTACGGCCAAACACATTGGAGCTCCACACTAGATCATACTGAACAGTGATGTTCCCAAGCTTTGAAGTAATCTCTTGACTTCACCCTACAAATGAGGGTCAAGGAACTGTGCTGGTCATAGAAGCAGCTTAAGCTCTGATTAATGTTCCTCAAACCCATCTGAAACTAATCGAGCATGATAGCAACGTGTTGAATCTTGCTGAAAGAAACCATCTCCATTAAGAAACATTCTACCATAAATGAGTGCATATGGATCAGTAAAAATGTTCATGTAAGATATGCATTCAGAGTTGTATCCACAGACATCAAAGGACTCCATGTTCTTCAGGAAAATATTCCCCACACCATAATTCCTTACCACAGCGCCTAATGAATTATCATTTGGCAGAAGAGGCCCATTAATTCACGCAATTTATGCCATAGCAGGAAACATGATTCATCAGATAAGGCTACTTTTCCCCCCTCTTTTCAAGCGACTCATTCCTGACTCTCAACAGGTGAATTTTCCTATTTTTTCTCCTTACCAAAGACCCTCTGGGTGGTCTCTCTTGCTTAAGCCCCAACCTTTGCAAAATTGTCCTGTTGCATACTGAAAAATGTTTTTTGAAGTGCCTGTCTTGAATTAAGCTATAATTTGTCATGTCGTGGCTCTTCTGTTGCTACGGAACATGCATGCTACTCGCCTTTCACTTTTCTTTCTTCAGCCGTATTCAACCAAAATAATCTTTATTGCTTGAAGTTTTTCTACACTGCCACTCTCTTAGCAACTGAGATATTGTTAGGCAAGATCCTAAAAGAGTCATCATTTTAGAGATGCAGACATCAGCTCTTTTTGTGACAATGGTCACCCCTCATTTAAAGTCCCTTACATCTTTTGAGTCTTATCTACTTTAACAATCTTCCATGATAACTATGTTGTCCAAAAAGCTAAATGTTCCTTATATAAAAGGTGAATATATATAATTTTTTGACCACTCAGTGTATGTGTGTAAAAAACCAACTAGACATTTTATATAAACACATTTCTATTTGTTATAAATCTGAGAAATTATTATAAAGTTCAGCAGAACCAAAATCTACCTTTTTTCTCTAGTTACATTCTTCTGAGCTTTTGTGCTGGAAAATGTGGCAACTATTTGAGAATGAACAATGCTAAGTATAAATGTCATAACAGCTGGTGTTAGTATTTCAGACACAGGAACATCCTTTAAATTAAAAACATTTATCAAATTAAAATATATTTCCATAAATAAATTACACTTTAAATAAAGCAAAAATACTTTTGTACAAACAACCAATGTTGGAAAAAAGGAATAAATTTATCAAGAAATTTGAGTTATAATAATCCAAAAGCCATAGTAATTTTGTTACACTTAGTAAAGAACTAAAAAAAATCAGAAAATACATTTAGCACTGCATTTTTACTTAAAAGAAAAAAGTGAAAACAAATAATCTAATTTGTTTAAAAAATATCACATTTTGTTGCCTTTTTCTTTCAGCATGTTAAGTATATAATAGGGAAAAATTTTTTAACTAGAGCTAAATTTCGTAAATTAACATTCTTGTGCACAAGTTATATTTAGCCGATAATTAATCTATTTATTCTTCCAGAATTTCGGCTCCTTTGTATAAAAGTTATATATAAAATGAATAACTTTAATTATATACTTAGATTAAATTTCAATTTAACTGTACTTTTCAGTAAACAAGCTCAATAATAAAAAATGTTTTATTTTAATATGTGTTTTAACATGTTTTAGGTATCCTTAATTATTATTTTTGATTAAGTAAACTTTAAAATCAAAAGTGACAAATTTTTTTTTAATTTTAAGGAAAATGTTTACATAAGACATGTTCTCTATTACAATGTTTACTTGATATACATTAATAAACATCAAGTATGATATAATTTTATCAAAAATTTAAAAAGAATATTTTTAGTCAATAGTTAAGAATTTCGATGTCACATTTTTAATAACTTGTAAGAATAGTAACAGTTTTCCTTATTAAATAAAATATTTAATAGTTTTTAAAATATATTTATCATTTTATGCTAATTTTTAGAATTTTTATGAAATCAAGCAAAAAATACATATCATACTGGAAATTCTTTTTCATCTGCAGAGAAGTATAAGAATATAGCAATAATTTGTAAAAAGTATAAAATGACAAGTATACAGCTGACTAGAGCATTTGTTTGAAGTTTCCACCTATAAAATATAAACATATTAAAAGTAACTTTTACTAGATTTATCATAAAATATATTTTATATTAATTTTAAAATCAAAATAGGGAATAAAAATAATTTTTATACTTCAAAATAATTATAAAAAAATGCTTTAATCATTAAAAAAAATTTACATTTTCATACAACTTAAAATATTTTATCCTCCCCCCCTTCCCATTAAATTTTTATACCTAATAAATTAAGCTAAAAATAATGTAACACAGAGAACAAAAAAAAAATGTTCCAGAGTTTTTTCAATGGAAATTTACATATGGATTTAAAAACTATTATTTCTTTTTATTCATTTCATTTTCCAATGAATCAAAAATAATACATTCATTATAAAATTGTTTGCTTATTCATCTGAAAGTAATAAAATATACTGAACTTATTCTTAGACTTTTACAATTCATTGCTTTATATGCTTCAAGCTAAATAAGCACTACAAATTCTTTAGGTAAACTTATCAAAATAAAAAAACACTTTAAAAAATACTGAATTTTTTTCCGAATAGCTGAACCTTAAAAAACTGGATATCTATGCAATCAAGCAACTCAGTAGAAGAAAAATAATATTAAAGATAACCATTGTTCCTTTTGTTACAAATATAAAATAGCACTATAGAAAATTTTAAAAAAAATTTAATATCGATAATTTACAAAGGTATGTAGGTATTTCTTATTTTCCTATCAACATAATTTTGTGATTTTAATGATAAACAAAAAAGGAAAGATAAAACTATTGTCATCTTTACGATACCATAACTTTTGAACCCACAATTCATTTGGTAGAAAATTACATTATTTATTTATATCTTTAGTAGAAAATTTCAGGTCAGGTTTCCATTTAAAAGTTACTACATTTTATTGATATTTTGTCAACATTAAATTTAAATGTGAATTTAATTTTAAAAATGGCAGTTTATCATAATTTAGGAAAACAAATTGAACTGGAATGAAACATTACTTATCTATTAATTCTTAAAAAATTATTTCACACTTAATAAACCTAAGTTATATACCCTTTTTTAATTACATTTCTCTTATTGAAAACTCTCTCTCTCTCTCTCTCTGTGTGTGTGTTGTCTTCTGTGAATATTTACCAAGTTGAAATTTTCTACCGAAACCCCCCAGCTAAAGTACTTTAAAATAATAAAATATATCATTTTTAAATTTTAGCTGTTCATTCATTTTTTAAGATCTTACAATCATCTAAATGCATAACTGAATTAGGCTTAAAAATTAGATTAACTATTATTTAAATTATAATTACATTTCATACTCATTTACAGAATGAAAATTTATAATATTATCAAACAATTAACATCGATTTAAAAATTATAAGTAATAATATTTTGAAAGAATAAAATGAAACATTGAAAAAAATTACAAGAAAGTATTTTTAAGAATATATGAGCAATTAAAGAATTCAAATACCATGAGTAAAAAAATGGTAAGAAGAAGACACGTTTTATGCCAGATATTGTAGCTGCAATCCAACTATGTTGTGGTTTTGCTTTAACAAATGCTGATCCTAAAAATAAAATATTCATAAACATGCAAACGAAAACAAACCCTCTACATTTTTTTAAGAGTACAATAACAGAAACTCAAAAAAGATTAAATAAAAATAATTAATACAAAATAAATACCTCGAACAAGATCAACATCAATAAGTTCTGTTTTGATTCTAGTAGTTCTTTTTGGGATTGCACAAACACCCTGTAAAATTAGCAATATAAAATATATTCATAAAGACAAATTATTTGTGACATTTAACACTAGCTTAAATTAATTACTTTACAATTTTGACAAAATATGTGTCCACATTGACATTTAAAGATAAGAAAAAACGAAAATCAGTGGTGCAACAGCCCATGAGGGCCAAGGCCTACTATGTTCATCTCAGATTTTCATGACCTTGGGTGCTGAGGTGCATAAGCAGATGGTCAGTTTGATGTGAAACCCCTAGTGTTAGTTCCCAAGAAAGCTTGGAATTCATTTATTGACCCACTGAAGGGATGCAAGGCTGAGTTGACCATGCCCAACCCAGGGCTTTGAACCTTGAATATGTGGTGTAGAAGCGTGATATGCCACCACTCAGCCAATGGGCTTTAACATTTAAATATACATGAAAAAAAATTAGAAAACTAAAATATTGTTGCGTTTTCGGGGGTTCGAAATGATTGAAGCCGAAGAGCGGGATCCAAAACAATTTTATTCTTTGCCAACACAGTCCTCCACAAATTGTAGAACAGTTCGAGAAAGTCACGTACAATCGATGAAAATACTGATAACACAGATGCAATACACTAACAAAAACAATAGTAAACACTCAGCACAAAAATAATAACTCAATAAAAGCAATAACACGCACTATGCAATCGTCTCTCTCAAGCAGAGGTATCACTTGCATGAAAGCTGAGATCTGACTAACTGACTAGCCGGCCGGGCCCTTTATACCTTTCGGTCAGAAACCTCTGGCACTTGCCAGAATAATCTAGAAATAGAAAGGTCTAGAAAAATCCGGAGCGTACGAGAAAAGCTCAATACAGTAATACAATACCGCGATAGGGTTGCCAGACAGGGTTATTAGGAGCAGGGTTGCCATGGTCGCCAAGCTTATCGCCCACATTTGGCGCCAAAAATTAAGTTGCCAAATCCGTCGCCAACTTGGCGCTAGCTGCAATATTTGGCGAGTTTACCATTTAAACCAATGCTAAAGCATGGGGGCCGTGCAATGCAGTGGAAATGATATTACAGGTAAACAGGGTTGAAATCACATTAGATAAAACAAATTAAACTGTAGAAATGAACACAAATGAGTAAAAACAATTAGAATAAGACTAAATTCGTAACATTGCCCCCTCTCAAGAACTGCACGTCCCGGCAGTACAACCCTTCATCAGACGTTAACATAATAATAAAGCAATTGATTAAAAACAATTAAATGAATATGCAATAATAAACATGTAATACATAGTACAAAATAAACACCTAATGCATAGTACAAAAATAAACACGTAATGCATAGTAGAAAATAAACACTTACAAAAACAACAAACAAAAATTATTTACAAGATTATTTACACACTAACTTATTTATACAAGACCATGGTCAAAAATAAATTACACAATAATTGACACACTAAGAATTATGGCCATAATATGGAGCAAGCCTGTCGTAATGAACGACTCTAGGCTTCGAATGTCGTTGACTTACGGATCCGGATTACGACGTCGTTTATTATCTTTAAAATTGTATAAGGACCGACCCAATGCGATTGTAGCTTAGGAGAAAGTCCTTTAAGCGCCGAGTCGGGTTGTAGAACCACACTTTGTCACCTTCCTTGAATTGATGTCCTGTGGCTTTTGTGTCGCACCGAGGTCTCATCTTCTCCATCCTCAGGTTGATCCGTTCGAGCCAAATTGTGTACATCTTCAAAACGTGCCTGGAGATTCTGCACGTACTCCTCAGGCGATGAAGGTGTATCCGGAGGGCGACCAAACAGCAGGTCACAAGGGAGACGAAGATCTCGGCCAAAAAGCATCTGGGATGGTGAATATCCGGTAGTCTCGTGAACGGCGCTGCGTACGCTAGCAGAAAGAGAGGAACTTTCTGGTCCCAGTCTTGTTGGTTCTTGGAGACCATCAGTGAGAGGTTATTCAGGATGGTACGATTAAACCTCTCCACCATACCATCTGACTGTGGGTGCAAAGGTGTGGTCTTGGTCTTGTCAATTCCGAGTAGTTCACAGACCCCCTTCAATACCGCAGAGAGACGAAATTTCTTCCCTGATCGAATGAAGTTGAAGAGGTACCCCATATCTCGATATCCAGTGCTGCACTACAGCCTCCGCTACGGTGGGGGCTTCCTGATCCGGAATGGGGCACACTTCGGGCCATTTCGTGAAGTAGTCCATGACAACAAGTAGGTACTTATTACCAGACGCAGTCCTTGGCAGAGGTCCCAGGATATCGAAAGCGATACGTTCAAAGGGTGCTCCAACATTGTAGCGATGCAGCTTCCCACGGCTACGTATCTTTGGCCCCTTCCGAGCTGAACAGGCATCACAGGACTTGCACCACTGTTCCACGTCAGCTCTCACTTTTACCCCCAGAAGAATCGCTCTCGAACTCGGTGCAAAGTTTTCATGACGCCGAAATGACCTCCTGTTGGGCTGCCATGCAATTCTTTGAGTACCTCTGGGATACGAGATCGAGGAAGTACTAATTGCCACCTGAATGTCTTTCCATCCTCTGATTCGAATTTTCGGTATAGAACACCATTCCTGAGATGTAGAGAATTCCAGAGGGCCCAATACTGCTTAGTTGTAGGACTATAAGCCGAGATGTCCTGCCAACTTGGTTTATTGCTGGAAGACTCCATAAACTCTATAAGGGGTTTAATATCAGGATCCGCCATCTGGTCTTCTCGAACTTTCTCGCTCCCAGGGATTGGGTGGCGTCGCTGTTGAAGTTGTTATCTGGCGTATAGCATAGTCATATTTGGTCTCTACTCTGGAACAATGACGACACAATTTTTCTGGGCATGGTCTTCTTGAAAGGGCATCAGCATTTCCATGCGAGGAGCCTTTACGATGTCTGATGTCAAAGTAATACTCGTTGAGCCGTTGTATCCATCTGGCTACCTGGCCTTCAGTATTTCTAAAATTCATTAGCCAGGTTAAAGAGGGCATGATCGGTACGTAGAAGAAATTTTTGGCCATAGAGATAGTGATGGAAATGCTCGATGGCTTTCACAATAGCCAGTAGCTCTTTTCGAGTGACACAATAATTTCTTTCCGGTTTCGATAAACACTTACTCCAATAAGCTACGACTCGTTCCTGGCCATCTATTTCCTGAGATAATACTGCTCCGACACTCTCATTACTGGCATCAGTGTCCAAGATAAATGGCTTGTCCGGTTGTGGATATATTAAGATCGGTGAAGACGTCAAAGCTTCTTTAAGCTGGAGGAAGGAATCTTCACATTCTTTTGTCCACTGAAACTTTTGTTTACTTTCTGTTAGCTTGTGCAAGGGTCTTGCGATGTTAGAGAACCCTTTCACAAACTTTCGTAATAAGTACATAGTCCCAGGAAGTTCGCAGCTCACGGAGGTTTTCAGGGCGTTTCTACCTCTTTACGGCGGACACTTTTTCGGGTCCGTACGAACACCTTCTGCAGAGATGATGTGTCCCAGATAATTGACTTCTTTCTGGAAGAACTTGCATTTCGAAGGGTTTAGAGCTTCAAGTTAGCGTCGCTTAATTTTGATAACACCTTCCGGATATTTTGAAGATGTTCTTCAAACGTACGCCTCCTATTATGACGTCATCCAGGTAAATAAGGCAAGCTTCAAAAGTCAGACCCTTTAGCACGGTCTCCATCAGGCGCTCGAAAGTAGCTGGCGCATTGCAGAGCCCGAACGGCATGACTTTGAACTGCCATAGTCCTTGGCCGGAAGTGAATGCTGTTTTTTCTATCTTCGGGATGGATCTCCACTTGCCAGTATCCGCTCTTTAAATCTAAAGTCGAGAACCATTTATGACCGGAAAGGGTATCCAGGGTGTCATCTATCCTTGGAAGAGGGTAGCTGTCCTTCTTGGTGACGTCGTTAAGTTTTCGATAGTCCACGCAAAATCTTGTGGAGCCATCTTTCTTACGAACCAAGACGATTGAGATGCCCACGGACTCGAAGACGGTTCTATGATGTCATTTTCCTGCATCTCTCGTAGTAGTGTTCCGACCTCTTCCTGTTTAGCAAACGGCAAGCGTCTTGGGTGCTGTTTAATCGGCGGATGGTCTGCTGTATCAATTCTGTGTTGTGTCACTGTAGTATGGCCAATATCGCTACTGTTCCTAGAAAACACGTCTTCAAATTCTTGGAACAGTCTTTTCTGCGGAGCTTTTCTGTTCGGGGACAATTCAGCATTTTCTAGAAGGTCGGAGTCAACCGTTGAGGCGGGAGTTGGATAGAGCAAGCTCGAACTTTGCAGACACACGTTACTGGACTGCAGGTTGCCAACACTTCACCTTTCTGGAACACTCTAGGTTTTTCAGTTACGTTGCAAATTCTTACCGGGATAGTTTTTCTGAAAGGTCCACTAGGCGCCGAAGCTATTAGCAATCCATTCGCTTTATTTTCCGCAGATCCAATTAGGCCAGAGTTGAAACTCACATCGCTACCGATGTATCCAGGTACTATGATTTCAGTCCTTGGGGGAATGGTAATATTCTCGTTAGCGGTTACCTGTCGAATAGATTCTGTCCTGTGTTTAATTTTGAATATAGTGACTTCTTCGTGTATGGAACGTAATCGTTCTTGTTGAAGTCTAGAGTGAAACCATGCTCCTTTAGAAAGTCCAGTCCAAGAATGAAAGGGTCTGCAATATCTGCGACATACACAGCATGTTGGTAGGTAGTGTCTCCAAACTTGATCTTGACTTTTAATTTTCCGTGAATATCAATCTTTTCCCCCTCACGGTCTGTAGCACCACGCGGGGTGGGGTCCAGATAAGTTTCTCTTGTAACTTGTGAGCCAGATCGTTCGAATGATAGACACATTGGCTCCTGTATCGATGATCGTGTTGCAGGGAAGCTCGTTAACATGTCCCATTATAAAAATTCCATTCTCACCGGTACTTTTGTCGAAATTTGACACACACTTGAAAATGGGGCTTTCCAATATCTGGCAACCTCCGCCCCCACGAGATGGCCATTAATTAGTTTTCCGACACCTCCTGGGAGGCGCTATTAGTTTCAGCGCCTTGGCGTGCCCGGCAGCTTCTCTGCAGATGCCCTTCTCGACCGCAGGTCCAGCATTTAAGGGTCTTCTTCCCGTCTGCTTTCTGGGACATCAAAGACTCAACTCTATTCAAGAAGCTTCTCATCTGTCGCTCTAACCGCTCCACACTTGAGTTCGACGTGTCCGATCTGCTGACGGCTCGTATGGGGTGTCTGTCCTTTCGTGTTGCTTGCTGGGCTGCCTCGAATTTCATTGCAAACACTAGGGCCCCCTTTAAGTCCTTGAGATCCGCCATTCGGAGAGCTTTCTGGATTTCCGGATCACGCACCCCGTCGATGAAGTGTTGCAGCGCCAGGACTTCTCTTACTTCAGTTGGACAGTCAGAAAACACCAAGTGAGAAAGCCTCTCGACGTCCGTCGCCAGTTCTTGGAGAGTTTCGGACACTTTCTGCTGCCGTGACTTCAGCTGGAGTCTGCTGTAATCCTTCACACATTTCTCTCCGAAGTGTAACTCCAGAGCATTAACGAGCGTCGAAATCCAGCCGCTGTGTTTCCGGCAAAGTTTGCAAAATGTCAGCAGCGTCGGCTCGAAGAGAAGCAGCTAACTGGCAGGCCTTGGTCTGGGAGTCCCACTGGTTTGCATCCCCACTATGGAGAATTGGGTCTTATACACCTGCCAAGAGGACTTTCCGTCATAAGTAGAAAGCTTGATGGAAGGCTTGGAAAAAGGAGCTTGAAACTTAAATTCATCCCCTTGACCAGTCATGACTTTCTGCTTCAATTTCTCTAGGTCTTTCCTGAACGAGATGGAAACTTCTTCTACCTTTTCGAAAATTTTCGCCTCTAGTTTGCTCTCCATATCTTCGAATTTATTTTCAACCGACTCGATTCTTCCTTCCATTTCTTCAAATTTCTTGTCCATAGTCGTCAATTTGTCGCCAATGCCCTTCAAATCACTTTTCAACTCTTCCTTGTTCGCGGTCAGTTCCGATTTCATTTCAGTCATATTGGCATTCATGCTGGCGGTCAACTCCGATTTCATTTCGCCCATATTGACATTCATGCTGGCGGTCAACTCCGATTTCATTTCAGTCAATTTTTCTAGAAGAGTCTGGAACTGGGCCTCCATCGCTCTTGTTGTTGGCATTCAATCCCACTTCTGACACCAATTGTTGCGTTTTCGGGGGTTCGAAATGATTGAAGCCGAAGAGCGGGATCCAAAACAATTTTATTCTTTGCCAACACAGTCCTCCACAAATTGTAGAACAGTTCGAGAAAGTCACGTACAATCGATGAAAATACTGATAACACAGATGCAATACACTAACAAAAACAATAGTAAACACTCAGCACAAAAATAATAACTCAATAAAAGCAATAACACACGCACTATGCAATCGTCTCTCTCAAGCAGAGAGGTATCACTTGCATGAAAGCTGAGATCTGACTAACTGACTAGCCGGCCCGGGCCCTTTTATACCTTTCGGTCAGAAACCTCTGGCACTTGCCAGAATAATCTAGAAATAGAAAGGTCTAGAAAAATCCGGAGCGTACGAGAAAAGCTCAATACAGTAATACAATACCGCGATAGGGTTGCCAGACAGGGTTATTAGGAGCAGGGGGTTGCCATGGTCGCCAAGCTTATCGCCCACATTTGGCGCCAAAAATTAAGTCGCCAAATCCGTCGCCAACTTGGCGCTAGCTGCAATATTTGGCGAGTTTACCATTTAAACCAATGTTAAAGCATGGGGGCCGTGCAATGCAGTGGAAATGATATTACAGGTAAACAGGGTTGAAATCACATTAGATACGACAAATTAAACTGTAGAAATGAACACAAATGAGTAGAAACAATTAGAATAAGACTAAATTCGTAACAATATATAACTAAATAAACACAAATTACTCAAGTAATGATCAAAATAGTAAAATTTTTATTAAAATAAAATACAAATAATGCTAATTTAAATAAAATTTCCTTGTTAACATATGCTGTTTTTTTGTCTTGCACTTATTTATATATTGTAATAATTTATTATTTAGCTATACACAGCTAAAGTACTTTTTTTCATATTTCATAAGCAAAAAACTTCTACTTCATTTGTGAATTTTGTTGAATGAAATCTTGATTTTATTTGGGACACATTCTTTTTCTAACTTCTTATAAAACTGTTACGTAAATAGCTCATGAATTGATTTTTAATTTATCCATTTCAATATGAATGCAATAACTGTTCAGAAATAATATAAATTATGTCTTTTTAACTAAGCAAGTTTTAACTGTGATGTACATATATTTCCGAGAGACTTGCCCCATTTATGAAATTATATTGATGTTAGATTTCAAAATTGAGATAAGTTTACATGAAATTTTTACACTAAATTTAAGTTATTTACAACTTAATTTTTTCCTATTGTTATCTGCTCTGTTGAAAGCAAAAAAAAAAATCCTTTCTGAACTTTACTTCAAGTTTTTC
Organism: Trichonephila clavipes; assembly: GCA_019973935.1. Lineage (NCBI taxonomy): Eukaryota > Metazoa > Arthropoda > Arachnida > Araneae > Nephilidae > Trichonephila > Trichonephila clavipes. Next base: position 17,325 of record BMAU01004913.1, on the reverse strand, counting down.
AGAATGTTTTCTGTTTTCAGTATTATTGGTGAAAGTCAAGGCATTTTAAAAAAAAAAAATTTTTCAAGAAAATGCCAAATTAAAATTTTTAAGTGACAAACTAATTTAAGCAATACATTATTTCATTTAGAATAAAAAACAGATACAATATAAAAAACAGATATTTTTCAATTTTAAGTTGTCTTCTATTGTAATCAGCTCGTTTGTTGAAAAGAGTACAATCTCTCTGGTAACTTTTTCAAATTTGTAAGTTCTCGATGGAAAAAGATTTATGATTCACAAAAGTATATTAGGTAGGAATTTTTATTAGGAGTACAAAGATGCTGATGTTTAAGTGATTAATAACATATCAACAAAATGAATTTAAAAAAATGATAATTATCATATTATGACCAAGAGACTACATTTCCTTCACAAAACAGTTTCAAAATCTATAACTTTGAATTTAGAAAAAGAATCGGAGCTCCAATTTACAGAAAAAAATTGAGAGACACTGAGCAGATTACATTACATAACTTGAAAATTAAAAGTTGAAATTTTAATAAAGGGCATCCAGTAATTAGGAAAGGGGTTTTTGAAATATTGAAGGAGATTCTAAAAATGTTTTGGATGGTTGTTCATAACAGGCCAGCCAAAACTACAGTGCATGTTATTAAAAAATGGTTCAAACCAGAACACAAGTTTATTCTGATTACTGTATAGCATAATTTCTACCAACATCTTGTTATGCATCATAGTATTAATTTAAGTAATCCTGATAATGACTGACACATAAATACAATCAAAAGTACATGAACAAAAGTAAAAAAACAGCCTGTCAGTATGTAATTCACAGATTGATTTTCAATTCCATTTGGCTATTTTTATGTTTAAAATTTTGTGCCAGGAGAAAAAAATATCGTTTCAATTTCTTGAAATTAGTCCTGGATCAGTCAAGAAACGAAAACTTCACAGAGACAAAACTTCATTAAGGACTTTTTTTTTTGCTAACACTTTCAACTGTATTAGTTGTGTCCATATAAATAAGTACAAACTACTTTGTTTTATGTATTATTACGTTTCTTTTTACAGTTCTTTACAACTCCTTTATGCTCCAGAGCTTCAACAATAAAAAAAAAAGTCTCCATGTTTTAATTTCAAAAATTACATTTTCTATTCTTATTTATACTGTTAAAAAACTTTCATTTTCAAGTTCTCATAAATATTGTTTCCCAAGAATCTTGAATCTGTACACAATATGTAAAGAGTCAAGATTCATAGAAAACATGAAGGAACAAATATAATTTATATTTATTTTATATTTCTCAATATATTATATTTTAGCTACATCAAAAAATATCACCAATAGACATTAATATCACAACACGATTTTAAACAAATTAACTACCGATTTTCCTGTATATAATCAAGTCAAGATTTATAGAAAACACATGGGGGAAAAATATAATTTATACTTATTTTATACTTCTCAATATATTATATTTTAGCTACATCAAAAAATATCACCAATAAACTTTAATATCACGTGATTTTAAACAAATTAACTACCGTATTTTCCTGCATATAATCTGCAGTGGCGTATTATCCGCAACGCCTTTTTTTCGAGTAAAAAAAATATTGTATAATCCGCAGCGCCGAATAATCAGCGGCAGTTTTTACAGTGAATAATCCAAAATACATAGTGTTTTTTATCCAGGTATAGAAGTTTAAGTTAGCATTACTTTCCAAGATGGCGACCGATTTAACAGCTGTCAAGTGATTTATTCTTAGTTTGGTTTGGCAATTCATCATGAATAGACTCGCGCCTGAACAACGCTTTCAAATTATGCAATTTTATTTCGAAAACAATGGCCGATTTTCATAAGCGAATTTTGTTTAGCGATGAAACGCACTTCTGGTTGAATGGCTACGTCAACAAACAAAACTGCCGCATTTGGAGTGAAGCTAATCCACAAGTGTATGTCGAAACACCGTTACATCCAGAAAAACTGACTATTAGGTGCGCTTTATGGGCTGGTGGAATCCTTCTTCAAAAACGATGAAGGCCACAACGTTACAGTCAATTGTGATCGGTATAGAGCCACGATTACTAACTTTTTCATTCCTGAATTGAACAATCATGATGTCCAGGAGCTGTGGTTCCAACAAGACGGCGCAGCATGTCATACAGCTCGTGCCACAATCGATTTATTGAAAGACACGTTTGGTGATCGCCTAATTTCAAGTTTTGGACCTGTGAATAGGCCTCCAAGATCTTGTGATTTAACACTGCTAGACTATTTTTTGTGGGGCTATGTAAAGTCATTGATCTATGCGGATAAGCCACAAACGCTTGACCATTTGGAAGACAACATTCACCGTGCTATTGCCGATATACGGCCACAAATGTTGGAAAAAGTCATCAAAAATTGGACGTCCAGATTGGACTACATCCGAGCCAGCCGTGGCAGTCCTATGCCAGAAATCATATTTAAAATGTAATGCCACAAGATTGTCTTTCGAATAAAAAAAAATTCATGTCAATCGAATAATACATCATTGTTTTATTGCAATTTAAAGTTCTATACCTCTCAAAACCCTTTATATACTGCCGATAATGAGTGTCACATAAGATAAAAATACACAATTTTCTTCAAAATAGAAGTAAGAAACTGTACAGAAAACAAAATTTATCATGAAACGTCTTTTTAAATATGTATGATAATATTTTTTACGATAATCTCAATAAAACAAAAAAATTCTTTGCTACAGCCATCTATGTTTTGAGTTGTTAAACAAAACATTGCATGCGGAAATTTTTTTTTTTTAAATTTAGCAAGTTAACAGCAAAAAAATTAAGATCGAGACTGCTTTCCCATTGTCTCTTTCTATTAAAATCCATTTATTCCTCTAATTCTGGCCAGTGAGGTTTTCTACGATGATCGGCTCTTTAACGTCAATCACAATTTTTGAAGTTGAGTCTTGTTTTTTCTCCACAAACGAATATTCGATTCATCAACATTGAAAAACCTTGCAGCTTCCCGATTTCCGACTTCGGTAGCCTTCTCTATAGCTTTTAACTTGAAGCTTGCAGTGTAATTTACACGCTTTTGCTTCAACATGATGAAAACTTTCAAAGGACATAATAGCTCTAGTCAAGAGAAAATTGGAAATGGCACCAACGACTAGTAACTGTTTTTTTCCTTCCGAGGAACCGAATTCGCTTTTGAATGTAATTGGACAAAAATTAGTTATGGCAGAATTACGTCAGCCAAGTCATGAAAGCGCCATCTATTATTTATTTTATAAAACATAAACAGATTTCTTTCCAAACTTTATTGTTACCTTTTCTGAAATAGAATGTTTTTTCTCAGATAATTTGCAGTGGCGTAGGTAAAATCCTAGGAGGACCCTCTGCTGTTTTTGGTGCCAAAAATTTTTCGCCAAAAAGCGCCAAATTGAAGGTTTTCAAAAAGGCGTCAATGACGAAAAACTCTTGGGAAGCGCATGCGTCAGCTGGGGGGGGGATGAAATGGGCGTTTCGCAAAGATGAAATCGAATAAATACATTAAATTAATCATTATATAAAGAAAAAAACGGAGAAAGCAATGAAATTCATTTTAAAAAAGCATTCTAAAACCAGTGTGTACAACATGATTTACATTTTTAAAAAAGGACGAAAGGGGCGTTTTGCAAAGATAAAATCGAAGAAATACATGAAATCAATCATTTTAAAAAATGTTAAAAAGCACTTACCTTACACTTGCATTTCGTCATGATCTGTTGGTGGATACACCCTTGTGATGGAAATTCTCATTCACCAACCAAATTCTCATTCACCAACTTGTGATCGTTAGATTGCCGCCACATGTCTTATTAACTTTGTCATATTCTTATTAACTTTCAAGTCATTCACCACGAACGCATTCATGCTCTTGCCAAACCAATATCTCGTCAAATGCAAGATAATAGTTATAGCAAGTTTGCTTTCGCTAAACCAAGTGCCCTTTCTCACACTCCGACCGACGTCGTGGCGATTATCTTTCGACTGGTTGCGGCAACGCCATTCGTAGCCGTCAACCGTTCCCTTTCGCTTTTGCAAACGCATATTTTTTTTACACCTCGGACATTCATAATGAGAAGCAATTAAATTAGCATTCATACACCATTCTAACGTCTCTTTCTTCCCCTATGTGCCCAGGAGCACAAAGAAACCTATCGTAGCCTCACTTTCAAGTAATTTCCTTTCACACGCCATTCTTAACAACAACCGGTGGAGAGCAAACCTTCTCCAGTGAAGTCAAATGTCAAAATGACGTTTTTTCGGAAAAGGCGAAAAATGTTGCACTTTTTTTAGGGTTGCCATTTTTTCGGTGATTTGAAAATCCAAATTTTTTGATGAAATGTGAAAGGGTTACCATATTGTAACCTTTATCGCTCAAAATTAGGCGACAAAAAATTTGGCGACCAAAAGTGGGTCCTCCTAGGATTCAACCTGGTAGATTCACCATATACAAACATAATATGGATAACTAGTACACCCCTTCTCTAGTTTTCTAAATTTTGTTTCTCAAAACAATATAATAAAACTACGATAAATTTTATTATTTATGAATAATATAACTATCAATATTATTTTTACCCTTAAGATTCTTTGGTCAACTGATTTTTCCCATAATTCTTTATCATATGCTCCAATCTATGACAAAAACAAAATACAAAATCATTAAAGAGTTTTATTTAGTCTGTGATTAATAAATATTTTCAATCAATATATCAATGCTATTACAGTAATTCTATTTTCTAAGCTAAATGAGATTGCTGCAGTTAACTGTAATATCTAATTAATTAATATTATATTAAAATTACATAAATTGAAAAAAAATTAAACAAACTTAAATATGGAAATAAAATTATATTTTAGAATAGGTTCAATTTATTTGAATAAGTTTGGATGTTAGAAACTTGATAATTTAACCTATTAAAAAGCTCATGAACATTTATAAAACCTTCACATTGGAAATTCAAAAAGTAAGAGAAACTAGTTAAAAAATATGAGTTAATAGTTCATATACTTTGAAATAAATCAGAGAACCAGTTATCCCAAATAAGCAAAAAATTTGTGTATTTTCTTTTATTTTGAAGTAACAAATTTAAATATCAAACAAAAATTCAAAATACATTTTATCTAACATTTTAATCATGTTAGTCATAAAATTAGAAATTATGGCTCAGAGAAAAGTTACATACATAAAAGTATGAATTCAAGAAAACATTATAATCATTGATAAAATATACACAGAGCATGATTATTAACATGTAATATATACATATAATAAAATTTCAATCTCTTTAATGGTTTTATTAATACAAAAATAAAAAAAAAGTCCTGAATTGGAGAATATTTCAATCCAAAACTTAATAAATTAAACTTAAAGAAATTAATATAAAAGCCTAGATAATGTTTGTATATTTTTATATAAAATTAGGCACAGTATTATAGTATTTAGTTCAGATACAATAACTAAATCGAGATTAGCATAACATCTTATCTAGACTATACAGTAACCGAGTTAGACATAATATTTTGTCTTACTATAAACTATTATAAAATATTTTCCATCACGATTAAAAGAATCATTGATACATGCATCATACTAGTGAACAGTGTCAATATTTTAAAATTATATTTTAATAGAATCTAGATTCAACTACATAACATCAGCAAAATTATGAGAAAAATTTAAGATAAAATATTTTGGTATTTTTCTATTAAAGACATAGCAGGAAGTTTCATGACATAACAGCGACATTCAATTGATTTCCTTTTCCATACCGCATTGGACATTTTTTTAAATTATTTTATTTCTTCCAAGTCAAGTTTTTTTATTAAATTTATATATTTTGGAGAAATTATATTAATTTCTTTTTTATATCAGTCCTGATCCCTCCCTCCCCCAAAAAGAAGCAATGTAAAAAACTATTCATCCATCTTATATGACAAAGGAAAAAAGCAGAACCAAAGAAAAAGTCTAACATTAAACTGAAGAAAAAATTATATAAGACTAGGGATTAAAAATTAGAAATAGCATTTAGTAGAAGAGAGCATTTTATATCACTAGAATGCCTAGTAGCTTGCAAATCAAAGTTAAGTTCATATCCACTCCAACAATTAAAAGTATAGTTTCATCTGTGCCATACATTTATATTTTCTGTCACTATAAAAGTATGTACAAAATTATCAGGAATGTTATCTAGTTTCCCAATTTAAAGAGAACATGTCTAAGATTTTCAAGTTTGTCAAGAAGCCAATTTTGTACAAAGCTTCAAAAATGTCTATTTTTGAATCAAATTGAAGTGATGATTTCAAAAGATTACTTTAGTCGTCTACATAGAAGAAAGCTCAAAGAACCACAATCTGAGATGTAAAGAGGGTATTTTAAAGCCTCAAATTCCAACTTGTTCATTGTTTCTACAATATTAAGAGTCGAGTATTGCCACATAACACTTTCTTCAACAGCAAATCTCTCCATTCATTGGTATATAAATTTCTACTTTCAGTATGTTAATCAACAAATCCCTAACTCGAACTGTTCATTGTAATTTCTTTTGCCCCAGCGGGCATCCAGCATACAGGACTTATCTGTTCCCAAACAGGGTTAATATCACTTTTAGAACAAATGGTTCAGTTTTGAATTCTTTCATCTTAGTGAGATTTCAGGTTTTTCCACTCTATAAATTTGATTCAGGTTTATAGTGTATTGAACGCAACATTTACTATTTATCATCAGACAAAAAATGTCATTTTCAACATTAAAGGGAATAATAAGTATTAACACACAGACTTGCTTTTGTTTCTGCAGCAAGCATTTTGATATTTATGCTTACTGCATAAATTATAAAATCTTTCTGGTGGATTGGTACTTGCATATTATCGCAACCTGTTGTCAACATTATACAAAACGAAGAACCTGGTTGCCAATTCAACACATAGGAAATCGCTGGTAAGTTATTAATACAGTTGGCAATTGCTGTAATATTACATAAATACTGACAGATTTTATAGAATTCAAGATCATCATAGATGGTTTAAAAGGTAGAACCAAAACTGATGCTTAAAAAGTTACATCATTAGGTATGGTGATTCATCTCTATCATAACCATCTTTTAAATTTACTGAATGCTGTCATGTGAGATTGAGATTGATTTTTTTTTATTAACATCACATTTTGAAGCAACATGAAGGCTGTTAGCAACAACCTTGTAATTTCAAACCTTAGTTAAGGAACAAAGATAACACCTGAACTAGCATCTCATTCTCCAAATTTCTACACCATGCCAACAAAAGGTCAAAGTTGAAGAGCATTTAGTTCTCTTATTTTATGCAATACTTATAAAGCCATTTTTAAACTTCTTGATCCACGGGGGGAGGACCCCACTTGTATGAGATAAAGCACTATCCTGTATAATGATAAAAGTTTTCGATGGATTTCAGCCTCTTTCCCACTGCCCTATAACAAAAACTAAATCACTGTACATTGTTTCCCAAGGGTTGAAATTAATAGCAGAGTTCATTCGCACAGCTGGCAGGTAAATAAGGTAATGGTAACACTTTACATACATACCAAAAAGTACAATGCATATATACAAATATTACACAATAACAATCTTTATTTATATGGTCTGCTATGACAAAAATGATAATTTTGGACAAGCCTACATAATAGACATTCCAAAAAATACAAATCTTGCATTTAAAAGAATGTAAAATTGCATGACTTAAAAATAAATTAATAAAATTATGTTACATCTTATGGATATTTTTTAACCATACTAGAAAATTTTCTAGAATATACTTCGATAAATTAAGGTACGAAATAACTACAGTACTATGAGCTTTTAGAAAATTATCATAACGTAAAATGAAAATGATAATGGCTTGATTTTTATCAATATTTTATGTGTAATATAAGCAACATAAGATGAAATCAAAAAATAAATTACTTACTTTCTTATGATACCAATTCAAAGCTGATGTCAAAGAAGACATATTGAGACACCACACACACACACATATGCTTAGTATTATTTATCAATAATCAGTCTAGAACTAATATCTTTCATATTTTCTGCCTAAAAAATTTGGACATTTTTTTTTAATCTTCAATAAATCAGAAAGCAATTTCTTTGATAAAACAAAATCCCTTTTAAAAAAATATTTCACAAGAGTTTATTATATGAAGTAATGAGTACAAAAAATAAGACAGATATTAAGCTATCAAATTTGTATGTAATACAAGTCAAAAGTAATAAAAAGCAGCTAATATTAATGTTTAAATAAAATGGAATTAAGGAAAAGAGATGCTAAAAGAAATAAGAGCATGAAGAAAATGTTAATAAAATATTTAATTACAGTCCGAAGTTTTATCTTACGTATAATGATTTAAATGGATAAAGTTAATTTTTCTAAAAAAAACAAAATAATGATAAATTTATATTCAATACGAAAAAAAATATTTTACTTTGGGATCCACGTTTGCAAGAAATGGATAACATGCTCTCTCAATCAAGATTAATATATGAAAATCATTCATTAGTAAAACAAAATTAAAATACCCTTAGAAAAAATTTATTAATTACAAATTCTATTGAAAAATTTTAAAAGTTTAAACGTCAGCCGTAAGTTAATATAAAAGACACTATTTTACAAAAATAAATTTTAAAAAATATTTATATGTAATACAAATAAGGTATATTAAATTATATCATGCAACTAAAATGAAATTTAAAAGTAAATTTATCTTCTAATTTTTACTAAATATACACAGTTTTTAAAAAGAAGTACTGTAAATTAGTTTGGGTTTTTAATATATATAATTTACTTTTAATTTCCCTCGCTCCTAAATGATGTAAACATAACCGCCTTCGAATGACGGATAAATAGGGATTAATAAAAGACTATAATGGTAATAACGGGTCCTTAGAAAAATTCAGAACCGATTAACAGGGTAACTAATTAATGAAACATTAAGGGTCTAATTTTTAGATTATTAATCCACTTTAAATTATAAATATTTTTCATGTATTTTTCTAAAAAAAATTGTCTTAAACAAAAATTTCTTTTGTTTTGTTTTTTCTATTGCCCCTTAGTATTACACTCTGATACCTCATTATCTTGATTTTAACATCAATCCAGGGGCGTAGCTACCGCCGTAGCAACCGTATCTTTGACGTAGGACAAAAAATGCTTTAGAAGCCCCAAAATATGTAGGGAAAAAATCCTAAAATGTTAAGAAGCCCTGAAACGGGGACCCCAAGGAATTTAGATACAGGGCTCATCAGTGCCTATTTAAGCTAATTTCTGGCCCTGGGCTCAGAAGATCTACGGATCCCTTGGCACTGGAGGATCGAAATTTATAACTAGAAAATCTGGTTAAGTCCAGCTTATCTGGGCACTTCTGTGCCTCACCGAGCCCTTGGGCGCTCACCCCAAGCGCCCATTGGATAAACTGGCACTGGGGCCCCCTCAAGACTAGTTATGCCAGTGCATCAACCATATAAATTACCAGTGACAGTTTGTGAAAACTTATAGTCCTTATTCAAATACCATAAGTAGTCAATTTTAAAATCCGTTTTGATTCCATATGTAAGCTGACAGTAGAATTTCGAGCAACGAACAGATACAGGAACGATAGATACACTGAAATTTCACCCACATGCCTCCCTGCAGCATCACGTGAGGCTTTTGATGTTGATAAAGATCTATAGCAGTGATGGCGAACCTATTACCCGTGGGTCAGACCCTGACCCACGTAAGCTTTTTAACTGATCCACGATTGCTAGGCAACCACTTGTTTGTTTACGCGGGTTTATTTAGATTTCTAATTTGTGTGTACAATTTATATTCTATCTATTTGTATTTTTCAAGGCCTGCATTGACACAAAATGAATTTAAATACTGTCTGTAACTTTCATTTTGATCATTACAGTTCCAAAGCTAAGCAAATGACAACGAATGTATATAAAAGTATGTAATGTTTGAAATAAAGCATAAGTGTTTACAAAATATCAAATAAAGTGTATAACTTTACTCACATTTTGTTTATTGAAAAAAAAAGTCGACAAACCAAAGCAAATAACCATATTTAAAGCACTTTCTTGGGATAAAATGCACTTCTGTAAGGTTATGTTCAGTTATGTTTGTAGAAAGAGACTTTCGTAGCATTTGTATCGTCCCCTCTCTGTTTGACCTTGTGAAGCACCAATGGGCGCCATTCGCATGTCTGTTGTTCTCGATACTAGCAATTTTTGGCTGCAATTGAACCCTTTATCTACCGCATTATGATTTACTGCAGCTTTTTTTCATGCAATATTTTTTTTAATTACTGCATTGAAAATTAAGGGATACACATGCACAAAACACTCAACGTTGGGAAATTTAATCCGTTAGAGCTAATTAATTAATTAAAGATATTCAACTGTAAAATTAATTATATATAGTGTTCACTTAAAATAAATAGTCAAATTGTTTTCTAAGGTCTTCATTAACATACAAAAAAAATAAGACACTTACCTTTTGACAATATCTATTTTTTCGGAATAAAAATGATAATCTTCGCAATCCGCTGAAAGTGCAATTTCTATTATAAAACTATTCGCTTTCCCCGCTAAAATACTCATCACAGAACCCGTGCTGCCATATATCTTGGAAGAGTGGATTTAAAGAATATTCCTGCTATGTATCGTCAGTGTATTCGTAAAAATGGTTATTCTATATAATTTTAAAGGGTGTGGTACTTATAAGTACCATCATTTATCCATTGGGTACTTGGGGCGGGGCACCCAATGGTCCGGATAAGTTGGACTTAACTAGATTTTCTGGTTATAAATTTCGATCATATAGTGCAAGGGGCCCTGTAAATTTTCTGAGTCCAGGGACCGAAATGAGCTTAAATTGCACTGACCGTCGGTAGATAAAGAGTTATGGCGCTCCTGTACCAGTCAGTACCAATATTGAACTTAGTGGCATCCATTTCTAACCCATTTAAAAGTAATGTGTATTGATGTGTGGGTATATTATATAAACATATTAATATAAAATTCCTTCTCAAATTATTGTATTCTAAATATAAATATTTTAAATTGTAGCCCTGTACTATGTCGGCGGTTAAGAAAATAAAATCAAGGCGTACAAGTTCCAAGCCATATCAAGCTAAATGGTTTAATAAATATGGTGTGATTGAAAGAAGTACAATGGTTATATGCGTAATTTGTAATGAAAAAGTGACTTCATGTACATGTAAAGTGAAAAGACATTTTGTGTGGGGGAAACGTTGCATTCTAATCTCGGCATGTCAACAGATGAAGAAAGAAAAACGTATTTTTTACAAAAGAAAAATAAGAGAATTTTTCTCAAAGCAGTGTTTTAAAAAGTTTTTTTGTTCCAAAAAATAACATTACAACTGCTAGTTTCTAATTTGCCCATTGTACTGCTCGCCACGAGAAAACTCTTTCGGAAAGAGAATTTGTAAAAAAGCGTTATTAGAATGTAGTCCCACATTGTTTGCTGATTTTAAAGAAAAAAGACTTGATTATAAAGCGTATGAATGAATTACCTACAAGTAGCGATATAATTAAAGATCGAGTAATAGAATTAGAATAAAAATATTTTTTCGTAAATATATAACGACTTAAATCATTAAGAAATGTATTCAATTGCTTTAGAGGAGAGTAATGATGTAAATGGTTATGCACAATTAGCGGAAGGGGGGGTCTCTTGTTGTGAAGGGAAGTATTGAGTTGCCAAATTTTATCCTCCCCCGCCACTCCCCAAAACATGTAACGTGGTAACTTGTCCCCCTCCCCCACCAATGTTCCATGAATTGAAGTTCCTTGCTTCCACTAAATGGGGCTCCTCCCACCCCCACCCCTCTTTTAAGGAAAATAAAGGGCGGGATTCTTTCTACTGAATCATTTGGGTTTAATGAGTCATGTATCCGAGAAATGTGTGCAGCAAAATGTAGAGCAGAAAATGGACAAATAATTCTACTGGTTACTATTTATACACTGCTCAAAACAATTAGGGGAGCGCATGATTTTAACAAAAGTAAGCAAAGATGTATACCAATAAGTAACATAAAATGAATCATCCGTAATGTAAAGACTACCAGGAAACGGAAAAGAAAACTTTATATGCAAATCAAAGTTCATGACATCAAAAACGAGAAAAAGGAGATAAGTGCAGAAATCGGGATGTTGCAAAACGTCTGTTTTACCCGTATCTGCGAAATTCGATTGCGCAGTATTTTTTTTGAGGCAAGGTTACTTGAGAATGTCTGAACAACGTGATTTACCGGAATCCATGGCATGGCGTGTTATAGCAGACCAATCCGGGCAAACACAACGTAGTGTCGCGGACACTGTTGGAGTCGCCAGAAGTGTTGTTGCAAGGATATGGAATTGATTCAAAGAAACAGGAAATGTTAGACGTCGACCAGGGGCAGGTCGGCCACGTGCCACTACATCAAGTTATGACCGGTATATACAGTTAACAGCCCGTCGAAACAGAACAGAGAATGCTACGCAGCTGCAAAGACAGTTGCTCTTAGCAACAGGACGAAGGGTGTAGAGCCAAACAGCACGTAATCGGCTTCATAATTATGTAGGCCAATGGTCTGCATTCCGTTGAAACCGTGCGGCCCGAAGAAGATGGGCTGCTGAACATCGAGATTGGGGAGCAAATATGATTGGAGCCAACGTGCTGTTTACAGACGAGTCCCACGGACGTGTTCTTGTGTGGAGGGACAGGGGCACTCATAACCCCGCATTCGTTCGTGAAAGATCACAACACAGAAGAGCTGGTTGGATGGTATTGGAATCAGCATTTACGGACCTGCATATCATTCGGAATGGCACTTTGACGGGACGAAGGTATGCAGACGAGATACTTCGAAATCCCTTACGCTGTAGCCATTGGAGATTCCTTTGTTTTCCAGGATGATAATGCCCGACCGCATGCTAAGCTGAAACAATACAGCGTATGTAATGGCCAGCGTGCTCTCCTGACCTGAATAATCGAGCATGTTTGGGACATGCTCGGACGACGCATTGCTGCGCGACCAAGGCCGCCTGCTACTGTTCGAGACTTGGAGATTGCACTTCTTGAGGAGTGGAACAGTATTCCCAAAGTCATCGATAACCTCATCGCATCCATGGCAAACAGGTGTGCAGCAGTCTTAGCTGTTTGAGGAGACCACACGCCCTATTAAAACTCATGCATCATGTCTAAACAGTACCTTTTTTTATCGTTTACATGTAAATCAAATTGTTGCCTTAAATCATCTTTTCATGTTTTTTCCATATTTTCAAAGAATTAAAGCTTAATTCCAAATTTTTTTACACCTTTTTTCTGTATTGCGCATTGATACGCGTGTACTATGCATAGTATGCCAATACGTGGCTGTCTCACACGGTTTCCTTCACTTTTTTGCTTGCTCCCCTAATTGTTTTGAGCAGTGTATTTCACCTAATCCAAGTGTAAAAAAGAATAAATCGAATTCATTCACAAAAATTTAGTTGCCTACACTGTGGGTGAAGCCGAATCAACTCTTCTTAACAAATTGCCTATTATTTTAAATGGGGATTTTAATATAGATTTTTCAAAAGATAAATGAAAATTCAATTTAATTATGTCAAATGATCCAAATGAAAGCACGACAAAGTACGGAACAACGCTTGACGGAGTTTTTTTATAGATATTTTAAATGAAATTTTTTGAATCTCTCTCTAAAGGATTTATAACCTACTAGCCGTTACCCACCCGCTTCACTGGGTATTTCACGATGTTGTATATATGTATACTGTTTATATATATATTAATTATTGATATCTAGCATTAAGAATTTGTTTATATTGAAAAATATATTTATAGCTGTTATACACTCTCGCCCCTTGATATAAAAAGAATATAAATTATAATATCTAATTTCTATTTATATCTAAAATAGAAGGAGAAAGATTGTTTTCGCTCACTTAACCTAATAATCAAGTGGATTTCCACCAAAGCAACTTTCAGTGGATCTGTACTCAATAAAATAAACATGCGTGCTAAATTTCAAGTCTGAATCTAACAGAGCAAAAACGGAATTTTTATCATCAATATCTCGTTGAGAGCATTCTTAGCGGATTCCGATTCAACAAAAGAAGCATGCAAACCAAATTTTATTATTATAGTCTTAGCTGTTCGAAAACGGTTATTTTGTCTATCAATACGCCCCAATAACTCTCCCCGCTTCCCCCTGGAGTTAATTTCCGTAAAATCCATTCTTAGTGGAACTCTATTCAACTAAAGAAAAGTGCTCAACAAATTTCAAGTAAATGAGTTAAATTCAAAAACAGGAATTTTTCTATAACACGCCTTAATCCCTCGCAACCTCACTCTTTGGGGGTCCGTTTTCGCAAAAATCTTTGTAAAAGGAACTTTATTCCATGAACGGAACCTACCTTCTAATTTTCAAGCAGATGGTTCTATTAGTTGAAAAGCGGAAATATTTATCTATTACGCCCCTTAACCCCCCTCAGTGACCCTTGGGGATCAATTTTCCCCAAAACTATTTTGTAGCGGATCTCTACACCATGAAAGGAATTCGCTTACCAAATTTTAAGACTGTACGTCTAATAGTTCAAAAATGGAAATAATTATCTTTAACGCCCCTTAAGCCCCCGCAACGCCACTTAGGAAAGTATTTTCACAAAGCCCATCTTATGACAGATCTCTACTTACTGAAGGGAATCTGCTTACTGAATTTCAAGATTTTACGTCTAATAGTTTAAAAAAGGAGTTAAGTGCCTATAACGCCACTTAATACTCTACAACGCCATTTGGGAGTCGATTTTGGCAAAACCCATTTTGCAGCGGATCTGTAATCTATTAAAGGAATCCGCTTACCAATTTTCAAGACTGTACGTCTAATAGTTTAAAAATGGAAATAATTATCTGTAACGCCACTTAAGCCCCCGCAACGCCACTTAGGAAAGTATTTTCACAAAGCCCATCTTATGACAGATCTCTACTCACTGAATGGAATCTGCTTACTCAATTTCTAGATTTTACGTCCAATAGTTTAAAAAAGGAGTTAATTGCCTATAACGCCCCTTACTTCTGCACAACGCCACTTGGGGCGATTTTCACTAAACCCATTTTGCAGCGGATCTGTACTTTATGAAAGGAATCCGCTTACCAAATTTCAAGACTGTACGTATAATAGTTTAAAACGGAAATAATTATCTATAACGCCCCTTAAGCCCCCGCAACGCCACTCAGGAAACGATTTTCACAAAACCCATCCTATAGCGGATCTCTACTCAATGAATGTAATCAGCTTACTAAATTTCGACATTTTACGTCTAATAGTTTAAAAAAGGAGTTAATTGCCTTTAACGCCACTTAATTCTCTACAACGCCACTTGGAAGTCGATTTTCACAAAGCCCATTCTGTAGGGGATCTGTACTCTATGAAAGGAGTACCGCTTATTAAATTTCAAGACTGTACGTCTAATAGGTTAAAAATGGAAATAATTATGTATAACGCCCCTTAAGCGCCCTCAACGCCCCTTGGAGGTCGATTTTTGTAAAAATCATTATGTAGGGAATCTCTACTTTATGAAAGAAATCTGTGTACCAAGTTTCACGACTGTACATCTAATAGTTTAGCAATGGAAATGATTATCTATAACGTCCCTTAAACCCCCGTAACGCCCCTTGTGTTTCGAACTTTGCAAAATCCGTTCTTAGCTGACGTCTACTCCATGAAGGGAACCTACCTATCAAATTTCAAGTCTGTAGGTTTAATAGTTCCGGAGATATCGTCATTAGTCAGTGAGTCAGTCAGTCAGTGAGTGAGTGAATCGCTTTTCTCCTTTATATATATAGATTTCAGCTACTATAAACCTATTTTTTCCTTCTTAGAATACAATTAATTCACAAATATTACTTTATGAGTACAGACATATGATTAAATAATTTTATGGGACGATACTAATATAATATCCCCTTGTTTTTTATTCACCTAACTAATCTCTGAAATAACATTACAAAATTTGAAGTTATCACTTCTATCGTGTGGTCATAAGCACACACATTTTTTTTCGTATGTTAGTGAAGACCTAAGAAAACGATTTGACTATTTATTTTACGTGAACAATGTATATAATTAATTTTACAGTTGAATAACTTTGTGGTACTTACAAGTACCGACAGCACACTGGGTGTTAGAGCAAGAAATTAGTTGGGTTTTTTTTGCCCGTGTAGCTTATTGTTGTTTTTTGTTGTGTTGTAGCGTTATCACTGTAGTGCAATAGAGTTATGCCTTTTTTAGCATTTCTTTTTACCTTATTTATTCATTTTATAGTTGTTTTTTTTTTTAATATTTTCACAAAATTTTGAACTTTGAATACGAGCTTGTTTTTTTTTACCACACAATTAAATGAAATATCCATAATTCATTCAAAAATTAGCAAACTTAATTTTCTTATTTGTAACAGATTTAACAATAATTGTCTAGAAAAAAGAAGTCAAACGGCTTTGGATTTATTACAAAACCTACCATCTGAAAGCAGTGCTGCACTAACCCATGATTCTTTAGGTGAAGACGTCCCAGAAAATTATCTACCCGAATTTCGTTAAATCAAGGCGCAGTAGCTCATGTTCAGAAAATGCAATATTTCCTACCCCAGGATGCAGTGCTTCAAAAAGCCTCACTCAAAATGTACAACGTGTAATGAATTATTATTTATTATTGAAAAGAAAAACTGTTTCTTTGAATATCATCAAGTTGACTTTAAGTGTAAAACCTGCTTTTATGTGTAAACAAAGTAAAAATAAACTTTAAAAATTTTATTATTTTCAAAAATAAACATTTTGTGCTGTAAAATACTAGTGCTCTCTGATTATTTAGCATTTTTAAGAGTTTAAACTCCGTTAAAAAAGCCATTCAGTCTTTTTGTATTATTAGAATATTTTAAACCTTTGTGTACTGACGATACTTTGAAGTGCCAATTTAATTCATTAGCTCTAACGAATTAAATTTTCCAAACTTGAATTTTTATTCAAGTATATCCCTTAATTTTTAATGTAGTGATTAAAAAAAAATACATTGCGCGAAAAAGTTTTTGTAAATCATAATGCGATAGATAAAGGGTTAATAAAATGAAAACAAAATAAATCAGTAATTCATTCGCAAATGATACCTGAAGACAAAGTTAAAGTCGATGTCGATGCAATAAAAATATCAGCTTCTAATAGCGAAAACGGCGTTCGAAGGCAGGGTAATGCTATGTGGACACAAT